>JAFEMH010001631.1:0-442481 GCA_022495995.1 Adenophora triphylla var. japonica | reverse complement strand
GACCGGTCGGTTTGATCTTGGAGTCCTTGTAATCCCTTGTCAAGATCAATAATCCACGGAAAAGAAATCAATAAATTGTCGCTCGAATTGTCCCTTCGGAAATGTCCCTATGGTTGTCCCTTCGAAATTGCCCCTAAAGAGAAAAATTTCTCACCAAATTTATTGCGCAAAACTCGATGTTACTTGAGATTACTTCGACCCCTATGTCCCTAGGTTGGATTCTGAATGTTAGAAACCCCCAAAACGGATTTTTCGTCCGACCAAAATTAGGACTAAAATCAAAAAATTGTGACTTTCCGTGGTGTTATCTCGCACGAGACTACTTGTCCCGTGCGAGACAAGTGTTCGGTCTTTTCGTGTTTTGGCCAAAACCTTCAAACCTTCAAAGCCTTCATACACCCTATTCAGCCGACTTGTTGGGACTCGATCATGGTTTAACACGGTTGCTACACGTCTAGGTTCTTCGCCAAAGCTCGACACGATGTCTGCTTCTCCTCCTACCACCGAGACCGAAATCGACGAAGCTAAGGCCCAACTCATCCAAGCCCTGCTTAAGATGGATGAAAAAGTAAGCAAATTGATGAGCAAAACGCCCAAATGGCCGCCCTCATGCAAAGAACTCCATGACATTGAAAGTCAAGAAAGGAAGAAAGCAAAAGCGGGAAGAGGAATCCTCCTCAGGGTGAAGAGGAATCCTACACCAAAATGAATAAGAAAACCAAGAAGTCAAGCAAGAAAAAGGAAGAATTCGATTCTTCCTCCTCCTCATCCTCCTCCGATGATAGAAGAACATATCTCCCAAAAAGTAATGAAGCCAAGGGAGAAGGCGTGTCATTACAACTTTAAAAGCAATTGGTGACCATAATACTAAAAACTACCTAAGAAGAAACTTGAAACCCTTGACACCTCAAAAGGATCGACCGTTCCATTTGATCCCGATGCTCTTCAACCAAATCCATCCCCTTCAGTTTTTCCTTGCAAGTACAAGACACCCGACATTTCCAAGTTTAGCTGGCCTTACTCCGTCCTCGAGCTCGTGTTGAGACCTACACTTGGGCCATGCTTTCCATAAGGTGTTGATAACACGATCTTGGCCCAATGCTTTCCTCAAACTTTAGAAAGTCTTTGCGAGGGATTGGTACATGTCTCTTCCTACAACTACATGGCTTGATTGGTCATACTGCATGTTTAGTCTTCGAAAGGCGGTTTGAAGACAACTCCATTTACCGCCCTACTAGGAGGGATCTTGAACAAACCAAATAACATGCCAATGAGTCTTTTCTTGAATTTGCTAGAAGATGGAGACTCAAACTTACTAAAATTGACCAAGAAAGACCTACTCTCAAGAAGCAAATCCACATCTTCCTTCATTGCCTTCGTGATGAATTTCAAGAGAAGCTCGCCGGTAACTACTTTCCTAGCTTCAATGAACTCCATGAGTCCGGGATTAGGATTGATGACTTTTTAAAAAGAAAAAAGAAGGAAAGTACTTTCCGCTTCAACAAAACTACCACAAATAAGGATGCTGGAGTCAACGCTGTTGTATTCAACCGCTCCAACACCTGTAGTATGCTTTGTTCCTCACTCCTAGAAGAAAAAGAGGCACTATGACAAAATTGAAGGAATCACTCAAGAAGAACTCTTCGATGTTCTTGTCCAAGAATGAAAAGATCAAATCAAGGGAAGGTGGTCCACCTAAAGGATATGGGTCCTAATCGTACTCAGTAAGCATTACCGCGAGTACCGCAACTTCAGCGGTCACGGCGCTGACACTTTCCACCATCCTTGAAGGACATCATACCAAGACCTCTTTGACAATGGAGATCCAAGAGCGTCCCAGCGTCATCAACAATCCTCTTCCTCGCAATCCATGAAGAAGATGAAGCTCCGAGAAGAAATCTACACTTACCGCTTTGGGGGTACACACCTATCCTCTCACTTTCTCCTTTGATAGAAGTAGATTGGGTTTTAAATTTCCAAGTATGAACTCGAAGAGTCGTTCTGTCTTTTCTAGTACTTCTCACCTCCTCTAGTTTGTGTCTTCTAAACTATCGAGTATGTTTCTTAAATTTCTCAATTAATCAAAGTAATTTTCTTTTCCTAAACACTTTCCCTAAGGAACATTCTACCTCATATGGTATCATTTAATTCATGCAAAATAATGAACCCTCCATTACCTAAATCATCGCAAAAAATAGAGATTTCTAAGCAGGTTTAAGAATAAAGTTATCCTTAGGAAGGCTTAAGGGCTAAAATATTACCTCTCTTTGAAAGTCAAAAAAAAAAGTCAATAAACGAAGAAAGCCAAAGGTGCCGCTATCAACCTCCATTTCAAGAAAAGTGGGGCTACTCAATTCAAAGGCACAGTATAAAAAAAAAAACTCTCAAGCTTTCATAGCTTCCCCCACAACAAAGGTGAAACCTCGAATGAATGAAGGACTCTCCCACAAAGAAAAGGAGTCAAGTGATACCAACAAAAGAGGATTCCTCGATATCCTTCTACATCAAGTGAAGAAGACTTTCGAGTATCAAGAAAAATGTTTGCCCTTAAGTCATACTAATGATTGGCTTTCTCCTCAAACTTATTTAAAAGCTTCTAGATGATGCACCTTTGTTCATTAAAAAGGTAAAACAACTTTTCTGAATCTTTGAGCCAAGTAGCGTTTCTTGTTGAGTCACAGGAGGCTTCTGTTAGCCGCTCACCATTACACACTCTTGAAATCCAAGCATCAAAGCTGGAGCTTCCTAACCTTTCCTCCCAGTCAATTTCTACTTCAACTCTTCAAAATAATCAAATCTCGCAGCCAAGGCTTTCCTCTTTTGATTCTCACTCTCATCATTAGAGAGAATACGCTCCCCCAAAGAAGTCAATGCTTGGATCACCTTCAAAAAAATAGAGTCCGTCTCTCCTCAACTAAACTTGAGATCTCATCTTTCTCCTTAATAAGATTCTCTCTACCGAGTTCTCTTCGAGTACACATACTTTTTTTTTTAAAAAAATGGCTCACTAGGTTGAAAACTCGTAAGAAGCGGCCTAGGCAAGCGAAGTTAGAGCACAAAAAAAAAAAAAGAAGAAGCGCAGAGATTCCCGCTAGATTGAAAACCCGAAAGGGCGGTCACAAGCAAAAACCGGGGGTGCGTCGCACTAAGAAAAAAAATGAAGGACAGAGGGAGAGTATTCTTCATCCTTCTTCATCGAACATCATTCAATCTTCTTCAAATCATCAAGGAGGAGTCTTCTTAGATCAATCTTGAAATCAAGGAAGCGGCACTCACAGGCTTTGTTCAACAAGTCATCTACCCACTTCCAGAAGAATATTAGGGCTTGAGACATCAAAGGGCATTCGACATAAAGCTATTACGGCCGGTCGATAGATTTATAGTCGTTTGCCTCCTAGGAGACACGACTTCGAGGAGAATTAAGAATGAAAGATTCGCAACATGGCCTAAATGTGTTCACGCTTAGTTTTACTCATTGAAATTCAGCCTTGCCGACTAGCGACATATTCTCGCACAAACACAGTTTGGTCCCAGCTTGTCATACACAAGTCACTCATATAAGCTTCACCCATCTCAAATACGAATCCATACACATGTCCCTACATGTCCATATACCATATACTCCTACATCGCTTCGCCCCACCAAAATGACCCGGCCCAGGCCATTTACACGAGCCGAGCGTGAGCACCGCCACGTAAGTCCGGCTTAAACAACAAAAATTTGAAAAAATCTACTTGGAATCTTTATGTGCGGACAGTACAGAGAAGGTACAAGAATCATTCGGGTCTATCAGAGACCCGGCATGCATATATCCTTGCATTACAGAGGCCGACAGAATCTCCACCTCAACCGGCAACTTCCAAGTCTATGATGGCAGCAAACTTCAAGTCCGTGACCTCGAAAACATCAACAAAGATGCAGTGACAGCAACAAACCTCAAGTCGATGACCTCGGCAATAACTTCAAAGTCTCGACGGCAACCAGGCTTCAAGTCAGTGACCTGCAATGAAAGCAGACTTTAAAGTGCGCCGGCAAACTTCCAGGCAGTGACCTCGACACCCACAACAAAAGTACGCAATGGCTGACAACGACAACAAAGAGTCCCAGTGACCTCGGCAACTTGATGGCAACGTCGCAACCTCGGGCGACGCACTTCAACAACTTCTATCAACAAACATGTATCTTGAGGAATTGGTGAAAATCTCCGATTTTACAAAATGCTTTTCAAAATACCTAAAATAGCCTTTTTAGTATTTCGGAGTCGAACTATGTTTGAGTCTCGATTCTCTCTTAGAGACACGTGAGGCGTGATGCATAAGCATGACCATCCAATGTTGAGAATGATGTTCTTTTCTATCGACGACATGACTTCTTCCATAGAAGTCTTGTCGCCGAGGGCTCTATGGACACCCCAGTTCTGAACCAATAAATCATGATTACCCACTTACTCTTCGTATCTCTTTTGTATTTTGATGAAAGCATATTAGTTTCGTCATGTTTCGTTAAGTTTCTAACTAACCGATCACATCCAATTCGCTCCAACGAGACAGGCATGGTTACGCTGAGTCAAAGCAACTTTGTTAGTTTTGGACCTAATCCGACTAACAAAATAAATTGAAGAGGACAAAATAGTCAAGCCGAGGCTAGTTGTCTCAAGCCACCGAGACATACGTGTCTCACATGAGACAACCCCTACTCGCAGATATGCGTAATCACTCTCCTTTTCCGTTTCAAACTCTTTTCTTGATAAACATCATCTAATCCAGTTCTCCAATCATATACGAGATTACGGAACCTTCCTAGGTTGTTTTACCTCTCCACCTTTACCTCATAAACCCATATAAATACTGACTGGCTTTCAAAAGATTTAGGAAGAGGTCCCCGATCCACGATCGAAAACACATAACACACACACATTTTGTTGGTTTCTCTCCCTGAAAGATTCCTACAAAATCACCTAAAGTTTGTTTATCAACCTTGTTTGATCAACAAAGCATCAAAGCTCCGAATCAAGGATTGAGGCGAAGCTACCGTCCGCATCAAGATTTGACTCTCATATTGAGTCGAAACTCTGCCCGAATCATTTCTCGACCAAGAAGACATCTTAGAACCACGTTCTCAAAATCAAATACTCCCTAAACACTTTAGGTAAGTTCCCATACTTTTACTCTCTTCTTCTCCAATCCCTCTCTATTGACTTTTAGAGTAAAGTGTAATCCCATTTAAAAGGATTAGCCTAGAATCCCTTCAATCGATGAAGGTGATCTCGAAGCATACAATCCGACATTCCTAATCAAGAAATTGATTAGGGATTTCTTATTTATTAATTAAAAAGATTGATAATACTCAATTGGCAAAACCGATTTGCGGATCGGGTGGAATGGATGCTCCTTGACCTACCTATTCCATAACTTAACCCTCGAACCCTCAAATCTCTTTTTAAATGAAAAAGGTTTTTCCTATTGTTTTTCTAAATAAATAATAAGTGGTGACTCCTAGATGTGTGTAAAAATTCACGCATCGCTTACACACCTCAAGAATCCTACTATGTCTTTCTCAGATTTCAAGTGAGGAATATCCGTTTCCAACTAGAAATTTGACATCTGGGTTGAAGGGATCAAGCTAAATTTCCTTAATATCATGCTCCGCAACCTTGAACATCCCATGCCCCTTTTTCTTTAAATGCTATTCTTGATGAGGGATGTGCTTGTTTCCTTCATTGACACTCTTTGTAACATTCCTGTCGTCTTGCCTATTTTCTTGGTCTCCACTTTACCTTGACAATTCCCCCAATGCATTTAGGGCAGCCTTGATGCACTGATGGTAAGTTGATGGAATTGCCTTCATGTTGTGAATCCAAGGTCTCCCTAAGATGATATTGTAAGATGATTTGCATTCTATGACACATAACTTCTCCATGGAATTCTCTCCTTCAACATAGACTCGTGCAACTTGATTTCCCCATAAGTGTGCTTTATTTCCTCCACCGAATCCAACCGCAATGTATGAGCTCCTGGTAATGTGCTCGAGTGGGATCTCCATGCTAGCCAAGCTGTCTGCTTATTTGTTACTATATTGATGGAGCTCCCGTTATCAATCCAGTAATACGCTTCACCAAGAAGTTGGCTACTTGTAAAGTTACAACGAGATCATCGTGATGGGGATCCAAGATGTCACGCCCTTGTCGTCTTCATCGAACGTTATTTCTTGGTCGCTAACTTTCAGCGATGGTCTTTGCCGGGTAAGTTCAACAGTCTTCCTTTTGAGTCCGAAGCATGGTGATTGGCCGGCCAAGTAAGATGTACAGTATATATGTACGGACCCTCCCGCTAATCATATTGGACCACCTTGGTTTTGAACTGGAGGAGATGGTGGGTTCCTCGCCTTTGTTGCTCCTGGTTGTCATTTCACTCCACACCGCTTGCCTAGCATCAAGATTAATGCTAGAGTGATCGGAGTTTAGAGTAGGGTCGGCCCCTATTGGATTTAGAATGAGATGTTTCTATCTTGCCACGTAATGCTCAGGAGTTAGGTGCTCCTCTTGTTCGCTTTCTCCCCGCATCAATTTATCTTCCTCCAACTCGATGAACTTTATTGCCCTCTTATTATGACTTCTTCCAATCTCTTGCAAGGAGTCATCACCAATTCCTCTATAATAAGGGAGAGTCTTTCTTAAGTCCCATCCTCGAAGGCCTCCCTTCGCATGTGTAGACAATGTCCATGTTGGGAATGTCGGCAACAGCCTTTCTTTGTTGAATCTCGCTCGAAATAGTCTTTCAAGGATTCATCGGCTGTTGAACTATCCTGTATAGATCAGCGATTATTAATTTCTCAAAGACCCCGTTGCAAGAAAGCTGTTGAAAGTAAAACATATTAATGAGTTGGAGCATAAGATCCAATAGAGCCTAGAGGTTGGATTTGATGAGCCATGCGTATTGAGGCTGCACTTTAGTCAAGGTGGAACTGGAAGCCCTGCAAAGCGTAAGCTTCCTTGAACTACAAAGGGATGTGAATCACGACGTCCATCTTCTCCTGGTATAAGGCAATGTGCTCCAATGGATCGGTTGTCCCATCATATTTAGCTTCATGTGAGAGAACAATGAACTTCTTTGGTATCACACATGTTGGCGTCATGGCTGGAGTAAATCGTGACTCATTACATAACACGTCGGAGTAAGCCTGGTGTGTATGGCAATGTGATCCCGTGTACATTCATCACCCATTTCTCTCTAATTCCTTCAATTGTCTCTGCTCACCGAATTTTCGCGCATCCGTGGTTAGCAAAGAACTCATAAAAAGTATTAAAATCAATCTCTGAGGATTAACTTAGCTCTGTTGGTCTTTAGCATAGAGTCACGTAATGATGCCAAAGGTGCGGTCCTGGATAATCTCGGGATCGGGTGGACCACACTTTGTCGAGTGGTTGCGATTTAGTCATTGGTATGTGATGGAGGAAAACTCCCTCTTGCCCTTAATAAACCGAGCAAGTGTACTCACTTCTTGGTGTAGCAAAGCATGCAAATGCAGTGGGTCGAATCCACAAGAGACTTCCGTTGGTAAACAAATAAAGTAAAAGCAAAGTGAATTTTGTAACCACAGCTTTATAGATTTGATTGAACACGAAAAGCATAAAAATAATTAACTAAAAACTAACTAAACGAGAAAACAGATTATAGAGCGAGAGATTCGTAAATTGGATTTCCCACTTCACCATCATTCTATGCAGAATTTTACTTATAAAACATTAACTCAACTTCTAGGGTTCATTCACTTTAGCTAGGACCGACACGGTTAGGTGGCCGGATTACAATCCTAAATACTCTTTTTAAATATTGTAGTGTCTATTACGGTTCCACAATATGCCAAGAATACATTAAGAACATCGTAATAAAATAACCTAACTTTGATCGCTTTCTATTACGGCCCCGATTAAAGTTATTCAATTAATAATAGTCTATGTATCAAAATCCCAAATTAATGACGAATTCAATACCCAAATATTCAAAGATGAGTTCGTATCTTAACATACGTCTCGAATCCAAGAACATGGAATTAAAATCTATTAATGAACTAGAAGGAATTAAATAGAAAGAATTAAAATATTACCGCATAGAAATCCGGTGAAGATCAAAACAATCTACAAATCTAATGAATTAGCTACTCATAATTTACAAAGAATAAAACCCTCGGAATTGATGAATTGTTCTTCTTTAATTGTTCCAAGAAAAGCATAAAAATCTACTAATTCTAATAATTATGATATAATCCGAGATATGTTAACTCCGCGATTATTTATAAAGAGAATAGGGCTAATCCTCGGTGCAATGGCCGAGGAAAGACGATTCTCGCTATTTAATACGTCAACCTGCTTTGGCCAGCCGCTGCAAGGCAGCGCGGCCGCCAAGGTCGCGCGTCCGGGCGCGTCGCCCTAACTGGCGAAACTTGGCCGATCATTTTACTCCTTAGCGCGGTCGCCCATGTTGTTGAGAGCGCCGCCCAACATTGCCGAGAGTTTGGCCGAGAACTTGGCCCAATCGCCCAAATGGCCTCCCGCCAACCTCGACCCCCAAATGGTCTTGAATGGCCGGCCATGTACCAAGAAATGCCTCGGCCATGTACCAAGAATATACCAAGCAAAGGGCCTTGATTTAAATAATTAATATTCGTTTCATCTCGGATTTTGCAACCGCACTTGACCACTATAATGACATCTTCTTTTGCGCTTCGGCTCTTTGAGATTTTATTTTTAACTTTAACCCAGGAATTTTTATAAATCAAATTCGTCCAAAATTTCTGTATTTCCAGTTAAGTCCCTGAATTTTCCAATATTGCAATTTGGTCCTTGAACTTCCAAATGACAGTTTTGTCCCAGATTTCAGCATTGTTGCACTTCAGTCCCTGAACTATCAAAACACTAACAAACCATATCAAATATGCATAAAACTCGGGAATCAAACGCAAAGAAAGCCTAAAAGTTCATTTGATGGAGTTAAATACACATCCATCGCACAATCCCACATTAATCCCACTCAATGCCCCCGTCGTATCCCTATCAAAGCCGAGTCTCCTGGGGTATGGAGAGGAGAGAACATACCGGAGCCCATGTTGGATTTATACTCTGGAAAGCTCTAGGTGATGTATTCCGATAGCGATGTAGATTCCGATCTACCAACAAGAGCGAGACCTCATGTTTCAACCTCGGCAACATTGTTCATCAACATTGTGGAGGTATCGCCATAAAGATCATCCCTCTCACTCCAGCCATTGTATTTGCCAAGATGGAGACGATATCCAACGGAATTCCTTGTGTAGTTGTAATCGATGTTCTCCTGAACTTGAATCGAACTCGTGAATCGGAGCCAACAGACATCCCGGCTTGAAGAATTCCGCACATCGGTGGTGGCTCCACGATGCTGGTCGATGTCATAGCAATGAGACATCTCGAATCTTTTTAATAATCAAAAGACCAAAGTTCCCACGGCGCCAAACTCAGTGTTTAGTCAAATTTAAGCAATTCAACTTCAAAGATGAGGATTGGGCACAATGGAATATGATATTCTAAATTCAAGATGCAACGGTAAAGGATTTAACGAGGAAAGCCCTCAACAACTTGTTTGCCGACATAAAACATCGGAACAATTGGAATATTATTAGTGTGATGATCAAAGTAGGAGTATGAATACAATGAGTGCTCGTCAATTAGTGTTTCCTCGTGTACATACGTGTCAGCCTTTTTTCTATTTAAAAATGAAGAAAATATAACGGACATACATAACCGTTAATGTTATCCTTATATTGCTCCTAGAAATCCACAAGAGGTTGATGAAGATCCGTTGACAAAGTTTGAATGAGAGCTAACCTTTGTGATCTTTTAACTCGTTCTTTGATAGCGGTTCCCGAAAATGCCCATAATAATAATAATCCCGCAAAATGCTTTATTCAAATTGTATCATCAAGTTGTTAATTCAAGTTGGTAACCTAAGATGAGATGTCGTGATAGTGACATGCCGTAGATTTTCTATCCCAAACAATGCCTAGAATTAAGCTAATGATATATCCTACCCAATTTACATATATCTAATAAGGAACGATAATCATATATTAAAGGAAAAGATATTGACAATATCTTTGTCAATATCTCAACACCCCCTCAAGTTGGAGTGTGTTAGTCACAAACACCTAACTTGCCAAGTAGATGAAGGAATTGTCAACTGCCTAAAGCCTCGGTGAGTACATCGCCCAATTATGCGAGGTATGAATATACCGAGTTGTGAGGACACCTGTCCTCGAGAACAACATTACACACAAGATGACAAAGCCAACTTTGATATGCTTTGTGCTGCTCGATATGAAAAGATACTCGAGCGGTTGTATGTAGCGTATTGACTATCACATATAGTAGAGGCACCATTATGTTTAATTTCAAAGGACTTAATAATACTTAGTAGCCATTTAAGCTCACAAGTAGCTTCAGTCATAGATCGATATTTTGCATCGATCAAGAGCGAGAAATCGTACCCTGCTTCTTTGTCTTCCATGAGATCGGTGAATCACCAACAAAACAAAATAGTCGATAGAAGAGAACTTAGCGACAACTTGCCCAATCGAGTAGGCTCGTAGTCATAAATTGGAGGACGTTCGAAAGAGAAGTCCTCCCTTGGCGAATGAGCTTTTTAAATAATGCAGACACGTAATGCAAGACGTTGGTCGTCCCAAAGGTGGCAACAAGGGTGAAAATACGCCAGAGAGGGGTGAATAGTCAGTAAAATTTTTCGCTTCTTTAAAAACTAAACCTCTTGCTTACATAAAATCCTCTTGCTTGCAAAGCTTGATAATAGATCGCAAGTGATAGTGTAAAATGCACAAATGAATATTTAGAGTTATAAAGCGCTTTTGATAGAGGAGGCTTTGAAAAGCGGTTTTAATAAAGTAGTTGGGTACGTGCGGTTTACAAACAAGTGAGGTTTTGACAATGTTAACTCCAAACACTATTTCACAATAATGGATATCTAAATAAAGATCAAACAGAGACAAAGATAAATAATTAGTAAGCACAAGAAATATAATTGCGTAAAGTAAGAACACGCTATTTGGAGTGGTTCAATCGATAAACGATCTACGTCCACTACCAAGATGGTTAGTCTTGGATTTCTAAGAGAGATTTTATATTAAGTATTTGAGAGATTACAAAGTACAATAAAATCTTTACTATGAAGAACAAATCCAAAACTATAACCACGTTGTATCTCAAGTGTTTAATCTATGTGATTAGAACAAATGAGGCGCGTGTGTGTGAACAAGATCAAGGCTCTTTAAATCATGAGATGTAGAGCAAAATGATTCTTGAAAGTGTTAAGGCTTGATTTGGGCTTGGGAATATTTCTTGAAGTTTGAAGATGAAGATTCAAAGGACTAAGAATTTCGGCGTAGCTTCAACTTCTCATGCGAACACAAAGCAATTTCTCTAATTTTCAAAGCAATCTTCAAATGGTGAAGATTAGGGTTATTTATACCCAAGCATCCAAAATGTAGCCGCTGGACACACCGTTGAAGGACAAGACTTGATGCTTTCTTATTGGTCCACAAAGAACCACTTTTGTCCTTTGGTACAGTAGTTGCGCATAAAGCCGATAATGCCCACCGCAAGCAATGAGGTTTGGACACCTGTCACCTTTTCAAGATCCTTGCAGATCTTCTCTGACTTTGAATCACGTGACAAGATAAGGTGGTTGACATTGGATATTGCTGTGGGGGCGGTTCTGGAGTACAGGCGGTTTGACAAGTGCGGTTGGTAACTCCAGTGAGGTTGCAAAAAGGGCGGTTAATGATGAGCTGCAAAGGAGCGGTTCATCATCAAAGGGCGGTTGCAATTTAGTAGTTCAAGAGTTGTTTCAAACAAGGGATTTCACCAGGCAAATGCTAAGGGCGGTTTTGCTAGGGCGGTTCCAAAGAAGCGGTTTGAAACTCTTGAACTGCAACTCTCAATTCCAATGAGTCTGTGCCAGTCTTCAAGCCTAAATTTAACCTAATCTATAAAATGGACTTAACTAAAAAATTGAAGTCTAAGCTTCATTACAAAGGGTCCTAAAGTCCTTAAAATAGACAGGAGGTTATGGTATCAATCAAATCTAATACAAAATAGGAGGGTTAAAACATGCATACCCAACAATCTCCCCCTATTTGATTGATGCCATTACCTTCTATAACTAAAGCAAACATTGTACTTGGTAAAAACATGTCCATAAGAATTAACATGGTAATTCATGTTCCAAGTCAATGCACACACTTAGCTTAAGCTATAGATTTTTATACTTTCTAAGAGATAAAAAGTTACAATATGGAAAGTAGGGAAATGCATTCAGTGCACTTAAGAAATATGAGATTAAGTTCAAAGTGCGGTTTAAACTGAATGTTTAAACTTCAATTCAAAAAAATATGATTTTTAAGTTAGAAAATATTTGAATGAGGTTTTAAACCATAAGAGGTTTCATTGTTCTACAAACAAGTAGTTTGATATGAACAAGGTTTTTGGAACCATGATGCAATTTCCATTAATTCCTCAGGCGGTTACAAAAAGGAATGAAAGAAAATTACAGGGTTGCAAAACAAAAGAAATGTTGGACAAGAAAAATTACAATGAGAATGCGGTCCAACAAACAAAAAGAGTACAAAAAACATACAGAGCAGAGAGCGGTTTAAGGTTGATGCGGTTCTTCACCTTGCAGGCCGCCGCGGTTGGTTGATCTCTCGGATTCCTTGCAAGATTTGAGGCAAGAGGTTTCGTACTTCAAAGATTTTTCTAATTTTTCTCACCTCTTCGCGGTCCTTCCTTGAGCGGTCACCAATCTTTTCTAAGATATTTGCTTGAGCATCAATTTTGAGATTGGCATCGAGACACTTGGAATTATCGACACTCGACGATAGCTCACCAATTGAGGTTTGAAAGGAGGAGTTCAAAGAATTGAACAAGGTGTGAATCTCCCCCGAACCGCCGCGGTCCGAACGTAGATAGCTTCAAACTATGGGATCAAGATCAACAAATACTTGATGGAGGATTTTAATTCATCGATCGTGGCTTCAAGTTTAGTGGTGAATCCTAGCTTGATATTTTCAAGGCGGTCATTGAATTCATCCTTGACTTCATTTAACTTAGCCATCAAAGCATCATCAAGGGAGTTTGTCTTGATTTCCACTTTCTTTGACATCATCAATTTCCGTAAGGATATTTGCTTCAACCGCATTCAAGGCGGTTTGAAATTCTTGAGTAGAAGGCGGTTGAGAATTGACAGATTTAAGGAATTCAAATTTTGAAGGGAATCAAAGGCGGTTTTGAAGGAGGTTGAGAGTTGAGAAATCATTTCCTTGAGGTCGTAGTCTCCAAATGATTGGATTTGAACAACACCTTCGCCTAGATCCTTCTTGAAATTTTCAAAGCAAGAGTCACCGAGGCTTTAACAATGTTTGCAATATCCTTCTCCCCCTTAATGGCATCAAGTCTCCGAAAGCAAAACTCTTTAAGGAGTTCTTATGATCAGCCATTTGTAGGGTTTGAGAGGCAATCGATGGGACCGAGATTCAAGAAGTTTTTGAAGGGAGCGGTTGAAGCTTCAAGCGGAGGCATCGAAGCGGTTAGCTTGACAATGTGTCCTTGGTTTATCGTGAGTTGGGACCGAATAAGATGAAGGGTGGAAAGGATTTGGGAGTAGTCGTAGAGGGTGGAGGAGCGGTTGATGATGAGGGAATGAAAGTGAAGGCAGGGGGCGGTTGAGAATATGTAGGAGGAGCGGTCAAGGGATTTGGGAAAGGAGGGTTTGAAAAATACGTGAGGCGTGTATAGTATAAGGAGATGAGGTTAGAGTTGAGATGGGGGCGGTTGGGTTGGGGGCTGCTGGGAGGGGGCGGTTGGGATAGGGGCGGTTGGGATAGGGGCGGGGTTGGGATAGGGGCGGTTGGTATAGGGCGGTTGGTACATGGGGCGGCTTGGTATGGGGTTGGAATGAGTTGAGTTGGATTTTTGTGTGGGAAGAGATAGGGATTTAGCAGGGATTTAGAAGGGGGTTTTTGGGTGCGGTTTGAGTTATGAGGGGATGATTGGTGTATGGGTGAATTTTGTGGTGAAGGGGTTGGAGTTCTAAGCCTAGAGGTTGAATGGGCCGGGCCCCCACGGCTTGGATGTCCATTCAAGAAAGGCTTGGGAATTGAGGTGGCTTGATTTTGAGGGGTTTGAAATTCAGAGGGGGATGATGAGTCTGAATTGGATTTGGAGGAGGATTTATCAAAGTAGGAGGAGGTTTCACCGTGTATTTTGAGGTTGGATTTCGGCAATAGTGCCAAGGTAAGTGTTTCTTCGAGGGGTTGTTTTCTTGGCCATTTGTTTGAACCTCCTCTTCTTGGGATTCTCCCCGAGCGGCTGCGCTTTGGGAGGAGGAGATGGAGAAAGAGGTTTAGGAGAAAGGGATTTGGAAGGGGAAATATGTTGGGTAGGAATTGGGGAAGAGGTTTGAGTTTGAATGGGTGAAGAAGGAGGGGGGGGAGGCGGTTGAGTTTGAGGAATTGGTTGCGGTTGGGGTGGCGGTTGAACTTGCGGTTGAGAAGTAGCAAGCGGTTCGAAGATGTTCAAGTTGACCCTTGGCAACTTTCTTCACCGCAGCCCTTCTCTCCAACTTATCAATTTTGCTTTGTAAAAAGCAACCTTATCTTCTTCAGAGAGATTTGCAAAGTGCAGCTTTCACGCCTTTGCTTTCTTGATGAGAGGGGCAATGCCAGCTTCCTCTTCTTCTTCCTCCTCATCGTGTTCATCTCTCGATTCATCTTCCCTTTACCCTTAGAACTTCTGGACCAGCACCAGCGGTTTGAGATGGTGCGGTTTTAGATTTCTTAGGCTTAGTGGTCCAGGACTAGATTCTTCTTCCTTGAGACTTTCTTAATGGCTTTCCCAAGAGCAAGAATCATGTTGCAGTGTGACATTTCAACATAGAACTCCTTGGGGTTGAGGGTATCGCATCATACGTAAACTTGTACCGGGTGTCTCCAAAGGAATATCTCGAAATTGTGACAAACCCCGGTTCCAAGAGAGTCTCCCTCACCCATAGGCACCGATAATTCAGGAGTTGAAAGTCCGAGATCCTCCAAGTGTTGATAGCTTGTAAACAACGCGGTTAGGAGCCTGCGTAATGGTCTCCACCTCGATGCTCATTCTTGACTCGGATTGATAAGCATCAATGGAACTAGCCAGCCCTTCATCAAGATCTTGGGCCAATTTAATTTAATACCATTGTAAATGGAACAACAAGAAGTCCATCGAGAAGAAGTGAAGTTGTTGTGGCTGCCGCCTTTCCACATACGTACATTCCTACAAGATAGCCCAAGTGGCTCATAAGTTCTCCAAACTCTCTTCTAGCTCTCTTCTTGTAATAACCGTAAAGAGAAGTCGATTAATCAGACGTAGCGGCTGCATCCGTAACCTCCCGATCAACCTCCATAGGGGATCCAGAGACATGAAAATTCCAAGTACTTCTAATATCCAAATGATCAATGGATATATCGAAGCCTTCAACACCGCCAACCGTGCACTTGATCTTGGTGCCATCTCGATAATACTCGTCTCCTAGAACAACTGAGAGTAAAACCGATCCACAAAGGACTAATGATATAAGATTGGCCTTTGTTGAAGAGAGGGAGGATTCCAGAGGTAGTTAGTCTTCCGATCAATTCTCTACCAAGAGCATCTCCTTGGAGCTCGCCTCATTAATCTCATGGCCAGGAATAAAGAATTTAGGATCCTATAAAATGAAACAAATGGTTAAGATCCACAAAAAGATTCACAATGTACATGCGGTTCGGGCATCCATGCGGTTGAGCAATGGTGCGGTTGAAGATTTAAAATTTCCAAACCCCAAGTGAAACCATGAATACTTAAACAAATAATGAGGACTTGAGAATAAAATTACTTAAGTACGTGGCATTGTAATCCAAACTTATCCCACACTGCAAGCGGTGATTAGAGAGGAATTTCTTGGTTTCCAGCCTATATACTTAGTAAAATCTCAAAAGCAATGAAGGAAGGAATTTAACCAGCATGCGGTTTCAAAATATTTGAAAATGCGGTTTAGAACATGCGGTTTGAAACTGAAAACTTTGAGCGGTTGCATACAAGCGGTTTCAAACCAAAATGAAATCCAAAATTTCTGAAAAAGTGAAAAATTATTCTAAGTGTTGGAAAACATTTTTCAGAATCAAGGCATCCAAAACATATGAATATTCAAGAACAGTTCATGGGTTTTGTGAAGAACACCAAGAATAGAGATTTACAAAAACTTAGCCAAAATAGGCAAACAACATATCAAAATGATCACATTGGGAAGGGAATCAATAATATATCAATAAAAATCCAATCTTTACCCAGAATCATCAAGAATCACTAAAAATGCAAAGTGGGTTTTCGAAGGTTATGAACTGAAAATCACAAAATCAAAGCTCAAACAGTTAATTGATCATGAAATAAATTGTGTAAACTAAATCTATGCATCAATACGAGCAAAACCCAACAAACATCATAGAAAATGATCAAGAAACGAGAGCAGAATCTTCAGAAACATGAACTGAAGAATACGAACAGTTTTGTTCAAGTTCATCAATGGCAGATTCATAGACATTTGCAGGAAAATTAAATCTTTAAGGTTAGAAATTGTTTACCATTTCCAGGATAGGTTTCTTTGCCCTAGCAACAGTTGAGGCCCTTTGTCTTTTAGAAGTAGGTTTTGATGTTGTTGCCATTGACAGTTAAAGGTTTGAAAATGGAGGTTTTGTAAAGGTTTTAGAGAGAGAGAAAGTGAGTTGGTAGAAAGTACAGAGTGCAGAGAGTTTGGCAGAAGAAAAGGAAGGATTTCACCAAACAAGGTATATATAGGGTGAAGGGGTGGAGGCAGTTGGTCAGAAAGAATGATTGAATTAAACCAACTGTTGCACCCTTTCACCTCCTGTACATCTCTCTATGACGGCTGACATGAAGGCTTTAAATGCTCATGTCCCCTTAGCATTAAATGCTCTGAAAATTTGAATTTTTGAGGGAAAACATTTGCAAAAATACCCTTATGTCAAAATAAAAATAAAAGAATTTGAACAGTTTTTTTTTTTTAAATAAAGATAAGCAATAAAAATATACAGAGTTTACTTCTTGTTGAAACGCGGTTTTGATCCAAGCGGTCAGACTGCATGAGCGGTTTGGAGCTTGCGGTTGCATGCAGACGGTTGGATAATCTTGCGGTTTTTGACCACTCAAGGCGGTTTTGAATCAGCGGTTCAAGTGCGGTTTTGATTCCAAAAGGAATTTCAACCTAGACTCAACAAACAAGTTAGCAAATAAAAAGTATGGAATTTATTTAAGTTCAAGCATACCCATTTCTCCTCTGAGAAAAGAAAATCTCTTGGAGTCAAGAGCCTTTGTGAGGATATCAGCAATCTGGTTGTCTGTCCCCACGTACTCTAAATGGATATTCCTCTTCTCCACATGATCTTTGAGGAAATGATACTTGATATCTATGTGCTTGGTCTTGGAATGCATGACAGGGTTGTTGGAGACTGAAATTGTTGAAGTGTTGTCACACATGATGGGGCAATTCCCTTCATGGATTTCATAGTCTACCAACTGCTGCTTCATCCAAAGGATTTGACAGCAACAACTACCAGCAGCAATGTACTCAGCCTCTGTGGTTGACACTGAAACTGATGCTTGCTTCTTGCTGGCCCAAGCAACTAGTCTGTTCCTGAGGAAATAACAAGTACCACTAGTGCTTTTCCTGTCAATAGTGCAAGCTACATAATCTGCATCTGAATAACCTATAAGATCGAAATTCGAATCTTTGGAATACCAAAGTCCAAGGTTAGTAGTTCCAGATAAATAGCGGATTATACGCTTGACTGCAATAAGATGTGCTTCTCTAGGATCTGCTTGATAACGTGCACATACACAGACACTAAACATGATATCGGGCCTACTAGCAGTTAAATAAAGTAATGAGCCGATCATACCTCGATATAAAGTTTGATCAACTTTCTTACCTTTGAGATCCTTATCTAGCTTATTGCCGGTGGCCATAGGAGTATCATATGCTTTAGCATTTTCTAATCCAAACTTCTTTATCAACTCCTTAATGTATTTGGCTTGGCTGAGGAAAATACCTTCTTCGCATTGCTTGATTTGAATCCCGAGGAAGAAAGTTAATTCTCCCATCATGCTCATCTCAAACTTGCTTTTCATTAGCTTCTCGAAACGCTTACAAAGTAACTCATTAGTAGAACCAAAAATAATATCATCGACATAAATTTGAACAAGTAAAGTATGCTCATTATATTTGGCAATAAAAAGAGTTGTATCAATTTTACCGCGTTTAAATCCTTTTTCTAGTAAAAATTTAGAAAGAGTCTCATACCATGCCCTTGGAGCTTGCTTAAGTCCATACAAAGCTTTCTGGAGTTTGTAGACATGATTGGGAAATTTGGAGTCTTCAAATCCAGGTGGTTGGGCAACATACACGGTCTCTTGCAGTTCGCCGTTAAGGAATGCACTCTTTACGTCCATTTGATATAACTTGAAACGCTTGAAAGAGGCGTAGGCTAAGAAGATTCTGATAGCTTCCAATCTTGCAACTGGAGCAAAGGTTTCATCATAATCGATTCCTTCTTCTTGCCTATATCCTTGTGCAACCAACCTTGCTTTATTCCTAGTGATGCTTCCATTCTCGTCCATCTTATTCCTAAATACCCACTTAGTTCCTATCACTCCTTGATCCTGAGGTCTAGGCACCAAAGTCCAGACCTTGCATCTCTCAAACTGGTTGAGTTCTTCTTGCATAGCAACAACCCAACTGGAATCTTGGAGTGCTTCATCAATCTTCTTGGATAACTTGAGATAAAAGAGAAGTATGCTCATTATAATTCGATCTCCTTGTTTGAAAACCGGAAAACAGATCACCAATCACATTTGTGAGGGGGTGACTGCTGACTTCACGAACCTCTGGGGGTAAGTCTGGTTGGACTGAGGTTTGCTGAAGATCTTCAATTGGAACATCGTTAGATCCTTCAGCGAAGTCATGGAAGGTAAGTTGACGAAGAGGTTCTATAAGCTGGATAGGGGAATTCTCAACTTCTTCTTCCCTTAGATTTGCATCTGGAGTAGGAACTTCAGGTGCGGTTTCAAAGGTGCGGTTTGAGGGAATTTCAGTTGAGGGTGCTGGATTTTGCGGTTGAGGTTCAGGTGCGGTTTGAGAGGGTTCACCTGTTTCATTATGCTCAACAAAATCATCAACAACATTTGGAGCCAAATGTGGCTCAAGGAGAGAATGCTCATCAAAAGTAACATGGACAGACTCAACTATTTTTAAACTAGTTTTATTGAAAACACGAAAAGCTTTTGAATGTTTAGCATACCCAACAAAAATACCTTCGTCGGCCTTGGCTCCGAATTTACCTCTATTTTCTCTTTCGTTGTAGAGGACAAAACATTTGCAGCCAAAGATCTTGAAGAATGCAATGTTGGGGGTTCTTCCTCGCCAAAGCTCATAGGGAGTCTTGTTATAGGTTTTGTTGATGAGGGAGCGGTTCTGAGTGAAACATGCTGTGTTGATTGCTTGACCCAAAAATACTGAGGTAGCTTTGCTTCAGATATCATTGTCTTTCCAGCCTCAATCAACGTCCTGTTCTTCCTTTCCACAACCCCATTTTGTTGTGGAACACCAGCGGTTGAAAAATTGTGATCAATCCCATGGTCATCACAATACTGAGCAACACTGTTGTTCTTGAATTCTGTTCCATTATCTGATCGAACACTAACGATGTCATCTTCTTTTTGAGTTTGGAGCCGTCTAAAGAGTGCGGTGAGAATCTCATAACAATCATCTTTGGAAATCATCATCTCAACCCACGTATATCTTGAGTAATCATCCACCACCACTAAGGTATATCTATTTCCTCCAATGCTGGCAGTGGTTACGGGTCCAAACAAATCAATGTGAAGCAGTTGTAAGCATCTTGAAGTTGATGGAGCAGTCTTACTGGTGAAAGACGACGCGGACTGCTTACCAAGCTGACATGCACTGCATTTCTCTGGATGGTGGTCAGCCACTTTGGGTAAACCACGAACGAGGTTTTCCCTACCGATCTTTGCAAGATACTTGAAGTTCAAGTGACTCAACCTCTTGTGCCATAGCCAACTATTTTCGCTCACATTCTTAGCTACAAAACAGAGATTAGTAATACTACATGCAGAATTTAGATCAATGATGTAAATATTACTCTTACGAATCCCTGTGAGTAGGGTGACGCCGGAAATGCTATCTTTGATAAAACAATTTGATGACGTGAAGTTGCAAAGCATTCCTTTGTCGCAGAATTGAGAAATTGAAAGGAGGTTGTGCTTGAGTCCTTCAACAAGAGAAACCTTCTCAATGGTTAGGTTTCCTCTCCTTATAATACCATATCCAATGGTCTTGCCTTTGTTGTTGTCACCAAAGGTTACAGACGGACCACTTGCTTCAACGACATCTTCAAGTAATGATCTATCTCCAGTCATATGTCTTGAGCAGCCACTGTCAAGATACCATTCATTATCCTTGGAGTGACCAGCCTAAAGCAGAGGACCTGAAATGTAAACATTAAGAACGAGGTACCCCTTTATTCCTTGGGTCCTGAAGTTAGCAACCCTTTACGACCCACACCTGCTTGACATAAGGAGGTTTACTCTTCCTGGCATTGGATGTGAACCGCAAAAGGAATTCTGCAACCTTGTGACCTAAACCATCACACACAGAACATTTATAATAGCTACAAGCTTCATGAGGTTTTACTAACTCCTTACTCTTCTTAGGAGTTGCATGCGGTTTGAGAAACGCGGTTTCACCCTTAACAAAAGAAACTGGCTTTGGTTTGACCACGTATTTTCTAGGAACGCTATTCCTGCTTCTGAAGGCAGGAGGAGCGGTCGAAGAAGAGGCGCGGTCAGACCTGCGGTTGCCAGCATCTCTAGTTCCACCAGAGGCGGTTTTAGGGATGCGGCCAACTCCATAAGCCATTTCTTCTGACGCTACACTCTCAGAATCCTTTGGCTTTATCTGAGAGTTCTTCCCATATTGCTTCCCTTTAGGGTAGACATAATTTATTTGTTGTCCTTTACCCTTGCCTTTAGCATGCTTCCCCTTAGGAATTTCTTTAGTTAGTTCCAAAATTTCCTCATCCTTTTCACTCGAGGAATCACACTTCTCCTCTTCCTCAGATCCAAAACCTAGACCTTCCTTAATTCCAGGAGGAACTTGGGAGTCCATGATTTTATCCTTGGTGGATTGAGACTTGAGCCACGAATCAATAATCTTTTGGAGATCGTTGATTTGGGTTACAAAGTCATCATTCCGGAGTTGAAGTGCAGCAACCTTAGTTTCAAGGATGCGGTTCTGATCAGCAAGAGGAGTCATACTTCTGATTTGGTCCTTAAGATTTGAAATTTCGGACTTCATCACAGTTTTCTCCGTCTTGTACAGATTAAGTTCATCATGAGCTAAGCTTAAGGCTTTCTTAAGATTAGAGAATTGATGGATCACCATTTCAGCTTCCTTGAACATCCTTTCATGTTCCATGGGAGAAACCTCTTCCACCACCTTTTTCAAAATTTTCTTCTTCGGAATTGTTTTTGAAGGTGGAGCATTTGTAGGAGGAAAAATGGGACGTGAATACGAGCAATTTCCTATCTTAATGCTAGGAGTAAGTTTGATATTTTCATCCAACGTAAAATTTGGAAGTTTTGTAGAAACCTCTTATCAAGCAAAAGCAACAGAATCAACGACCCCAAAGCACCGAAAGAAGCCAACTCCCCAGAAATGCAGAGTCTCCGGCTTATCAAGCAAAAGCAACAGAATCAACGGCCCCAAAGCACAGAAAGAAGCCAACTCCCCAGAAAAGTAGTGTCCTCGGCTTACCAGGCAAAAATTCCAAAAAGAAAAGCCAACTCCCCAGAAATGCAGAGTCCCCGATTTACCAAGCAAGAAGATCAGTAGCCTCGAGGCACAGACAAAAGCAGAGTCCCCGGCTTCCCAAGCAAAGCTCAGGACACAAAAGAAAAGCAAACAATCAGCAAAGACAGTCCAGCAACAAAACCGGTAAAAGAATAACAACAGAGCAGGAAAACAAGTAGCGTGAGACCCCTGGTAGCTATACTTATCCCCAAAGAACAGAACAAAAGAAGTAGCGTGAGACTCCTGGCAGCTACACCTATCCCCAACAGAGCAAAAGAAGTAGCGTGAGGTCCCTGGCAGCTACACCTATCCCCAGCAAAGCAAAAGCAAAGTGGTATGAGTCCCTCCGGCATCCACGAAGAGAAGCAACAGTAGTGTGAGACCCTTTGGCAACTACCCTGCACCAACAAAGTTGTATGAGACCCTCCGACATCCACAAAAGACCAGTTGCAGCATGAGACCCTTCGGCAGCTACAACTCGTCAGCAGCAGTAGCGTGAGACCCCTGGCAGCTACCCTGCACCAACGAAGTGGTATGAGACCCTCCGGCATCCACGAAAGACCCGTTGCAGCATGAGACCCTCCGACAGCTACAACTCGTCAGCAGCGATAGCATGAGACCCTCCGGCAGCTACTCGCAAATACCAATTGCAGCATGAGACCCTCCGACAGCTACAACCTGGTACAAAAGGCAGCTACTAGCCAACCGCAGTAGTACCGACCCCTCAAGAAGTCACAGGTAAACACAGCAAAGGTATGAAGATACATCTCTACCCCTTTTCTTGCTTATGAATTGGTATTTCCGAACTACGATTTGGCTTGATTCCCTTCTTAAGGGATACGTAGGAATCCTTTCTCATAAAGGTCCATCCATTAGACTCCCCGATTCACCTTCTAGCCCGTTACCTTATCCCTTTATGCTCATTGGGATTGGGTCTTATTTTATCGACAACCCCACTTCTTCCAAAAGTGACGTTGCCGAGGGGCTCTATAAGTACGCCAATCCAATTCGCAACCTTTTAGATGCATTTTAATGTAATAAAATTGCATTAAGGGGCATTTTAGTAAATTCCCGGTCTATCTCGAGACTTCCGGAAATATTATCAGTTTCCCGCGAAGGAAGTACCTTTTGGTACCTTACTCATGCCAAGGGACCTGTTGGGAATAAACCTTTTTTTGACTTTTTAGGTATTTAGGCCTGAATGTTCCAGAATTTGGTTTTGGCGCCAAAAACGGTTGAGGCCACCTTGTGTCACGCGACAAGTCGAGGCATGGAAAGTGGTTGCGTATAGTCGTGCGACACAAGGTGACCACTAACTGCAGCCTATAAATAAGACCCTCCCCCTCTCAGAAATGGATCCCAACTTCAGCCTACTATTATTCTGCAGAAATTGCATCGTAACAAAGCCCCCCAAACACAATTCTCTCTCTCCTACCTCCAATCTAACCAATTCCCTCCAATCCAAACCCATCTCTCAAACCAAATCACTTGGACCCCTTTGCACCAATTCTCTCAGGATCCCAAGACCAGAAGCAGTGAATTGAAGGGTTCTGTATCTAACTTGATACAGAATTCGTGGAAGCAACAAGGGTAACGAATCTCAAACTCCCTCTTCTCTCTTCCTTCTACTCAATTCTTCATAATCTTATTATCTACTTCTGTTAGGATTCAGTAATCAGACTCTATCTGTCTGATTACTGAATCCCAATCTCAATCTCTCTGTTTAACTTGTCTAATCTGTGTAATTGAGCTACTATTGTTGAATATTTGCTTAAATTTGGTGTTTAAACCCCAAGGGGGTGTGGATCTATCCATATCCACACTCCCGGGGTCGATTTGTTGTTATTTCTGTATTTCACATCTAATCTAGTCAATTAATTAGATCTGTGTTAATTGTTGTTGATTCTGGTGTTCATTGTGTAAGTTTCTGCAGATGGCCTCTGTATGTCACGCGACACATTGTTCCAAGGTGATCCTGTGTCACGCGACATATGTGGTCACCTGTATCATGTGTCATGCGACATATCGTGACCTATCTGCAGAAACCTTTTCTCTTGTAATCTGTTTTAGATTGTTGTAGCAGGGATGTGGCCTCCCTAAATAATGGGCTCACGAGTTGTAAATCTCGATTCATATTAAATAAAATGCATATTTACCACACTTGTTCATTGTCAACACTTGCACACACTTTTGGATTTGCTTGGATGTTTAATTGAAAGACTCGTCTACGGACGAGGCGTGTTGGGTGAACTCTCGGTTCTTCCCAACACGTAACCTGACCTCCGAACCCGTATTTTCTCTCTCAAAAGGTTTTCAATGTTTCCTCTTAAAACGGCGTGGCGACTCATTCATTTTATTTTTCGAAATTCCAAAATTTCGGGCTAGCGTACATTCAGGGACCAACAGGGACGCAGGCTTACAATATTAGTGAATCTGGGAGCTATCAATTGTGGCATCAGCGACTTGGACATTCATCAAGTAAAGTGGTTGGTTATTGCCTTTTATTAGTCGTAATATTATTAATAAATATGTATGTGAAATTTGTTGCCAAGCTAAACAAGGTAGAGACATGTTTTTGCTTAGTGACAGTAACTCTATTGTTTTTTTATTTAATCCATTGCGATATTTGAGGTGATTATCGAAAACCTGCAATGTGTAGAGCAGTTTATTTTTTGACCATTGTGCACGATTGTTCTCGTGCCGTGTGGGTTTGCTTGATTAAATTTTAAAGTGATGTTTCTCAAATCTTGAAAAAAATTCTTGTCATGATAGAACGCCAATTTAATAAATGTGTCAAGAAGATTAGGAGTGACAATGGGAAAGAATTTACTTGTTTAGAAAAATATTTTATTGAAAAGGGCATTGAGTATCACACCAGTGTCATGATAAAATGCTCATTTCTCGGGATATTGTTTTTGTGGAAAAGGAGTTTCCCTTTACTAGTAACATGACTGATCCAAAAGAGGCCTATACAGATTCGGATATATTTCTTTGTGCACCTACTGATGAAGCTACTTATGAGGAAGACAGTGCTTATGTGGGCAATCATTTGCCTGAACAGTTGCCTTAACAGTTGCTTGAACAGTTGCCTGATTAGTTGTCTGAACAGTTGTCTGACCAACCTACTGAACAAGTTCCAGCACAACAGGCTGAACAGACTACAAATACTACTCAAAGGCCCGAACAACCTCCTGAACAAATGCAAGTGCCTAAACAATCTGCAACAGAGAATTTGGGTCGAGGACAGAGAGTTAAAAAGTCTTATACATAGTATCCATCAACTGAATATGAGATGGACAAGGCTCACGTCGCTCAAGTCCCCTCCCCGTCGCGTTCACTTGTCCAAAATAAATCTTCAAGTACTCACTATCCTTTATCACACTTTGTCAGTTGTACTAACTTTTCTATGGTACATTGTTGTTATTTTTTTATGTTGTTGACTTAGGACATGAACCAAATCATTTTGGAGAAGCAGTTAAATATCTTCATTGGTGTGAGGCCATGAACAATGAACTTGTTGTTCTTGACCAGAATGGTACGTGAGAATTGGTAGATACTCCCATTGACAAGAAGGTAATTGGCAACAAATGGGTTTATAAGATAAAGTATAATGTTGATGGGTCCATTGAATGTTACAAAGCTCGTTTAGTCATCTTGGGAAATCGACAAGTTGAAGGTGTGGATTTCAAAGAAACCTTTGCACCAACAATCAATCAATGGACGTTCACAACGCTTTTCTTCATGGTGATCTTAGTGAAGATGTATATATAAAGTACCATTAGGGCATCATGCTTCTTCTTTAGGTAAGGTGTATAAACACAAGAAATCATTGTATGGTCTACGTCAAGCACCTCGATGTTGGTTTGCAAAGTTGTCAACTGCCTTGAAGAAATATGGCTTTCATCAGTTATATTCAGATTATTCTCTCTTTTCTTACAACACTTCCACTCCTGAACTACACGTTCTTGTGTACGTGGATGATTTGGTCATTGGTGGTAATAATCATGAGGTTATTCAATGCTTCAAGGCATATCTCAGTAAATGTTTTCACATGAAAGACTTGGGACGTCTTAAGTATTTTATGGGGCTTGAAGTTGCTACACATCCAGACAGCATTTTTCTTTCTCAACAAAAATATGCCCTTGATATTCTTTCCGAGACAGCACTCCTTGGTGCTCGTCCAGCACTTACACCCATTGAACAAAATCAATGTTTAGCCTTGACTGAAGATGAGGATTTACATGATTCTGAGCCTTATCGACGTCTTGTGTGGTCCTATAGTGTGCATATTCTTACACAATTTATGACTAAGCCCAGGAATGCTCGCTGGGCTGCTGCATTGCGTGTGGTCTGTTATTTAAAAGCTCATTCTGGCCAAGGACTTCTCTTTCGAACGTCCTCCAATTTATGACTACGAGCCTACTGTGACTCTGATTGGGCAAGTTGTCCTATCACGCAAAGTTCTCTCACTGACTATTTTGTTTTTGTTGGTGATTCACCGATCTCATGGAAGACAAAGAAGCAAGGTACGATTTCTCGCTCTTCAGTCGATGCAAAATATCGATCTATGACTAGTGCTACTTGTGAGCTTAAATGGCTACTAAGTATTATTAAGTCCTTTGAAATTAAACATAATACTCTGGTGCCTCTTATATGTGATAGTCAATCTGCTTTACATATGGCTCAGAATCCTGTATATCATGAACGCACAAAGCATATCAAAGTTGACTGTCATCTTGTGTGTAATGTTGTTCAGACAGGTGTCCTCACAACTCAGTATATTCATACCTCCGCATAATTGGCTGATGTACTCACCAAGGCTTTAGGCAGTTGACAATTCCTTCATCTACTTGGCAAGTTAGGTGTTTGTGACTAACACACTCCAACTTGAGGGGGTGTTGAGATATTGACAAAGATATTGTCAATATCTTTTCCTTTTGTATATGATTATCGTTCCTTATTAGATATATGTAAATTGGGTAGGATATATCATTAGCTTAATTCTAGGCATTGTTTGGGATAGAAAATCTACAGCAGCATGTCAGGACCTGACATCTCATCTTAGGTTACCAACTTGAATTAACAACTTGATGATACAATTTGAATAAAGCATTTTGCAGGATTATTATTATGGGCATATTTTCAGGAACCGCTATCAAAGAACGAGTTAAAAGATCACAAAGGTTATCTTCAACTCTCATTCAAACTTTGTCAACGGATCTTCATCAACCTCTTGTGGATTTCTAGGAGCAATATAAGGATAACATTAATCTGTTATGTCCATTATATTTTCTTCATTTTTAAATAGAAAAAGGCAACACATGTACACAGAAACACGGTGACGAGCACTCATTGTATTCATACTCCTACTTTGATCATCACACTAATAATATTCCACTGTTCCGATGTTTTATGTCGGCAAACAAGTTGTTCAAGGGCTTTCCTCGTTAAATCCTTTACCGTTGCATCTTGAATTTAGAATATCATATTCCATTGTGCCCAATCCTCATCTTTGAAGTTGAATTGCTTAAATTTGACTAAAACAGTTTGGCGCCGTCCGTGGGAACTTTGGTCTTTTGATTATTAAAAAGATTCGAGATGTCTACTGGAATGTCATCTGCTATGACATCAGCTGGAGCCACCACCAGTGTACTGACTTCAAGCCAGAATGTTGGCTCCACTACGAGTTCGATTCAAGTTCAAGGAGGAACATCAGTTACAACTACACAAGGAATTCCGTTGGATATCGTCTCCATCTTGGCAAATACAATGGCTGAATTGAGAGGCCAGATGATGCTGCAAACTGATACCTCCACAATGTTGATGAACAATGTTGCCAGGTTGAAACATGAGGTCTCTGCTCTTCAAGCTGGTTCATCTGGGGTGCATCAGAATACATCACCTAGAGCTTTCCAAGGTATAAATCCCAACATGGGCTCCAGTATGTTCTCTCCATTCCAACCAAGGAGACTCGGCTTTGATAGGGATACAGGGGCATTAACTGATAATGTGGGATTCATACTGATGGATGTGTATTTAACCATCCAAATGATGAACTTTTAGGCTTTCTTTGCATTTGATTCCCGAGTTTTATGCATATTTGATATGGTTTTTTAGTGTTTTGATAGTTCAGGGGCTGAAGTGCAACAATGCTAAAATCTGGGACAAAACTGTCATTTGGAAGTTCAAGGACCAAATTGCAATATTGGAAAATTCAGGGACTTAACTGGAAATACGGAAATTTTGGACGAATTTGATTTATAAAAATTCCTGGGTTAAAGTTAAAAATAAAATCTCAAAGAGCGAAGCGCAAAAGAAGTCATTATAGTGGTCAAAGTGCGGTTGCAAAATCGCGAGACGAAACGAATATTAATTATTTAAATCAAGGCCACTGCTTGGTATATTCTTGGTACATGGCCGAGGCATTTCTTGGTACATGGCCGGCCATTCAAGGCCATTTGGGCCAAGGTTGGGCCAAAGTGATGAAGTTCTCGGCCAAACTCTCTGCAATGTTGGGCGGCCGCTCTCAACAACATGGGCGACCGCGCTAAGGAGTAAAATGCTCGGCCAAGTTTCGGCCAGTTAGGGCGGACGCGCCAGGCACTTGGGCGGCCGCGCTCACGCCGATTTTCAGCAACAGGTTGACGTATTAAATAGGGGCAGAATCGTCTTTCCTCAGCCATGCACCAGGGATTAGCCCTATTCTCTTTATAAATAATCAGCAGCCATGGGAGTTAACATATCTCAGATTATATCATAATTATTAGAATTAGTAGATTTTTATGCTTTTCTTGGAACAATTAAAGAAGAACAATTCATCAATTCCAGGTTTTTATTCTTTGTAAATTATGAGTAGCTAATTCATTAGATTTGTAGATTGTTTTGATCTTCACCGGATTTCTATGCAGTAATATTTTAATTCTTTCTATTTAATTCCTTCTAGTTCATTAATAGATTTTAATTCCATGTTCTTGGATTCGAGACGTATGTTAAGATACGAACTCATCTTTGAATATTTGGGTATTGAATTCGTCATTAATTTGGGATTTTGATACATAGACTATTATTAATTGAATAACTTTAATCGGGGCCGTAATAGAAACTGATCAAAGTTAGGTTATTTTATTCTGATGTTCTTAATGTATTCTTGGCATATTGTGGAACCGTAATAGACACTACAATATTAAAAAGAGTATTTAGGATTGTAATCCGGCCACCTAACCGTGTCGGTCCTAGCTAAAGTGAATGAACCCTAGAAGTTGAGTTAATGTTTTATAAGTAAAATTCTGCATAGAATGATGGTGAAGTGAAATCCAATTTACGAATCTCTGCTCATAATCTGTTTTCTCGTTTAGTTAGTTTTAGTTAATTATTTTTATGCTTTTCGTGTTCAATCAAATCTATAAACTGTGGTTACAAAATTCACTGCTTTTACTTTATTTGTTTACCAACGAGTCTCTGTGGATTCGACCCCTGCATTTGCATACTGCTACACCAGTAGTGAGTACACTTGCTCGGTTTTTATTACAAGAGGGAGTTTTCCTCCATCACATACCAATGACTAATGCAACCACTGACAGTGTGGTCACCAATCCCGAGATTATCCAGACCACCACGGCATCATTCGTGACTCCTATCTAAAGACCAACAGGGAGTGTTAATCCTCAAGTTGATTTTAATACTTTTTATGCTGCTGCTAACCACGATGCAGAAAATTCGGTGAACAGACAATTGAAGGAATTGAGAGAAATGGTGATGAATGTACCTGGGATCACATTGCCATACCACCAGGCTTCTCCAACGTGTTATAATGAGTCACGATTTACCCCAGCCATCGCCAACATGGTGATACCAAAGAAGTTCATTGTTCCTCACATGAAGCAATATGATGGGACAACCGATCCATTGGAGCACATTGCCTTATACCAGGAGAAGATGGACGTGATTCACATCCCTTTGTAGTTCAAGGAAGCTTACCTTTGCAGGGGCTTCAGTTCCACCTTGACTAGTGCAGCCTTACGATGGCTCATCAACCAACCTCTAGGCTCTATTGGATCTTATGCTCAACTCATTAATATGTTTACTAACCAGTTTTCTTGCAACAGGGTCTTTGAGAAATTAATCAGTGATCTATACAGGATAGTTCAACAACCTGATGAATCCTTGAAAGACTATTTGAGCAGATTCAACAAAGAAGCTGTTGACATTCCCAACATGGACATGTCTACCGCGAAGGAGGCCTTCAGGATGGGACTTAAGAAAGACTCTCCTTATTATGAGGAATTGGTGATGACTCCTTGCAAGAGATTGGAAGAAGTCATAATAAGGGCAATAAAGTTCATCAGGTTGGAGGAAGATAAATTGATGCAGGAGAAAGCGAACAAGAGGAGCACCACTCCTGAGCATTCTGGTGGCAAGATAGAAACATCTCATTCTAAATCCAATAGGGGCCGACCCTACTCTAAACTCGATCACTCTAGCATTAATCTTGATGCTAGGCAAGCGGTGTGGGTGAAATGACAACCAGGAGCAACAAGCTGAGAACCCACCATCTCCTCCAGTTCCAACCAAGGTGGTCAATATGATTAGCGGAGGGTCAGACATATACGGTACATCTTACTTGGCTGCCAATCACCATGCTTCAGACTCAAAGGAAGACTGGTTGAACTTACCGGCAAGACCATCAGTGAAAGTTAGCGACCAAGAAATAACGTTCGATGAAGACGACAAGGGTGACATCTTGGATCCCCATCACGATGATCTCGTTGTAACTTTACAAGTAGCCAACTTCTTGGTGAAGCGTATTCTGATTGATAACGGGAGCTCCATCAATATAGTAACAACAGACAGCTTGGCTAGCATGGAGATCCCACTCGAGCACATTACCAGGAGCTCATCTGTTCTGGTTGGATTCAGTGGAGAAATAAAGCACACTTATGGGGAAATCAAGTTGCCAGTCTATGTTGAAGGAGAGAATTCCATGGAGAAGTTATGTGTCATAGAATGCAAATCATCTTACAATATCATCTTGGGGAGACCTTGGATTCACAACATGAAGGCAATTCCATCAACTTACCATCAGTGCATCAAGCTGCCAATGCATTGGGGAATTGTCAAGGTAAAGGGAGACCAGCAAACAGCAAAGGAATGTTACAAGGTGTCAATGAAGGAAACAAGCATCCCTCATCAAGAATAGCATTTAAAGAAAAAGGCATGGGATGTTCTGAAGGTTGCGGAGCATGATATTAAGGAAATTTAGCTTGATCCCTTCAACCCCGATGTCAAATTTCTAGTTGGAACAGATATTCCTCATGAAATCGAGAAAGACATAGTAGGATTCTTGAGGTGTGTAGCGATGCGTGAATTTTTAACATCTAGGAGTCACCACTTATTATTTATTTAGAAAAACAATAGGAAAAACCTTTTTCATTTAAAAAGAGATTTGAGGGTTCGAGGGTTAAGTTATGGAATAGGTAGGTCAAGGAGCATCCATTCCACCCGATCCAAAAATCGGTCTTGCCAATTGAGTATTATCAATCTTTTTAATTAATAAATAAGAAAACCCTAATCAATTTCTTGATTAGGAATGTCGGATTGTATGCTTCGAGATCACCTTCATCGATTGAAGGGATTCTAGGCTAATCCTTTTCATGGGATTACACTACTCTAAAAGTCAATAGAGAGGGATTGAGAAGAAGAGAGTAAAAGTATGGGAACTTACCTAGTGTTTAGGGAGTATTTGATTTAGAACGTGGTTCTAAGATGTCTTCTTGGTCGAGAAATGATTCGGGCAGAGTTTCGACTCAATATGAGAGTCAAATCTTGATGCGGACAGAGCTTCGCCTCAATCCTTGATTCGGGCTTTGATGTTTGTTGATCAACAAGGTTGATAAACAAACTTTAGGTGATTTTGTAGGAATCTTTCAGGGAGAGAAACCAACAAAATGTGTGTGTTATGTGTTTTCGATCGTGGATCGGGGACCTCTGAAATACTGAAAGCCATCAGGTATTTATATGGGTTTATGAGGTAAAGGTGGAGAGGTAAAACAACCTAGGAAGGTTCCAGAATTCAGATATGATTGGAGAACTGGATTAGATGATGTTTATCAAGAAAAGAGTTTGAAACGGAAAAGGAGAGTGATTCTGCATATCCTGCAGAGGGGTTGTCTCATGTGAGACACGTATGTCTCGTGCGAGACAACTAGTCGGTTGACTATTTTGTCCTCTTCAATTTATTTTGTTAGTCAGTTAGGTCGAAAACTAACAAAGTTGCTTTGACTACAGAACCATGCCTGTCTGTTGGAGCGAATTGGATGATCGGTTAGTTAGAAACTTAACGAAACATGACGAAACTAATATGCTTTCATCAAAATACAAAAGAGATACGAAGAGTAGTGTAATCATGATTTATTGGTTCAGAATGGGGTGTCTACAGAGCCCCTCGGCGACAAGACTTATGGAAGAAGTCATGTCGTCGATAGAAAAGACATCATTCTGAACATTGGATGGTCATGCCGCACGGCTGCCTACGTATCTCTAAGAGAGAATCAGACCAAACATAGTTCGACTCCGAAATACTAAAAAGGCTATTTTAGGTATTTTGAAAAGCATTTTGAAAATCGGAGATTTTCACCAATTCTGAAGATACATGTTTGTTGATGAAGTTGTTGAAGTGCGTCGCCCGAGGTTACTGACGTTGCCACTGTTGCCGAGGTCACGGACTTTGTTGTCGTTGCTGCCGTCACAGACTTTTGTTGTGGGTGTCGAGGTCACGGTCTTGAAGTTTGCTGCCGTCACAGACTTTAAAGTTGTCGCCGAGGTCACGGACTTGAAGTTTGCTGCCGTCGCAGACTTTGAAGTTATTGCCGAGGTCACTGACTTGAGGTTTGTTGCCGTCACAGACTTTGTTGATGTTTTCGAGGTCACGGACTTGAAGTTTGCTGCCATCATAGACTTTGAAGTTGTCGGTTGAGGTGGAGATTCTGTCGGCTCCTGTAATGCAAGGATATATGCATGCTGGTCTCGGATAGACCCGAATGATTCTTACCTTTCTGTACCTGTCAGCACATAAAGATTCCAAGTAGATTTTTCAAATTTTTGTTGTTTAACTGGACTTACGTGGTGGTGCTCACGTCTGTTCGTGTAAATGGCCGGTTGGTCATTTTGGTGGTGAGTTTATGTAGGAGTATATGGTATATGGACATGTAGGGACATGTGTATGGATTCGTATTTGAGATGGGTGAACTGTATTAGTGAGCTTGTGTATGACAAGTTGGGACCAAATCAGGTTTATGCAGAATATGTCGCTAGTCAGCAAGGCTGAATTTCAATGAGTAACCAAGTGTGAACACATTTAGGCCATGTTGCGAATCTTCATTCTTAATTCTCCCTTGAGTCGTGTCTCTAGGAGGCAAACGACTATAAATCTATCGACTGTCGTAATAGCTTTATGTCGAATGCCCTTTGATGTCTCAAGCCCCAATATTCTTCAAAGTGGTAGATGACTTGTTGAACAGGCTTGTGAGTCTGCTCTCTTGATTTGAAGATGATCGAAGAAGACTCTCCTTGTTGATTTGAAGAAGATTGAATGATGTTCGATGAAGAAGGATGAAGAATACTCTCCCTTTGTCCTTCGATTTTTTTTCTTAGTGACGCACCCTGGTTTTTGCCTAGACCGCCCTTTCGGGTTTTCAATCTAGCGGGAATCTCTTTTGCGTCTTTCTTTTTTTTTGTGCTCTAACTTTTGCCTAGGCCGCTCTTTACGAGTTTTCAACCTAGTGAGCCATTTTTTTAAAAAAAAAAAGTATGTGTACTCGAAGAGAACTCAGTAGAGAGAATCTTATTAAGGAGAAAGATGAGATCTCAAGTTTAGTTGAGGAGAGACGGACTCTATTTTTTGGAAGGTGATCCAAGCATTGACTCTTTTGGGGGAGTGCATTCTCTAATGATGAGAGTGAGAATCAAAGAGGAAAGCTTCTATTGCAGATTTGATTATTTTGAAGAGTTGAAGTAGAAATTGACTGGGGGAGGAAAGGTTAGGAAGCTCCAGTTTTGATGCTTGGATTTCAAGAGTGTGTATGAGAGTGGCTAACAGGAAGCCCCTAGACTCAACAAGAAACGCTACTTGGCTCAAAGATCTAGAAAAGTTGTTTTACCTTTTAATGAACAGTGCATCATCTAGAAGTTTCTAAATAAGTTTGAGGAGAAAGCCAATCATTAGTATGACTTAAGGGCAAACATTTTTCTTGATACTGAAAGTCTTCTTCACTTGATGTAGAAGGATATTGAGGAATCCTCTTTTGTTGGTATCACTTGACTCCTTTTCTTTGTGGGAGAGTCCTTCATTCATTCGAGGTTTCACCTTTGTTGTGGGGGTTATGAAAGCTTGAGAGTTTTTTTTTTATACTCAGCTTTGAATTGAGTAGCCCCACTTTTCTTGAAATGGAGGTTGATAGCAGCACCTTTGGCTTTCTTCGTTTATTGACTTTTGACTTTCAGTAGAGGTAATATTTAGCCCTTAAGCTTCCTAAGGATAACTTTATTCTTAAACTCGTTTAGAAATCTCTATTTTTTGCGATGATTTAGGTAATGGAGGGTTCATTATTTTGCATGAATTAAATGATACTCATGAGGTAGAACAACCTTAGGGAAAGTGTTTAGGAAAAGAAAATTACTTTGATTAATTGAGAAATTTAAGAACAGACTCGATAGTTTAGAAGACACAAACTAGAGGAGGTGAGAAGTACTAGAAAGACAGAACGACTCTTCGAGTTCATACTTGGAAATTTAAAACCTAATCTACTTCTATCAAAGGAGAAAGGGAGAGGATAGGTGTAGCCCCAAAGCGGTAAGTGTAGATTTCTTCTCGGAGCTTCATCTTCTTCATGGATTGCGAGGAAGAGGATTGTTGATGACGTTGGGACGTTCTTGATCTCCATTGTCAAAGAGGTCTTGTATGATGTCCTTCAAGTGATGGCAAGTGTTGGTGTCGTGACCGGTGAAGTTGTGGTACTTGCAGAATAAGTGATGAGCATGATTAGGACCCATATCTTTAGGTGGACCACCTTCTCTTGATTTGATCTTTTCATTCTTGACAAGAACATCGAAGAGTTCTTCTTGAGTGATTCCTTCAATTTTGTCATAGTGCCTCTTTTTCTTTTCGGGAGGAGGAACAGCAGAATACTTGCAGGTGTTGGAGCGGTTGAATGCAATAGCGTTGACTGAAGCATCCTTATTTGTGGTAGTTTTGTTGAAGCGGAAAGTACTTTCCTTCTTTTTTCTTTTTAAAAAGTCATCAATCCTAATCCCGGACTCATGGAGTTCATTGAAGCTAGGAAAGTAGTTACCTGCGAGCTTCTCTTGAAATTCATCACGAAGGCAATGAAGGAAGATGTGGATTTGCTCTTTGAGGGTAGGTCTTTCGACAATTTTAGTAAGTTTGAGTCTCCATCTTCTAGCAAATTCAGCAAAAGACTCATTGGCATGTTATTTGGTTTGTTCAAGATCCCTCCTAGTAGGGCGGTAAGTGGAGTTGTCTTCAAACTGCCTTTGGAAGACTAAACATGCAGATGACCAATCAAGCCATGTAGTTGTAGGAAGAGACATGTACCAATCCCTTGCAGCACCTTCTAAAGTTTGAGGAAAGCATTGGGCCAAGATCGTGTTATCAACACCCATGGAAAGCATGGCCCAAGTGTAGGTCTCAACATGAGCTCGAGGACAGGTAGTGCCATTAAACTTGGAAATGTCGGGTGTCTTGTACTTGCAAGGAAACTTGGTGATGGATTGTTGAAGAGCATCGGGATCAAATGGAACGAATGATCCTTTTGAGGTGTCAAGGGTTTCAAGTTTCTTCTCGAGGTAGTTTTTAGTAACATGATCACCAAGTTTAGTAGTTTTATCACTGCCTTCTTTCTTGGCCTTATTACTTTTGGAGATATGTTCCTCATCATCAGAGGAGGATGAGGAGGAGGAAGAATCGAATTCTTCCTTTTTCTTGCTTGACTTCTTGGTTTTCTTATTCATTTTGGTGTAGGATTCCTCTTCATCGGAGGAGGATTCCTCTTCCTGCTTTTGCTTTCTTCCTTTCTTGACTTTCATGTCATGGAGCTCTTGCATGAGGGCGGCCATTTTGGGCGTTTTGCTCATCAATTTGCTTACTTTTTTCATCCATCTTAAGTAGGGCTTGGATGAGTTGGGCCTTAGCTTCGTTGATTTTGGCCTCGGCGGTAGGAGGAGAAGCAGACATCGTGTCGAGCTTTGGCGAAGAACCTAGTCGTGTAGCAACCGTGTTAAACCATGATCGAGTCCCAACAAGTCGGCTGAATAGGGTGTATGAAGGCTTTGAAGGTTTGAAGGTTTTGGCCAAAACACGAAAAGACCGAACACTTGTCTCACACGGGACAAGTAGTCTCATGCGAGATAACACCACGGAAAGTTACAATTTTTTCTGATTTTAATCCTAATTTTGGTCGGACGGTAAATCCGTTTTGGGGGTTTCTAACATTCAGAATCCAAACCTAGGGACCTAGGGGCCGAAGTCATCCCAAGTAACATCAAGTTTTGTGCAATAAATTTGGTGAGAAATTTTTCTCTTTAGGGGCAAATTCGAAGGGACAACCACAGGGACATTTCCGAAGGGACAATTCCGAAGCGACAATTTATTAATTTCTTTTCCGTGGATTATTGATCTTGACAAGGGATTACAAGGACTCCAAGATCAAACCGACCGGTCACGGAGTGTCTTAAAAATTCAATCTACATGATATGTGGCGATGCAGGGCTGGAAGGCTAGGCTCCCCGCGATATGACAATCTAGATGGATTGAATACGCGGAGTGGGATGATCCAACTTCGGAGAGACCGGCGACTAGGTGGTTACCGTCATTCGTCCTTAGTGTGGGTCCCGAGTTTATCAAGGGTATATAGTGCAATGACAGTTATAATATTAGTGCGCGTGTGTGATAGTCAATCTAGGTGATAGAGAAAAATAGAGAGTTTTTTTTTTAAAATAAAAGAAAACAGATAATGGCCGCATAAAGTGGTTGCCTACGCTTCTCCCAAATTAGGAAGACTCAGGCCGTCATAGTTCCACTTAAAGGAGAGAGAGAGAGAGAGAAAGAAATAAATTAATTTTACAACTCCCGAGTCCTCCATGGATCGGTCTTTAAATCAAAAACTCAATCGCACGCAGTTATATAGTTCAAGTAATAAATTAATTATTCTACCCTGCAAAATAAAGTTAATACAAATAAAATAGAAATAATAATTTATTTCGACTTTTTTGCATTTTAAAAGTTTTCTGTACGTTTTTTTTTTCTTGAATTGTCTGTAGTCAAACTTGGAAAGTCAATGGGGTCCCCCATTTTTTTATTTTATAATCTGCCGCCAACAAAGAAAGTGGAGGAATCCTTTTTTTTTTTAATTTTGTTTAAGTCAATTGCCAAGTCTGTTTGACCTAACCCTTTTTTCTTTATTAATGCCGCCGCCAAACAGGCTTTCATGCCGTATAATAGTTTTGCGTGGGACAACTTTGTCCAGCGCTTGTCCCGCGCTGGACAAGCATTCGCACAGTAATTTTTTTTTAACGAAAACAGTACAGAAAAATTTCGAAAAATCCAGAAAAATCAAAATTTTGCAGAAAAATAAAAAGATTGATAATATTCAATTGTGCGCAAGTCTAACCCTCTTAATTTATTGCCCCCAGCGGAGTCGCCACTGTAGCGATGCGTGAATTTTTAACATCTTGAAGTCGCCACTTATTATTTATTTAGGAAAACAATAAGAAAAACATTTTTGATTTAAAAAGAGATTTGAGGGTTCGGGGGTTAAGTTATGGAATGGGTAGGTCAAGGAGCATCCATTCCGACCGATCCGAAGATCGGTCTTGCCAATTGAGTATTATCAATCTTTTTAATTAATAAATAAGAAAACCCTAATCAATTTCTTGATTAGGAATGTCGGATTGTATGCTTCGATATCACCTTCATCGATTGAAGGGACTCTAGGCTAATCCTTTTAATGGGATTACACTACTCTAAAAGTCAATAGAGAGGGATTGAGAAGAAGAGAGTAAAAGTATAGGAATTTACCTAGCGTTTAGGGAGTATTTGATTTAGAACGTGGTTCTAAGATGTCTTCTTGGTCGAGAAATGATTCGGGCAGAGTTTCAACTCAATATGAGAGTCAAATCTTGATGCGGACAGAGCTTCGCCTCAATCCTTGATTCGGGCTTTGATGTTTGTTGATCAACAAGGTTGATAAACAAACTTTAGGTGATTTTAGGGTGATTTGTAGGAATCTTTCAGGGAGAGAAACCAACAAAAGGCGTGTGTTATGTGTTTTTGATCGTGGATCGGGGACCTCTGAAATACTGAAAGCCATCAGGTATTTATAGGGGTTTAAGAGGTAAAGGTGGAGAGGTAAAACAACCTAGGAAGGTTCCAGAACTCAGATATGATTGGAGAACCGGATTAGATGATGTTTATCAAGAAAAGAGTTTGAAACGGAGAAGGAGAGTGATTCTGCATATCCTGCAGAGGGGTTGTCTCGTGCGAGACAACTAGTCGGTTGACTATTTTGTCCTCTTCAGTTTATTTCGTTAGTCAGTTAGGTCCAAAACTAACAAGGTTAGTTAGAAACTTAACGAAACATGATGAAACTAATATGATTTCATCAAAACACAAAAGAGAGACGAAGAGTAGTGTAATCATGATTTATTGGTTCAGAATGGGGTGTCTACAAGGAGCAGAGCCAACTGGTTTGCCTGGAAACACGAAGATATGATCGGAATTAGCAAGGATATCATCACCCACAAGTTGAACGTTGATCCTAGCATAAAACCTGTCCATCTAAAAAGAAGGAAGTTTGTGCATGAACGCAACCAGATCATAAGGGAAGAAGTTAAACGATTGCTGAAGTCCAAGATGATCTGAAAAGTTGACTACCCAAGGTGGTTGGCCAACGTAGTAGTCATGGAAAAGAAGAATGGCAAATGGCGTGTATGTGTGGATTTCACATATTTGAACAGAGCATGCCCAAAAGATCCATTTCCTCTGCCCCACATTGATTCCCTGGTGGACGCAACGGCTGGTTATAACATCCTTACTTTCATGGACGCTTCTTCAGGTTATCAACAAATTCAAATGGAGCCTTCGGACCAAGAAGACACTGCTTTTATTACCCCTGAAGGTATTTATTGTTATATTGCTATGCCATTTGGGCTAAAGAATGCAGGTGCAACTTACCAAAGGCCGGTGAACAAGATGTTCAAAGATCAGCTTGGAGAAACTATCGAAGTCTACATTGACGACATGGTGGTAAAGCCAAAGCATATTGAAGATCATGTTGAACATCTTAAAGAGGCCTTTGACATCTTGGAAGCCTTCAACATGAAGCTTAATCCCTTGAAATGCAATTTTGGAGTTAGGGCTGGAAAATTCCTTGGTTATATGGTGACCAAGAGGGGCATAGAAGCAAGTCCTGAGCAAATCAAGGCTATCACCAACTTGGAGTCACCCAGAACCGTTAAGGATGTACAGAGACTTACGGGCAGGGTGGCAACTCTTAACAGGTTTATCTCTAAATCTTCTGACAAATGCAGGTTGTTCTACGATGTACTCAGGAAGAACAAGTTGTTCCAATGGACGAATGAACATGAAGCAGCCTTCATCCAACTTAAAGAGTACCTCACATCTCCGCCATTGTTGTTCAAACCAGAACAAGGAGAAACTTTATTCTTATATATTGCGGTATCTGAAAATTCAGTGCAGTCTTGGCCAGGGAACAAGGTGGTACGCAACATCCTGTCTATTACATAAGTAAGTCATTACTTGATGCAGAAACCAGGTACTCTCATCTCGAGAAGTTAATACTCGCTTTAATTACCGCTTCTACAAAATTACGCCGTTATTTTGAAACCCATATTATTATTGTCAAGACTAACTATCCTATCAGAAATGTAATGAGAAAACCTGAGATGTCAGGTAGGATGGCCAAATGGTCAGTATAACTCAGTACTTACGACATACAATATGAAGCAAGGACTGATATCCAGTCACAAGCTTTGGCAGACTTTGTGGTAGATTTCAGTCTCAACTTGCAGCCTGAGGTTGAACTTGAGGTCCAATAACTTGAAGGCATTGGCTCTCTTAGGTATTGGCGCTATACACAGACGGTGCTTCAAACGCTAGGGGCACGGGTTTGGGAATCGTCCTGAAGTCACCTCAAGGAGACCTTATCCCTCAAGTTGTGGCTTGTGAGTTCAAGGCGACAAACAATGAGGCTGAGTATGAGGCCCTCATTATGGGATTGACCACTGCTTTATATTGGGTTTTAGGGTTACAAACGCAGCGAAAGACTTAGAAATAACAACAAAACCCTAGCCCTTTAATATGTCTAACATGAAAAGATTAGAAACATGAAATAGAATTTTCACACCTTAATGTGATTTATTTGTTCAAAACGGATCTCAAAATTCAACCTTTGAATATGTTGATGGGACTTGAATATTCTTCTTCCTTGTTCAACCCTGGTGATGAATCAACAAACGAGATCTTCAAGCTTTAGCAGATAAAGCAATCTCCCTCTAATGGTGATCCACACGCGAACAAACCAAGAACACTTCTTGTTGGATTGCTAGATGATCCTTTCGATTATTGAAACTCCTTTCAATAATCAATGGTTGCTATGGAATTGATTTTGGGACGTTTTTATCTTTGATTCATAATCAAAATCAAGTAATTAGTGTTTAATAAACCCTAATTTTTGTCACCTATAGCTGGGGCAAAAGGATTCTATTTATACTTGCTATAAATCCCTAACTCTTAGGCAGAAGAGTCCTTTTCCAAGCGAAAAATGGGCTTCCAGCACCGGCAGGACGAGTCGTCCCCAGGGGCACGAGTCGTGAGCACGATCATCCCGTAAGGCACGAGTCATCCCCTATATGCAGCTCTCTGATACAGTCGTCCCTTCACAATGGACAAATTGGGCCAAAAGGGCATGAGTCATCCCATGGCAAAGTACGTCGTGCTACAAAACATGCCAGATTTCCAATTTCCAATTTTCAGCCTGAATCAAATTCGTTCTTTGTGTGTGACCCAAATAGGAATTATATTTATGTTGGTAGTGAGTCAAAACATCGACCTCAGAAGACATAAGTGGTTTCTAGCAAACCATTATATCCACCCAATTAATATAACATCAAAGCTTGATTTTCCCGATAGATCGAATGTCACAATCCCTTTGTCCACGATGTCCTATTGAATATGAGTCATGGTCCACGTCAACTCATATTGTTCAATGCTTTCTCGACTCTGAATATGTTGATAATCCAAGTGCATTTTATATCTATCAAATCTCTTGAGTATGGCCATACATTTCATTAACATTATTCATCGAGGGACCCAAGCAAACATCTCTCTTCATAAGAGGGACAAATCCCGTCTTGACTTATCATTCTTCCCTATAGGAATCCAATCATGCCAACATAGCCCTTATTGATATCCTATTAAAGATAGTGTTAGACTACATCAAACACAACGTTCATCAAGTGGAAGACGATGATAATCTCAGGTACAAAGGATTTAATAACACGACTATCATGAGATTTAATCATGACTCATATGACTATTGACCATTTCATAAATCTCATCGGTAGGTCATATCCAGCACTTGTTCTCTAGCAAGTACCCATAAGTGTAATGTGCATCACATGCATATAATCATCTCCATGATTATCCATTACCAACTTATACTAGTTATTCACAATAACTAGGGACGCAGTTCAATATAATAAACATATAAACATATAATGAACCAAATAATTCTCTATAATAGATAGTAAAGACGATTACATAATGGCATCAATTATTAGTCATAATAATAATCAGCCTAGGGCATAACACCAACAATCTCCCACTTGCACTAGGCTCCATCTCATATGTATTGTATACCCATGGAACTCACATGACCATCATGCTTTTGCTTGTGCGAGGAGCTTTGTAAACATATCCCTTATATTATCATCGGTTAATACTTTGCATCTCTCTACGTCTCCTTATTCTTTGAATTCCCGAATGAAGTAAAACGTCTAAGTATGTGTTTGGATCGCTAATGTGACCTTGGTTCCATTGCTAGAGCAATGGTACCACTTTTGTCACAATAAAGTTTCACCACATTATTGATACTTGGAACATTTACAAAATACTAATGAACTTTTAGATCCAAACTACCTCTTTAGCTGCATCAAATGATGCTAAATATTCGGCCTTAGTAGTAGAATCGGCTACGGTATTCTGTTTGGAACTCTTCCAACAAAACCGCACCTCCAATAAGCATAAACACAAACCCTGAGTGCGATCGGAAAACATCTTTGCCAGTTTGGAAACTTACATCTGTGTAACCCTTACAACAAGATTAACTTCCATCCCTCCAAAGACCAAGAACGCATCCTTAGTCCTTCTTAAGTACTTTAAGAATGTCTTAACAGCCATCCATTGGTTTTTACCAGGATAGATTGGTATCTACTCATCATGCTTAAAGCATAAGAGATGTCGGGTCTAGTACAAATCATGGCATACATGACAGATCCAAATGCCAAAGCATATGGAACTTCATCCATTCTCTTTCGCTCACCAGTTGTCAAAAGACACTGATTCTTGCTAAGAGTAACACCATGACCCATTGCAAGTTTCCTTTCTTAGAAACATCTAAGAACTTTTGTCAATGTAATTATTTTGACTCAAACCAATCATCCTTTTAGATCTATCTCTATAGATCTTGATGCCAAGGATATAAGCGGTTTCACCCATACCTTTCATTGAGAAACAATTCCCTAACTAAAACTTGACAATCTGAAGTGTCGGAATGTCATTTCCAATGAGTAAGATATCATCAATAGAAATAGTACTATGCTTCCACTGAATTTCATGTATACACAATGTTCATCTTCATTCTTGATGAAGTCAAACTCTTTGGCTGATTCATCAAAATAAAGATTCCAACTCCTCGAAGCTTGCTTCAACCCATATATGGATCTTTGCAACTTGCATACTTAATTAGAATTTCTTGAATCGACAAAACTTCGAGTTGTGTACTATACACACCCTTAAGAAATCTTTCCATTTAGGAAAGTTGTTTTGACATCCGTTTGTCATATCACGTAGTCATAATACGCAACTATGGCAAATAAAATTCTAATAGACTTCGGCATTGCAACAAGTGAAAAGGTTTCAACATAGTTAATACTATGAATTTGCCTAAATCCCTTTGCTACAAGACTAGCCTTGTAAGTACACACCTTCCCATCCATGTCGGTCTTGAAGACCTACTTGCACTCTTTAGCTTTTACACATTCAGGTGGCCTAATCAAGTTCCAAACTTGATTATCAAACATGGATTGTAATTCGAATTCCATGGTTCCTAGCCATTTATCCGAATCAGGAGTGGACTTCGCTTCTAGATAGGAAGTAGGATCGTCATTCTCAATGATTTCCATATTACTTTTCGATATGAGAAATCAACATTTCTCGGGTTCGAATTGTAACCTATCCAATCTACGATGGACTTGTGTAACTTGAACCGGTTTCACAACTCCTTGTGAATTTGGTTCCATCTCTACTCTTGGTTCCATGTTATTTTCAGGTTCTTGAATTTCTTCAAGACTAATTTTACTCCCACTAGATTCTTTATTAAGAAACTATTTCTAAAAACGAACCATATAGAGCAACAAATACTTTGTTCTCAATGTAGTTGTAAAATTAATATTCAAAAATAACCTTGTCAGATTTGGTGCTAACTTATCAGAGACAAGTCTCTTCACATAAGCTTTGCAACCCCAAATCTTCATGAAAAACAAACTAAGTTTTCTTCCATGCCACATCTCATGTGGGGACCTAGGAACCGATTTAGTAGGGACTCTGTTCAGTGTAATCGCATCATTTCTAATGCATATCCTCAAAAGGAAACAGGAAGGTCAACTTAACACATCATCGAACGAACCATGTCATACAAGGCTCAATTCCTCCTCTCAGACACACCATACAATGTGGTGTTTCGGGTGGAGTCAACTTTGAAACGATTTCATAGTTTTGAAATGATAGTCAAACTCTTGGCTTAAATATTCTCCACTTCGATCGAATCGAAATACTCAATAGTTTTGCCAAGTTGATTTTGTACTTCATTTTGAAATATTCAAAATATCTCAAATAATTCACTTTTGGACTTCATCAGATAGACACAGTCATATCTAGATAAGTCATTAGTGAATGTAATGAAATACCAAAATATTCCCCTAGCAATGCTACTTAATAGTCTACATACATCTCATGTATTAGGGCCAATAAGTCACTAGCCCTCCCACTACTCTTAGTTTAGGGTGGTTTGGTCAATAATCCCAATAAACAAGATCCACATTCCTCAAATGATTCATAATCATATGAGTCTAAAATTCCATGTTAATGGAGTTTAGATATATGTTTCTTATTTATCTGACCAAGTCGGCAATGCCATATGAACGTGTTGTTCATATCATTCGGTTTAGATTTCTTATTTATATTATAGATATCTTCAATATTATTTTGTTTCTCAACATCAAGGATATAAAGGCCATTAAATGAATCTGCAATACTATAAAGTATATCATTTAAATATATAGGAACTTCTTATTCTCAATAAGAAAACTATATCCTTTATCATCCATATAAGAAACAGAAATAATACTCCTACTCAAATCCGAAACGTAGTAACATTTGTTCAAAACAAGTACTAGTCATCTAGGTAAAGTAACTTCATAAGTTCCTACGGCAAATGTAGTAACTCTTGCTCCATTCCCCACACGTAGGTCCACTTTACCCTTTTGGGTAGCTTTCTATTCTTCAAATCATGCACATTTAGACAAATGTGGGATCCAATCCGATATCCAATATCCATGAACAAGAAGTATAAAGGAAAATATCTATCATATAGAAACCTGAAGTAGTAGCAATCATATTGCACTTCTTCACCTTTTAGGCCTTCCTTAATAAGCTTGCAACTTTGCTTCCAATGAACAATCTCATTGCAATGGTAGCAAAAAGCATCCTTTTGAGACACTTTGGGTTTAGCCTCTTCGGCTTTGGCAACTTTTGCCCCAGGTTTAGCAACCTTTGCTTTACCTTCTTTACCTTTCTTTTTGAACCCCTTTCTTGTGTTAACCATTAACACATTTGCGGATTGCTCATTTTGCATCTCATACATTAAGAGCCTTCACCACAACATTCATCTTTTTCCTAGCTTGCACTTGGAACATTTCCTTTGTGCGATTTGCTAGAACAAAAGCAGCTTCCATGTGTTCAAGGTCCTTCTCAAGAGCCTTACACATGATGGCAAACATAAGGCAAACAACATCATAGGAATCATCTCAATGTTTCTTATGTTGCTCCTTATCTGCCCTTTGCAATATTTGCAATGGGTTCAGCAGGAATAAATTCGTCAAGAACGTACAATTTTGCTTAAGAACACTTCTTGAGCATTTGATCAAATCAGAATAATTTGTATCATTCTTTTTGAACTTTTTCCTTCTCAAGGATGGATCGCAGTGCCTTGGGTCAAATCTCATTTGAAAGCACCAATTAAGTCAAAACCTTTTTCAGACGTATGAGACATGGAACGATGCACCTAACTGAGTCAAAACTACATCAACCATAATCTCATCTTGCTCACAAATTAAGATATAAGATGCACCCAACTGAGTCAAAACTACATCAAATACCCTAAAATTTCACAAGTGTTCTAATCAAGGAATGGCATAAGACTTAAATATTTAGAAGGTTTTACATATAACAAACATCGCATGATTTTATATGAAACTTATGTGTACATCATCATGAATATGGGATTTTCACATAAAATCTTACTTTAGGATCATACAAATAATTATGTAATAAATAACAGTTATTAACTACATAATTATTCCATTCTCAAAAATATGAATCCAAACAATTTAATCATATTAAAATGAACATCAAATCCTAAGCAAACAATTTGTTTCAATTTGAGAATTTACTAATCTTTTGTTTAATCAAATTAAACAGATCATTACCCATGTAAAAGATTAATCACATTAACCAATTATTAATCATGATCATGGCATATCACATATACTTGTTTTCTCAAAACATCACACATAAAATCATGGATCTATTTCATATAGCATGGATAGCATTTAATCAAATTAAATCTAGCATGCCAATTTCAATCCTAATCATGATAAGACGCGGCTCTGATACTAGTTGGGTTTTGGGGTTAGAAACATGAAATAGAATTTTCATACCTTAATGCGATTTGTTTGTTCAAAACGGATCTCAAAATCCAACCTTTGAATTTGCTGATGGGACTTGGATATTCTTCTTCCTTGTTCAACCCTGGTGATGAATCAACAAACGAGATCTTCAAGCTTTAGGAGATAAAGTAGTCTCCCTCTAATGGTGATCCACACACAAACGAACTAAGAACACTTCTTGTTGGATTGCTAGATGATCCTTCCGATTATTGAAACTCCCTTCAATAATCAATGGTTGTTATGGAATTGATTTTGGGATGTTTTGATCTTTGATTCATAGTCAAAATCAAGGAATTAGTGTTTCATAAACCCTAATTTTCATCACCTATGGCTAGGGCAAAAGGATTCTATTTATACTTGCTATAAATCCCTAACTCTTAGAGAGAAGAGTCCTTTTTCAAGCCAAAAATGGGCTTCCAGCGCCGCCAGGACGAGTCGTCCCCAGGGGCACGAGTCGTGAGCACGACTCATCCCGTAGGGCAAGAGTCGTCCCCTATATGCAGCTCTCTGTTACAGTCTTCCCTTCACAAGGGACGAATTGGGCCAAAAGGGCACGAGTCGTCCCATGGCATAGTATGTCGCGCTACAAAACGTGCCAGATTTCCAATTTCCAATTTTCAGCCAGAATCAAATTCGCTCTTTGTGTGTGACCCAAATAGGAATTATATTTATGTTGGTAGTGAGTCGAAACATCGACCTCGCAAGACATAAGTGGTTTCTAGCAAACCATTATATCCATCCAATTAATATAACATCAATGCTTGATTTTCCCGATAGATCAAATGACACAATCCCTTTGTCCACGATGTCCTATTGAACATGAGCCATGGTCCACGTCAACTCATATTGTTCAATGCTTTCTCGACTCTGAATATGTTGATAATCCTAGTGCATTTGATCTTTATCAAATCTCTTGAGTATGGCCATACATTTCATCAACACTATTCATCGAGGGACCCAAGCAAACATCTCTCTTCATAAGAGGGACAAATTCCGTCTTGACTTATCATTCTTCCCTACAGGAATCCAATCATGCCAACATAGCCCTTATTGCTATCCTATTAAAGATAGTGTTAGACTACATCAAACACAACGTTCATCAAGTGGAAGACGATGATAATCTCAGGTACAAAGGATTCAATAACACGACTATCATGAGATTTAATCATGACTCATATGACTATTGACCATGTCATAAATCTCATCGGTAGGTCATGTCCAGTACTTGTTCTCTAGAAAGTACCCATAAGTGTAATGTGCATCACATGCATATAATCATCTCCATGATTATCCATTACCAATTTATACTAGTTATTAACAATAACTAGGGACGCAGTTCAATATAATAAACATGTAAACATATAATGAACCAAATAAATTTTCTCTATAATAGATAGTAAAGACGATTACATAACGGCATCGATTATTAGTCATAATAATAATCAGCCTAGGGCATAACACCAACACTTTAAATTTAAATGTTAAGCATATTAATGTATTTAGTGATTACTTGTTATTGGTTAACCACTTCAATGGGTCTTATACAGCTAAGCAGGCTAAAATGACCAGTTATCTTAAGCATGTTAAGATGTTAGCTGGACAGTTTACAGACTTCACTTACGAATAGATTCCATGAGAAGAAAATGTTGAAGCAGATGAATTAGCCAACCTGGGTTCAAGTTGCAAAAGCACGCTGAACAATAACATCCCAATCATTCACGCCATGCATCCATCCATAGATCAACTCGAAATGTGCCAACTTACTGATCACCCTGATGAAGTGACAATGCCTGTCAGTAATTCTACATCCAATTCTTGCAGGATGGCACGGTCCCGATTGGTGTAAAAAATCCAAGGTCCTTCAGAATAAAGGTATCAAGATTTATTTTGATAGAAAATGTCCTGTTTAGAAAATCCTTTACAGGTATATACATGAGATGCCTAGAATCAGAGCAAGCTGCAGAAGTCCTAAGAGAATTGCATGACGGCGAATGTGGAAACCATGCTGGGGGAAAATCACTATCCTCAAAGGCATTAAGAACAGGTTACTATTGGCAAACCATGTGGCAAGATGTAATCAAGTATGTCCAGAAATGTGATGCACGTCAGAGACACAGCAACATCCTGCATCAACCTGCTGAACCACTACATCCTATCACATCACCTTGGCCCTTTATGTAATGGGGGATGGACATAGTGGGTAAACTCCCAAGATCAGCCGGAGGCAAAGTGTTCATGCTGGCTATGATGGACTACTTCTCGAAATGGATTGAAGCTGAAGCCTTCGTACAGATTAGGGATAAGGAGGTGAAATCATTCATGAAAAGAAACATTATCAGTAGATTTGGAGTCCCATCCGAGATCATATGTGACAACGGCTCGCAATTCATCAGCAAAAAGATGCAAGATTTCTGTACAAGGTGGGGAATCAAGCTGATAATGTCTACACTGGTACACCCTCAAGCTAATGGACAAGCTGAGTCTAGTAACAAGTTGATAGTAAACAACCTAAAGAAATGTCTTGACCAAAAGAAGGGAAGATGGTCCGAAGAACTACCATTGGTACTCTGGGCAGACAGAACCACCCCAAAAAATGCTACTGGACAGGTGCCTTATTCGTTGGTGTTCGGTACCGATGTTGTTATCCCTGTAGAATTCACGATCCCAACAGCTAGATATGGTTTAACAACCCCAGGAGACAACTAGCTTATCCTCGCAGAAGACTTAGACGCTATTGACGAGCTCAGAGATATGGCTAAGGTCAGGATAACTGCTTACCAGCAGAGGATAGCTAAGTCATACAAAACAATGTCCGCATTAGGAGATTTCAGGTTGGGGACATGGTCCTAAGAAAAGTTTTTCAAAATATGAGGGAACCAAATGCAGGTAAATTTGCAGCCAAGTGGGAAGGCCCCTATATAATTGATGCAGAGGCTGGAAAGGGAGCATACAGCCTATCAACCTTAGACGGCATGAGAATTCCAAGAAATTGGAATGCAATCCACCTCAAGTTATACGTCAGGTAAGTCGTGGCTTATCCGTTTTCATTCCGAGGATCAGGTACGATTCACTATACTTTATTTCAATTATTTTATTTTAATTTAATTCATATATATCTAGAAGTGCTACTGACTTAAGCATCGGAGGGGTGTTAGCCAAGCTAACACCCACCCTAACCTGTTTCTATTTTGCAAGATGGATTAGAATCCATCTTCGAGACAATCGAACAACTTGTCCAATTCAGGTTACAAAGTAATCCAAGGGGATAGATGTGTCAAGCTGTGTAAGGATCAAGATTGGTAAATCCTTACACAATTCGTTTTCAGGTTACTGCATGCTGAGTCTGATTTGCGCCTATTTAATACCTACACTCAAGAAAAAGAGGTACACACCTTTCAGAAGGATCAAAGATTTTACATCTTTCTCAAGTTGTTAAGGTTATTACACATTCGCCTGGGCGCATGTTTTTCATGTTTTAGTTAAGGGGTAGGTGGGCCAATATATCACATACATATTGATTACCTTCTTGCACTTAATTAAAATTATGAACTTAAGTTGGAATCATTGGTTGTAACATTAACATGTTACCAAACGAACACAAGAATAAAAGGCCAAGACATCTTTTTTCATTTCATCCCACAAATTGTCCACCATGTTGTCCCAAAACATGGAGAAACATCAAAACATTCAAAACATGTCCAAACAGACATGTACAAAACCTTACATCCTAAAAGAATATCCGTTATTTGAAAACGAGGACAAATCCCTCGCCAGAAATATCAAGCTAATGAAATCGTAAGTTGCCTTTGAAAACACCCCCTCAATCAAAAGCAACACTCTTGCCTTTTTCCACTCTTTCTCCTTCTTGAGTCTCACCAACCTGCTCTATCTTCTCCATATCCCGCATCCTAGAATTTACCTCATCAGTTTCTTCTCTTGCGATCCTTTTTAAGGCTGCATACTCCTCCTCCATGTTCCAATTTGTGTGCTTGCCAGCTTGATATTCCTTGATCATCTCAATCCTAGCCTCGAAAAATGATTTGGCAGCCTCAGCCACTAAATCATCGCGGAGAATCTCCATCTCTTTAATGTGTCTCCTACTAGCTTCCTCCATCTCCTCATTCTTCACTTTCAACATATCAAAAGCCACTTTGAGATCCTCCTCAAACTCCGTCCTATCCATAAGCAAAGTATCGGCTTTACCTTTCCACAACTTGATCTTGTTAACCATCATCTTGACTACAGCTACCGCCTGTTATAAAGAATCACAACATTTTAATCAAAACAAGAGGCATATTCAAAAAATACTTGAAGTAACACCCCACCTTATTCTCAAGATCTTCCTCACTTGGTATGATCTCCTTCGCATCCGTTACTCCCTGCTTCTTCTCTTCACCCTCGTTTTGTCTCTAATTTCCAACCTAGGCACCAAAAACATGCCCTCTCCAGCCTTCACCTTTCCCTTATACTTGGAAACTATGTCACTTGCTGCAAACCTAGGCTTTGAATGGGCAACTGCAAAAATAAAAGTCAATATATTGACACAAATGGGAAATCCAGACGCAAAATCAAAAAAAGCTTACCAAACGACATCTTGTTCTCCAAACGCTCCGGCAGCAAAAGATTTCTTTCGGAGAAACCCTAAAAACTTTTTAAACATCCAAGTCAAGCTACTATGCCTTATGTGGAAAAACTAATTTTCCCAAACATCTATCCTTATCTACAGATTCTGCCAAATCCATGCCTTGAACTAGCCCTAAATCCGTGCCTAGAAACTCATGAGAACAAACAGACGTCTCAACAAGGCTATTAGGAATTGAATTTTTAAAATTTAACCTCCCTTTTTTAACTTCAAAAATTCAAGGATAATTGTTTGGGATATAAAATCTACAGCAGCATGTTGTGACCTGACATCTCATCTTGGGTTACCAACTTGAATTAACAACTTGATGATATAATTTGAATAAAGCGTTTTGCAGGATTATTATTATGGGCATATTTTCAGGAACCGTTATCAAAGACCGAGTCAAAAGATCACAAAGGTTATCTTCAACGCTCATTCAAACTTTGTCAATGGATCTTCATCAACCTCCTGTGGATTTCTAGGAGCAATATAAGGATAACATTAATCTGTTATGTCTGTTACATTTTCTTCATTTTTAAATAGAAAAAGGCAACACATGTACACAGACACACGGTGATGAGCACTCATTGTATTCATACTCCTACTTTGATCATCACTGTTTTGGACAAATTTCAACAAGTAAATTTATCTAATCAAGGATGTTTGGGCACAAATGGAATATAATTCTCAAAGCAAGATGAACGCAAGGATGTAATGAGGAAACCCTTAAAACAATCGTTCGAGTGAAAAACCTCGGGAGGCCTTTGAAAAGCCTGCCTAAACAAAAAAAATATTATTGAGTATTTAGCATTTTCGAGTACAAGTGCAGAGTTAGAGTAAGCAAAATTGTGTCACGTGTATACAGGTGCGTTCTAGGAATAATATATAGGCGTGAATGTAACTGAAAAAACAACATCTTGAATGTCATGCTGAAATCTCGCCTAGAATCTCTCCATTTGTTGATGGAGATTAGCCGTTATCCCTTGGTTGAAGGATGAGACCGTTTGAAATTACCCGGATCCGGCTCGCGCGCGGAGGCCCCAGCATCTCGCATTTGTCGCTTTTCGGGAAAGTCGCCCGGATCCGAGAGGCAGCGCGTTTGCGCCCCGGCATCTGGCTTATTCTGCTTTAGCGTGTTGGAGGTGTCTCGCCGTTTGTTTTCGCATTTGTAGAGTCGCCACGCCGTTTTTATTAAGCCTAAAACATTGAAAAAGGGCATCAGTTTAAAAATAAACTGTTTTTTGTGTGATGAGATTTTGAGTTCGGAGGTCAGATGACTCCTCAGGAAGAGAATATTAGAATCTTAGAGCTCACCCGAGTCGCCTCGTAAAAACGAGTCTTTCGGATACCCCTAATATTCTTTAAATGATGTGTGTGTGTGTGTGTGCTTTTAAAAATGCATGTTGTATCGGATGTCTACATTGTATACTACGTATTGAAATGTATTGAAATAGTAATGGAAGGAAGCCTTACCAATGTTGGTTCGTGTCTGTCTTCTGCTGGGGAATAGTGTTTGAGGATGGAATAGTGTTTCGGCACGGACCGGGATTGCTTCGGGAGGGGCCGGTTGTCTGCGGACAGAGTTTCGGCGTGAGTTGAGATTGTAGGCTCCGTTCAGGCAGATGTTCGGCGTGCATTGGGATTGAAGAGATTACTCGGGCGGAGTTTCGGCATGCATTGGTATGGCAGGAGTCACTTGGACAGAGTTTCGGCGTGCGTTCAAGCTACCGGTTTGACTCGGAAAGAGCCGGGACACCTTGGGAAAGACCAGGCAAGGCCTCGGAGTACCACGAGGGGCCTCAGAGTACCTCGAGAGTGCCTCGGGGCAGCGCGGGAGCGTCGCGGGAGTGCTCGGAGAGGCTTCGGAGCACCACAAGGGAGCTCGGAAGGCCTCGGAAGGATCCGAAAGGGGCCGAGATTGCCCCGAATGGTCTTAGAGGGGGAGCCTGAAGGCTTAGGGAGAGAAGAGAAGAAGGAGGTGTGAATGAAATGGGAGGGGGAGCCCTCTATTTATAGTGGTAGATTTTGTGCAAAGAGGTCCGTACGGACCTTGTAGGTTATCCAGAATTTTAGTTTTCCTCGATTTGAGGGAATCTGTAATAATTGTGAATATTCTGGAATGATGGTGTCCCCTGTGCAAAGAGGTCCGTACGGACCATCTCAGCATGCAAAGAGGTCTGTACGAACCAACCATGCATGGGGGTAATGATTTTCTCCGGGATTTGAGGGAATATTGTGGACTTTAAGGGGATTTAGTAATTATTGCAACAAAGAGGTCCGTACGGACCACTTATGCTTTTCCAATTTCCTGAAAATTCCCAAAAGGTCCTTTTGTCCCTTTTTATCCCAGAAAGGCTCCTCCCTTGGTTTGGCTGAGGGTTTTTGAGGGTTTTGAGTGCTAGAGGTCTTCGAGACTGTGTTTGTGAGTCTGCGGTGTTTCCCATGTGCTCGGAAGAGGGTGATCCAGATTGGGGTACTTACAGAAGCCTCTCGACGACGTCACTTACGGAGGAAGTGGGGTCGTTGATAAGATAAGGGTCCTAATCTGGATCGCGTGCTGGGAGAGGAAGTGACCGTGAAGGTCGGGGTGAGGACGTGGCGGTGTCCTATTGTGTGACCGTTTAGGTCAGTTGGCTGGACCCTGTGATAGGATTCCTACGTATCCCTAGCGGGAATCAAGCCTGATCGTAGTTCGGGTGTGGGGTGAGTGTTTGTGGTGCACGAGGACGAAAAGGGTCCTCTGACTGAAACTCTGTGCATGGACGTGGTGGTGTCCTGTGGGTGACCGTATAGGTCGATGGTGAGGACGTTGCGGCGTCTTGGGTGACCGTATAGGTCGATGGCTGGACCCTGTGATAGGATTCCTACGTATCCCTGGCGGGAATCAAGCCTGGTCGTAGTTCAGAGGTCGTGAATTTGTGAGTGTATGTGGGCGTGATGGTGCCCTGAAGTATCGTGTGACCGCCAAGGTCAGTGGTAAGGACAGGGTGGTGTCCTAAGATGTGGTGACCGCCGAGGTCAATTGTGAGGACGTGGTGGCGTCCTGGGATGGAAATTTTACGATTTTCCTAATCGGGTGGTTTAAGGCCTTCCGGGCCGGGGATAATGATTTGGGAGGTTTATACGGTCTTCCGGACCGAGTGATTTAAAGCCTTCTGGGCTGGAGGTAGTATGAGGACTTGAATTGTCTTCTGGTTGCGGTTGTGCCATGCGTGAGGACTTGAATCATCTTCTGGCTGTGGTTGTGCCATGCGTGAGGACTTGAATCGTCTTCTGGCTGCGGTTGTGCCATGCGTGAGGACTTGAATCGTCTTCTGGCTGCAGTTGTGGAGGCATGGCTGCCGTGACATGTGAGAAGTGCGACTGGCTCACGTTTTGTCTGTTGGGGAAAAGGGTGGACTTATGATGACTGATGGATGTGGTTTTACCCATCCAAAAGATATATTTTCTAGCTTATTTGGTGCTCGAAACCTTGAGAATTTAATGTATTTTTTAGTGTTTTGAAAGTACAGGGGTTGAAGTGCAATTATTGAGAAAATGGAGGATTGGAGCGTACTTTGGAAGCTTTTGGATCAAATTGCAATTTTGGAAAATTTGGGACTAAACGGAAATTACGAAGTTCAAGGACCAAAGTGGAAATATTGGAAATTAAGGGACTAAATTGGAAATATGGAATTTTTGGACGAATTTAATTTATAAAAATTCCTGGGATTAAATGAAAAATAAAATCCTAAAGAGCGAAGTGCAAAAGAAGTCATTATAGCGGTCAAAGTGCGAAGGCAAAATTGTGGGACGAATCGAATACCAAAATGGTACAAATTGTTAAACCAAGTTATGGTCATGGCCGAGGCATTCATTGAGCAATTTGGGGCCAAATGGGGCCAAGGTGCATGCAAGTTGGGGCCATGGCAAGGCCAGTTGGGGGCAGTTGGGGCCAAGCTTGAAGGATAACTGGGCTTTGGAAATTCAAAGTGGGCGCACGCCTGGTTCCATTGGGCGCACGCCCGAAAGTATCCAGATTGAGTACAGGCGTGCACCTAGTCAAAGTGGGCGTGCGCCCGGTATGTACGGACAGATGTAACCAGTTTCCTTATTTTGGACGGATTCTAAAGATTTTCCACGAATTTGCACAGAATCAGCCACGGATTTCGGGAGATTTTCTATTTTGACTAGGATTTTGACCCTAATTTATTTCCAAAAAGGATTTCCACCTCCCTCCTCCTATATAAACAACCCTAGACTAGTTTTGTATCATCTTTTATCTTTTACTTTGGGGATCTTTGGATCTTTTATATTTTTATTTTCTCTCTATATTCTTAGTTTAGATTTTATTTATTTATGAAGATGAAAGAACAAGGTTTTGCTTTATTTATTTTAATGGCCATTCAAGGCTAAACTATTTGATTCATGGATTGAGGTGAGTAGCAATTTGATCTTTATGCTAAAGCTTTAATTCTTCCTATCTCTCTTTTGTTCTTGTTCTTCTCAACGGTTTTAATTATTGTTCTTGAGATCAATTGTATTGACCTAGCGGAATATACTTTTGATATCTTGAATTTATTTGGATACAAACCATTGCACTTGCGTGGATGATTTGTAATTTGACCATTGTTGAGAAGAATAGATTCAATTGAGGACCTACCGGAAATCAAACGAATCTAGGTTCCATTGTTCTTAAGTTTTTTTAATTGAAATTCTTGAATGTTTATATTGACCTACCGGAATATATAAACAAGATGGAATTAGGAGGGTTTTAATGTTCTTATTGACTTACCGGAATATATGAACATCTTAACCCTAGGTTTTTGTGAACGAACCCAAGAATGAGATTGAATCCTTTTTACATGAAATAAAAAGCATAAAGTGATAATTGTTATGATCCCCAATTCATGAATCCCTTGTCTCTTGATATCTTTAATTTATTTATTTTGCTTTCTTAGTTTTAATAATAAAATCAAAATCAAACCCTCCTTTTTCTTTTGTTACTTTCTGCACTAATTAAATCAACTTGTTAAACACACGAGTCTCTGTGGTTCGATCCTTACTTTTGTATATTGCTACTTCGGTAACTTGTACACTTGCAAGGTATTTTATTACACAGTGGAATTTTATCCATCAAGTTTTTGGCGCCGTTGCCGGGGACTTGTTGTGATTTTTAACAAGTTTATTTAATCGGTGCATGTTTGGTCGCCGGTCATTGGATCCTAAGTTGGTTCCTTTGAACGACGATATAGACCAAGTCGAGAGAGGCATTCCCTCTACTCAAGTGTTCGAAACTGATTCTGAAACTTCTGTCACCGAGACAGAGGTAACTTTGAGTGATTTAGAAACTTCTTCCACCGAGGGAGAAGAATTTGAATTTGATATGGCTTTGCAAGCACCCACTATGGATGCCTTCTCTAGGCCGCGGGTGGACACGTCTGTGTCATGCATTGTGTTGACTGAGGCAACAAAAAGTTACGAGGTAAAAGGCCATCTGTTTAACATGATCCCTCAATTTCATGGCCTTCCCCCAGAGGATTCTTTGAATTTCTTGAGGGAATATATGATGATTATGTCGAGTTTTCCATTGAGAGAGGGTGTGACTGATGAGCACTTAAGATTGAAATGTTTTCCCTTTGCTTTGAGGGATAATGCTAAGAAGTGGCTCATGTTGCTCCCACCTAGGAGCATAAATACTTGGGATGAATTACATGATATATTTTTGAGAAAATACTTTCCACATGCTACGTTAGCCACGTTTAGACAGAAAATTATAGGGTTCACACAGGACTCTTTTGAGGCATTCCATGAAGCATGGGACAGATTTAAGATGCTTTTGGTGCAATGTCCCCACCATAATTTTCCTTTGCCTTTATTGCATCAAACTTTCTATGGGGGGTTGACACAAGCCGATCAGGCTATGGTGGATAACGCAGTCGGAGGCTCTTTAGGAGCCAAAACTGCGGATGAGACCCAAAATCTATTTGAGAGATTAGCATCTAATTCTCAACAAAAGGGGTCAAGGGGTAAAACAAATAGTGTGAATGGAATAGGGTTGAGTGATGAGATTTCAAAACAAATTGCGCTTCTTAATCAAAAATTTGATAAGTTGGCCATGAGTAATACTTTCAATTCTGCTTCCAATGTGTCATCTGTTGGTAATGTAATGCATGATAGTTGTGTAACTTGTGGTTCTAACACTCACTCTTATGAAGTTTGCCCCACCACTAGTCCCCATTTATATAATCATGAGCAAAAGTGCGACGATGCGATCATATATGCAAAGGTTCCCACCAAGCAACAATATTCAGTACGGGAATGCATACAATCTAGGAGGGCAAGCAGGACCGAGACATCCCAACCTGTCATGGGGTGGAAATCAACCGAATAAAACTCTCCATCCCCAACTGTTGGGTTTTACGGGTCCATGCGCAGCGGAATTAAGCATTAAAAACATAAAACCCAAGAAGCCCTAGGATCCGTTCTATACAATTAATTTGAATGCCAATGAAATAGAATTAAACCAACCTTGAAACGCTTTCCGGTCTTGAGCTATCGAACGATTTGATTATGTGATATTGAATCACAAACTTCGTTCTTCAACTTGCTTGAACTCTAGGTCTTGATCAATGAACGAGCGAAGACCCTCTTATGGTATCCACACCTTTGAATGAATCCAAGAACAATTTCTTGTTGATTGCTAGATCTAAACCTTGAAGAATATTGAGAGAATTTGATTGTGAATTTTGCTTTAAAATTTCGGCTAGACTTTTAAGTCTCGATGAACCCTTGTATTTATACTACAAATAGTGTAAATACCTCTTCTAATCAAATTAGGAGAGACAGTGTCAAAAACGCGTATTGGCCTATTATGTCGCGCGGTATATCAAGCCATTGGCTTGATATGTCGCGTGACATAAGTAGCCGCTTCTGTGTCTCTCAATCATTCTTCCTCCGGTTTAACCAATTCATTCTAGTTGTGTGTGACCCAATAGGATTACATCATGTTGGCAATGAGATCGATCATATCGAACCTCATAAGACATAAGCGGACTCTAGCAAGCCATTATGTCTACCCAAATGATGCAACGTAAGAGTTCACGTTTCCAACGGTGTACTTCCATTTATCCCTTTTGTCTCACGATGTTATATTGAACACAAGTCATGGTCCTTGTCGACTTGTTATTGTTCAATGCTTTCTCGATTCTTGAGTATAATGATAATTCCAATCATATTGGGGTACGGCCATACACTTTCATCATTATCACTCATCGAGGGGCCCAAGCATAACATCTCTCTTCCGAGGGACAAACTCCTTCTTGACTTATCATCCTTCCCATCATGAATCCGATCATGCCAATGATAGTCTTTATAGATATCGTGTTAAGATATCGTTTGACTAAAATCAAACATGGCTTTCATCATATGTAAGGTTATGATAGTCTCAGGTCTAGGAAATAAATGAAGTAACCGTATGAGATTTAAGTATGACATTTGACCATTACATAAATCTCATGCGGGTCATATCCAGTCAATTGTTCTCTAACAAGTACCCATAATTTCAATGTGCATCTCTTATGCATATAATCATCACATGATTATCCATTGACAATTATACTAATCTATTCTCTTAATAATTAGGGACAGTGATTATTATAAACAAATATACAAAACATATAATAATCAAATAATAAACATCTCATATAATAATAAATAATGTCAACACATAAGTCTATCAATCATAGGCCTAGGGCATAACACCAACAGTCTCCCACTTGCACTAGGCCCAATCTACCATGTATCGAATACCCATGGACCTAACATGACCATCATGTTTAGCTTGTGAGAGAGCCTTAGTTAGTGGGTCCGCCACGTTGTCATCGAGTGTCTACTCGCATATCTTAACGTCTTCCCTTTCACATATCTCACGGATAATGTGGAAACGTCGAAGTATGTGTTTGGATCTCTGGTGTGATCTTAGTTCCTTTGCTTGTGCAATGGCACCATTGTTATCACAAGAAAGTTCAATAGGATCTTTGATGCTTGGAACGACTTCCAAATCACTAATGAACTTCTTGATCCAAACCGCTTCCTTAGCTGCATCGGATGCCGCTATGTACTCGGCTTCGGTTGTAGAATCGGCGACGGTACTTTGCTTGGAACTTTTCCAACTCACGGTGCCTCCATTAAGCATAAACAAAAATCCAGACCGCGATCTGAAATCATCTTTGTCGGTTTGGAAGCTAGCATCTGTGTAGCCTTTGACTACAAGATCTTCTTCCATTCCTCCAAAGACCAAGAATACATCCTTAGTTCTTCGTAAGTACTTAAGGATATTCTTGACTGCTATCCAATGTGGTTCACCGGGATCCGATTGGTACCTACTCGTCATGCTTAGAGCACACGAGATATCGGGTCTAGTACATAACATAGCATACATGATAGACCCAATTGCCGAAGCATATGGAATACCATTCATTCTCTTTCGCTCATCATTAGTCTTTGGACATTGATTCTTGCTAAGAGATATACCATGCAACATTGGCAAATTCCCTCTTTTAGAATTTTCCATTTGGAATCTTCTAAGGACTTTGTCAATGTAAGTACTTTGACTTAAACCAATCATCCTCTTGGATCTATCTCTATAGATCTTGATACCAAGGATATATGCGGCTTCGCCCATATCTTTCATTGAAAAGCACTTTTCCAACCAAAACTTGACAGTCTCTAGTGCAGGAATGTCATTTCCAATGAGTAAGATATCGTCGACATACAACACTAAAAATAGTGCTACGCTCCCACTAATTTTCTTGTATACACAAGGTTCATCTTCGTTCTTGATAAAACCAAACTCCTTGATTGCTTCATCAAAACGTAGATTCCAACTCCTAGAAGCTTGCTTCAATCCATAAATGGATTTCGCAACTTACACACCTTGTTAGAATTTTTCGACCGACAAAACCTTCAGGTTGTATCATGTATAAATCCTCAAGTAACTTCCCATTAAGGAAAGCTGTTTTGAGATCCATTTGCCATATCTCATTGTCATAATATGTGGCTATGGCAATTAAAATTCTAATAGACTTAAGCATAGCTACAGACGAAAAGGTTTCATCATAGTCGATGCCATGAATCTGCCTATATCCCTTAGCTACTCACCTAGCCTTATAGGTGTGCACCTTCCCATCCATGTCGGTCTTCTTCTTGAAGACCCATTTGCACCCTATGGTTTTTACACCTTCGGGTGGATCAATCAAGTTCCAAACTTGATTATCAGCCATGGATTGTAATTCGGACTTCATGGCTTCTTGCCATTTTTCCGAATCCGGAGCGGACATCGCTTCTTGATAGCAAGTGGGTTCATCATTTTCGATTAACTCCACTTCATCACTTTCCGTAACGAGAAATCCATATCTCTCGGGTTCGGATCGTGATCTACCACTTCGGCGAGGAACTTGTGCATCTTGAACCGGTTCCACAACGGTTTGTGAACTTGGTTCGGTTTCTACCATTGGTTCAATGTTGTTTTCGGGTTCTCGAACTTCTTCGAGATCTATTTTACTCCCACCGGTTCCTTTGCGAAGAAACTCCTTTTCTAAGAAAGTACCATTTCGAGCAACAAACACTTTGTTCTCGTTTCGGTTGTAGAAATAGTATCCTTTGGTTTCTTTAGGATATCCCACAAAAACACATTTATCGGATTTAGGTGCTAGCTTGTCGAAGATAACTTCTTGACATATGCATCACAACCCCAAATCTTCATGAAAGACAAACTAGGTTTTCTTCCATGCCACATCTCATATGGGGTCTTTTGAACCGATTTGGTAGGAACTCTGTTTATAGTGAAAGCGGCGGTTTCTAGTGCATGTCCCCAAAAGGATAAAGGAAGCTCAACTTGACTCATCATAGAACGAACCATGTCCAACAAAGTTCTATTCCTCCTTTCGAGACACACCATTCCATTGTGGTGTTCCGGGTGGAGAGAGTTCGAAACGATTCCACAACTCTTAAGATGATTTGTCAAATTCTTGGCTCAAATATTCACCACCTCGATCGGATCGAAGTACCTTAATAGTTTTGCCAAGTTGATTTTGCACCTCACTTTGAAATATTCGAAATATCTCAAACGATTCACTCTTATGTTTCATTAGATAAAAATATCCAAATCTACTATAATCATCGGTGAATGTTATGAAGTACCGAAATCCTCCCCTAGCATCGCTACTCATAGGCCCACATACATCGGTATGTATGAGTCCTAATAAGTCGCCCGCCCTTTCACCGGTTTTGGTAAATGGGTCCTTGGTCATCTTGCCAAGTAAACAAGATTCGCATGTCTCATATGATTCATAATCATGTGAGTCCAAAAATCCATCTTTGTGGAGTTTAGAAATGCGTTTCTCGTTTATATGGCCAAGACGACAATGCCATAAGTAAGTGTGGTTTACATCATTGGGTTTAGATTTCTTGTTAATGTTATAGACATCATTATCGCGATTTTCAACATCAAGAATATAAAGGCCATTGAATGAAATAGCGATACAATAATGCATATCACTCTTGTAAATAGAAAATTTCTTATCACATATAAGAAAATTAAAACCTTCATTATCCAAACATGAAATCGAAATAATATTCCTACTTAAAGCTGGAACGTAATAACAATTGTTCAAAACAAGTATTAGTCCACTAGGTAAAGTAACTTCATAAGTTCCTACGGCTAATGCGGCAACTCTTGCTCCATTCCCCACACGTAGGTCCACTTCACCTTCCTTAAGCATCCTTCTGTTCTTTAGACCCTGCACATTTAAACAAATGTGAGTTCCACATCCGGTATCCAATACCCAAGAACTAGAAGTAGATAGGAATATATCTATAACAAAGATACACGAAGTTGAAGCAACTCCTTTGCTCTTCTTCGGTGCTCCCTTGTATTTTGCGCAATTTCTCCTCCAATGTCCAATCTCATTGCAATGGAAGCAGATTGCGTCCTCTTGGGACTTAGGCTTAGCCTCTTTAGGCTTGGAGGCCTCTTTGGGCTTGGCAACCTTTGCCTTAGGATTAGCAACCTTTGCTTTTCCTTTACCCTTGAACCCTTTCCCTTGTTAACCATTAGCACTTGATCGGTCTTCTTCTCGACAATCTTGGTTTCCGAGTAGTCAACATTTGAACTAACTCGGAAAGGTTTCTATTCATTCCACCCATGTTATAGTGCATTATGAAATGACTAAAACTTTTAGGTAATGAATTCGGTATTATGTCGGTAGCCAACTCTTGGCTAATTGGAAAACCGAGCCTTTCAAGATGCTCAATGTGGCCCTTTAACTTGAGAGCATGGGGACCAACAGCGGCTTGTCCTTCACTCATCTTGCATGAGGTCAAGGATGCAACCTGTGTTGTACCTTTCTTGCCTAGCTTGAATTTGGAACATTTCCATCGGCCGATTGTTTAAGTCGATTGTCCCCAAGTTCTCAAGATTCTTACGAAGACTCTTGCACATGGCGGAGAGCATAAGGCAACTAACATCTGTAGAGTCACGCTTGTGCTTGAGATATTGTTCCCTTATTGCCCTAGCGGCATTGGCGGCAGGTTCGGGTGGAATAGGTTCGGTGAACGTACGGTTTCTCCTCTTGTTTGAGAACAATTCTCAAACTACGGATCCAATCCATATAGTTTGTACCATTCTCTTCCAACTTTTCCTTCTCAAGGACGGATCGCGGTGAAAAGTGATTATTGTTTGATGCCATTTATTCTACAAAAAGATATACATAAAATATGAACACATATAAGTAAACATATCATATGAGAAGTATAGTGCATTTAAATAAATGCTCCCACTAAATTATACACCTTCAAATGCAAATAAGCATAATATACATTTAATGGGCTAAGATCCAACTTTAATTCAATTTCAAGTTTGCTATGGCAAACCGCTCAAAATTAAATTAATTAGGTAGAAAACATCAATCATATCACATATATGACTCTTAGATCTTTTATGAGATCAATTCAAGACATCATATGTCTAGGCATATTTTAATCTCATCTTATGCCTTGGGTCCAAAACCATTTTGATAACCCAATTAAGTTCATTCACTTTAAAACGTATAGGAACCACCATTTCCTCATCTTGCTCGCATTCGAATAGAATCAAAGCACCTTGCTATGGCAAGCCCACCCAAAACTATCCGAATGGTCTCAAGTGTTTTTAATCATGAATTGGCATAAAGAACTTAAAAGTTAAATGAAGGTTCTTTAAAGGTAGATCATAAGCATATCGAAAGATAGTCAAAATCATGCACTGTAAGTTCCCGGGAAGATAGGTGAGCCGTAAGGACTTCTTAAGTACCAACTCTTCCTTAGACAGAACTCTCCTAGACATGCATAATTAGAAATCAACTCTGATTAGGCAACATAATTCTTACCTTTTATAAACAATCAGTTTCCTTTTAAATTTCGCGTATTTATGACTTGTTTCCATAAACAATCATAAGATCCAAAATTTACAATGTCTAAATCTAAACATATTAGGAAACTAAATATCATGTTTCAACTAAACATCTAATTTAATAATTCTTAACAATTAAGAACAAATAATTCATGCATCGCAACAATTAATAAAACAAATCTAAATTAATTAAGCATGCATGAACAATGAATCAATCTAGCATGGACTTATAAACTCAATTTTATAACATCCAGATTTTTCATATACATTGCAATAATTATTAAAATCATATTTTAATCAATTAATCATGTATATCAATGAATCAATCTATCGCGGACTTATAAACTCAATTTTATAACATCCAAACAGATTTTTCATATCAACATATCGGATTGTAAACACAATCATAGAATAGCGAAAATTTGAACAAACAGATTCTCGCCGATTTTGGCTTATTATGTCGCGTGACAACATCGGCCCGAGGCTTGATATGTCGCGCGACGTAACATGCCGGTTAACCTGAATTCCACATGGCTCGATATGTCGCACGACATAGGCGGCCGAGGTTACGAGATTTCCAGATTCGAACCAATACGGATTACTGACCAATTAAATCACATAAAAACGGCCTTTTCTGATTTAATTAAGCATAAATTGAAAACGATTTTCACATTGTTTCACATAAACAATTAAAATTCTATGACATACAAAACATGCAATAAGCATATAAACAATTTATATCTTAAACCTAGCATGTTAATTCAAACTTAATCATACGAACGGGGCTCTGATACCACTGTTAGGTTTTACGGGTCCATGCGCAGCGGAATTAAGCATTAAAAACATAAAACCCAAGAAGCCCTAGGATCCGTTCTATACAATTAATTTGAATACCTATGAGATAGAATTAAACCAACCTTGAAACGCTTTCCGGTCTTGAGCTATCGAACGATTTGATTATGTGATATCGAATCACAAACTTCGTTCTTCAACTTGCTTGAACTCTAGGCCTTGATCGATGAACGAGCGAAGACCCTCTTTTGGTATCCACACCTTCGAATGAATCCAAGAACAATTTCTTGTTGATTGCTAGATCTAAACCTTGAAGAATATTGAGAGAATTTGATTGTGAATTTTGCTTTAAAATTTCGGCTAGGCTTTTAGGTCTGACAGAACCCTTGTATTTATACTACAAATAGTGTAAATACCTCTTCTAATCGAATTAGGAGAGACAGGCTGTAAATAACGCGTATTGGCCTATTATGTCGCGCGGTATATCAAGCCATTGGCTTGATATGTCGCGTGACATAAGTAGCCAGTTTCTGAGCCTCTCAATCATTCTTCCTCCGGTTTAACCAATTCATTCTAGTTGTGTGTGACCCAATAGGATTACATCATGTTGGCAATGAGTTCGATCATATCGAACCTCATAAGACATAAGCGGACTCTAGCAAGCCATTATGTCTACCCAAATGATGTAACGTAAGAGTTCACGTTTCCGACGGTGTACTTCCATTTATCCCTTTTGTCTCACGATGTTATATTGAACACAAGTCATGGTCCTTGTCAACTTGTTATTGTTCAATGCTTTCTCGATTCTTGAGTTATAATGATAATTCCAATCATATTGGGGTACGGCCATACACTTTCATCATTATCACTCATCGAGGGGCCCAAGCATAACATCTCTCTTCCGAGGGACAAACTCCTTCTTGACTTATCATCCTTCCCATCATGAATCCGATCATGCCAATGATAGCCTTTATAGATATCGTGTTAAGATATCGTTTGACTAAAATCAAACATGGCTTTCATCATATGTAAGGTTATGATAGTCTCAGGTCTAGGAAATAAATGAAGTAACCGTATGAGATTTAAGTATGACATTTGACCATGACATAAATCTCATGCGGGTCATGTCCAGTCACTTGTTCTCTAACAAGTACCCATAATTTCAATGTGCATCTCTTATGCATATAATCATCACATGATTATCCATTGACAATTATACTAATTTATTCTCTTAATAATTAGGGACAGAGATTATTATAAACAAATATACAAAACATATAATAATCAAATAATAAACATCTCATATAATAATAAATAATGTCAACACATAAGTCTATCAATCATAGGCCTAGGGCATAACACCAACAGTGATAACTCAGGTGACTCCTTACTCATGTCTAGCACATATGCCAAATAACCTTCACACCCTTTAGACAATGACTTTCGTGCCTTTAATGCAGATACGTGCCCACTTATAACAACATCACAACCACGGTAAACCCGAGAAGATTCGAGGCACTCTCCCATAGGAGTAGAAACCTCCAACACATATGGCAAAATCTTAGGCAACTTGGGCAAAGAAAAAGTAAAATGCAATGCCACATATGAATGAGATGAACTGAGATCTATAAGGATATGAGCCTTAACTCCTGAGACAGGTAATATACCTCTAATGACTATCGTAGGGTCTACCTCTCCACTACCCAAAGCAAAAACTCGAACTTGGAATTCTCTTTTGGTGTTCCTTCACTATCTCTCTTTGCACCACTTTTCTGTTGCCCACCTTGCTGACCACTGCCTGAAGCTTGTCCCCATCGTAACTTTGGACAATTCCTCCTAAAATGACCCAGTGCTCCACATTCTATGCACTTGCCCTATTTACTCCAACATTTGTCTTTTGTATGCCCAATTCTCTTACAAAAGTTGCAAACAATCCCATACTGACCTGATATTGGATGTGTCATAGGAACTGCAACATGTCCCTCTCGAACACTCCCTGGGGCTGAAAACCTTGGCCGTCCTCCTGGGTAACCTTTACTAAACGCACTTTGCATTTGTCCTCTGTTTTTTCCTGAACCTTGTCCTTGATACCTTTGCTTGCTTCCACCACCAATTTTCGGTCTTCCACGATGTTCCTCGATATCATTCTCAATTCGGTAGGCGATATTCACGACTGCCTGATAATCTGGAAAGTCTTGTGTCAACAATTGTTTCCTGAATTCGAGTCTCAAACCTTTCACAAAACTATAAATTCTTCTTTCTTCATCCGGTAACAAACGATTGCAATAACGAGCCAACTTAGTAAACTTGGCTGAGTACTGAGCCGCTGTCATGTTTCCTTGCTCTAGATGCAAGAACTCCATCTCCTTTTTGTCACGTGTCACCAGTGGAATGAAATGCTCTTTGAACTTTCGAGTAAAATTATCCCAAGTCTGAGGTGTATGATCCCGATCCCAACTTCCCTTCAAAGTTTGCCACTAATGCTCAGCTGGACCCTCAAGTTTAAAAACTGCACATCTAACCTTTTCATCATCTGAACTTTCCATAGCTGAGAAGATCTTATTCATTGCCTCGAGCCATCTTTCAACTTTTACCGAATCCGGATCTCCATTGAAACTTGGTGGGACCATCTTCACAAACCTTTCTAACCCATATCCTGGACGTACCTCAGGTTGATTCTGAGCTTGTCCCCGAGTTGTCATATTCTATACGAATACCCTGAACAAGTTCATCATTTTTTCATTCTGATTTCCACCTGCCCCAACATTACCAACATTTTCTGGAGCCCTGTTTTGATCATCATCATTTTCAGCCATTTTACAAACCCCCTGCATCAAACACTCGTCGTCAGTTATCACATACTCCCCCTTAGTCTAGATGTCTACCCTTGACTTCTAAACCCAAGGCTCTGATACCAACTGTGGGGACTCACCAAATTTCGACCCGGAACCTTAGCTCGTGCTCCAAGCGGGAGGGCCCCCTTATTTGTAAAAGTCGCTTAAATTTAAAAACTTTTGTTTATTGTTAAATATACATACTCTCAACTTTTACAAACCAATATAAAACCGACGACACATCTCCACTTGGAGATAGGTTTACAAAACAAACTTTGTAAAAACAATAACCTGTTTTAATTACATCATAGACACATGTGAAAACGTTTTACAAAATCAGTACTATATACAAGTTCCCAAAAGAGTAGTATCCGAATGATACTCCCAACCACAAACTAACTATACAACATACCCTGACAATTCCCAAAAGAAAGCCTTCCAAACTCCTCCCCGACCTCACTGGTTCTGGCCTCCTGTCTCAGAGCGATCAAAAATAGTAAAAGGGATAAGGGTGAGAATAAATCTCAATAAGCTATTATGATGCAACAAGATGACATATAAGATGCAACACATAACATGTTTACACATAACACCTTGTTTAAAGCTGTAAACCCATTACGTTACCTCGATTTACCTTTCCCATCTGAACAATATGTCGTACAACATGGGAGTATTAACTCCTCTTTAGTGAACTATTTATACATATTCACCATCTTATAAGACTCATTTTTCAGAGAACCAAATAAGATTACTCGCTATCTGTAAATGCTTTTGGCAAAGAACAGAAGCTATAACCCCAACTGTGGCCAACAGAAGGGGACAGTCACAGGTATAATATAATTCGGTCAATTCATATAGATTAATCCATAATTGATCGAATACCATTATACCCCTAATAAATATCATCTGATACACACGTTCAAGCACATAAATCGATACTTTAAAATAAATCCACAATCAGGATATCAATCAATTAACATGGTAGTATTACTCATGTTTAAACCAACAAAATAGTGCAACTTATATTTCAATACACTATTGGACAAAAACACCATGAATACGTAACCATGAATTGGCACAATATATACCAAATAAATCTTACATATTCAAATACAACATTGCTTAACCTCAATAAAATGTTTAAGGTTATTTTACCAAGTTTAGCAACTTTGGTTAAGTTTTCATATTGTTTTTCAACCATTTTCAAAACAAGATTCCATAACCTTCCTAAAAAAATTTTGGACAAGTTAAGATATCATTTGATAGTTCATATATTGTACTTTGATTATGGTGTTCAATTGGGTAAAAGATGTATTAGATAGTTAGGAATAATTTCTTTAAAACTGACACAGCAGAAACATGGCAAGGCACGACTCGTGACCTACAGCACGAGTCGTGCCACTTGAATCAGCACGAGTGAAATTATTTACACGACTCGTAACACGACTGGTTTAGGATGGGAATGACTCGTGACCTCAATCACGAGTCGTGCCCTCAGCAGAATTTCACATCTGATGTTTGAAACCTCAACAATGCTTGAAAACCTTCATTTTACTCCTACCCTTTCACTTCAAGCAGCACCTCCCTACCCAACCTTCAATATAACTCAACCAAGACCATTTCAATTCATTCCAAACTCAAGAAAAATGCTCAAATGTAACATGCAACATGTATACCTCAACAATTGTAACATGAAACATCAAATGAACTAGAATTAAAGAAGGAAATAATAACTTACCTTCCGAAATAAAACGAAAGAATCCAAAATCTATTCGGATGAAAATGATCTACTCTGCTTCCCGAACATTTAGACGCATTCGGATTGAAGAACGGATTAGTATTGGATTTATGGTGAATTCTTTGAAGGAAACCTAATTTGTTGCTAAGAAAGAACAAGGAAAGAAATGTTGCTGGTGTTTGCTCTTTCTCTCCCAGGGAGCTTCACACAAAGGAAAGATATACATTGAATGAATTTTCACTTAAGCTCCTCCAAGAATTGAGTTGTTGCAATTACATTTCTTAGGTTTTAAATTTTACACTTTAGCACCTCAGTATATGTGACAGATTTTTTTAGTTAAATTTCCAAAATTACTAATTCACTACACAACTCCTATTAGTTTCAATTAGTCATCAAATAATTCAATTTAATTTATTAACATACTTAAAAATGTCAACTAAGTTATTAAAATATGAAAACTAGCACAAAATAATCACAAATATAATGCGAAGCATGAAATGATATGAAACACACACCACATACGCGTGCTTAACATGTGATCAAAATAGTATCGGGTTTTGGGGTCGTTACACTATCCATCCCTAAATTAAAGTATAATTTTTTTTTTCAAATCAATGTATATATATATATATATATATATATATATATATATATATATATATATATATATATATATATATATATATATATATATATATACTCGTGATGCAATATTGTGAGTTCATAAGATAAATTATGCAGTAAATGTATTATTTATTTTTACTAACACGGAAACTCTTTATTTTTTCATCTTTATTTTAACAATAAAATTTAAAAATAAGAGAGTTTTATTTGTGTCTCATAATGAATAACCATTTTTAGGAAAAATTTCCCAAAATAACTGATATTTTGCAAAATACTTTATCCATAAATATTTTTTTTTTAATCAAAACAATTTCACCATTCATTAAATACTTGCAAATTTTACATTTATTTTAAATAAGTGATTGAAAAAAATTAATGACAACAAAAGGGTTGCAAGAGTTGAAGTAGTTATTATATTAATTTTACTTTTCTTTTATTCATTAAATATTACAAAACAAAAAATAAAGGTGATTGATTTGAATAAGATTTTTGAGAAGATTTTTTTTGCCACCACCGATAATAATTCCTAAACTCGTCACTGTATATAAAATATTAATTCGATGGTTGTTGTAAGTATAATAAGTGAGCGTCATAAATGACAAATGTATAACTTATAGCGAGACGGAGAAAGTATCACAACTATGAAAGTTGGACATTTCTATTTTTGAAAGTGTTTTACGCACTTGTGTTCTTAAATTGATAATTAAACTTTCCTAAAATCTCTTAAAATGTAAGTTGACATTCATTTAGCGAAAAATGCAATATAAGAATTAAATGAAAATTAGATATTCATTTTGAGAAGTTGAGAAGGAGAAGTATGATTTAAGAAAGTGCTAATCTCACCCCTATAAATTGTCTACTATATTAATTTTAAGTAAGGTATCTCAGAGGTTTACATATTTGAAAGGGAATATGACCCGAAAGTTTCTTTTAGAACAAATCACTTTCCCTCAAGTTTCTCTTTAAATCGAAATGACCAGGAAGTTCTGATGCAGTAATACGTAATACTGGATGCAATATTATTATATTCACTCATATGTGAATATAATACTGCATCTATAATACAACATGGTGAAGGAACTTCTCGGACATTATGATACTTTTTTAGAACTTTCCGGTCACTCACCCTATTTGAAAGTCATACTAATGATGGGTTGATTAATATATTGATTAAGTTGAAAAATATGTGATTGAGCTTGTGAGATATGATAAATATGATTTTGTTTCTCAAAAAGCTACATACAAATGCTATTTTTATATTAATTTACATTTTTTTAAGAGTATAAATGCATTAAACTTGCCTATCCACTAAAATTTGGATGGAAAGATGACGGTGTCCTAATCTGCACATAATTTTCTCAAGTGCGGGAGCTAATATGGTAATTAACTTGTATAAGGGCATATATGCATCCTTAACCTAATTACAAAGGCATATTTCTAAATTCTCCCCTCGATATGCAGGTGAAGGACTTTCAGACCTTTGAGATTCTCAGAAGAAGTTTAGTAGCCTAAAAATGATCGATAATCAAGTTAAATAATTTTCTCGCGTCAACAATATATTTTTAAAATGTTTTGGCATTTGAATGATTATATTTATTTTTTATGGATACGTGTAATCCTAAAATCTTGACAATTATACAAATTTGAGAAAAAATCCAAACAATCATTTGAAAAATAAATTTACATTTTGCAAGAGACATTATCTTATATCAGAAATTGACGAACATTACCAATAACATATAAAGATATTGAGCCACTGCCCATTAGCAACAATTGATTTTAAGGTGGAACACTATAGTTGAAGATGGTATTATAGCAAGTCATTACACATACATGACAAATAGTACTCGATGTTGCTCCACGCTACAGGATTAATAAGTCCACTTTTTAATCCTTTGCAAAGCCCGACGCTACACGTGAGAGGCATGTTAGATACATTATTTCACGTGGAAATTGACAAACCTTGTCTTTAACTTATAAATATCCTGATCCAGTTTTCTTAACATCAATTGATTTTCAGGTGAAACCTCAAACTTGAAAATATTTCATTAATTAATATTATACATATACAAACAACAATGGAATAGATGCATAAGTATTGTCTTAAAATCTGACTCATTTAAAGTTTTAACATTGTAATTATTCAATGATATATCATAACGTGGTTCACTCTTCTAAAATTACAACTTACTATCTCCGCCGTTTTTTGTCGAATGTCGAATTAGTTTTTATTATTTGACACAAAAATTAAGTAAACCTATATTATACTTGAAAAAGTAAAGTAATTGAACATAAATTGAGAATATGATAAGATATAACATATTCAAAAATATTACAAGTTGGTCACTAGCCGTTAAGTGTTAGTCTGCGTGTGTGGGTAAGCAGGGCCGGTCCTGTGAGATTTGGGGCCCTAGGCTAGTTATTTTTTCGTGGCCCTTAAATTTCACCAAAAGCAACAGTAGGTCATCCTCGAGTCTTTACTTCTCTCTTCGTTTTTCCTTTTCGTGTTGTTCTTTCTATTTATTTTTCCTATTAGGTCTATTTATGACTTTCATAAGTTTTAGAAAGTTTGAACCTTTAATTGAATCATAGACTAACAACGAGAATTGAAGAATTTTATTAATGAAGACACTGATTTTGGAATTGGACAATTGGATTTGGTATATAAATTGAGTTGAGATAATTGTAAAAAAAAAAAAAAAAGACATAATGCAATAATTTTTTATAATAACTATAAGGGATTTAAAGAAAGATTTTACTAAAATTTTAGTGATAAATACCAATAAAGTAATGATATATTTCAATAATGTTGAACTAATTCATTAAACTTTATTCTTTCAAAAAAAAATCATTAAACTTTATTTTAAAACAAAAGTAAGATTTAGTGGCATAACTAATTAATTAAGAGAATAGAGGAGAGAGAAAAAGCTGTCTAGAGAGAGAGAATAGGAAAGGAGAAGAGAGGAGGGAAAAATTGAGAGGGAAAAAATTGAGAGAGAAAAAGCTGTCTAGAGAGAGAATAGGAAAGGAGAAGAGAGGAGAAAAACAAATGAGAGTAGGAGGTTTCGAACATGCAACCAGTAAAGAATGCACGGAAGAAGGCCTTTTAACTTAACTACTTAACCATCAGGACAATAGCAACTTCTGTTGTAATTATTAGTGTTATATATATATATATATATATATATATATATAAAAAGTTAAAATTTGAGGCCCCAAATTCGACAAAAATTTCGGAGGCCCTAGGCGACCGCCTCACTCGTCTTACGGTAGGGCCGGCCCTGTGGGTAAGTTGAATAAAGAAATATTAAAAACTTACCATTTATTAAGACATAACTTCTAATGAAACATCAAAAATGAAAACTTTTGTAATTTGAAACGAGAAATTAATTTTGTATGTTTTAGATAAGTATACTTATATCCCGTCAAGTATCGACGGGTTAATAACTACTGGTTTTTGTAAGGAGATAGATGAAGATGTCCAACCAAAAAGCTATTACAGGAAAAAAGGCTATTAGTAGAGCCAAGGTCGACTCTGGCCAAAAATTGATTGTAAAATATCCCTATTTTTTACTCCCTCCGTCCCTAAATGTTTGTTCCATTTTTCCTTTTTCTTTGTCCCAAAAAGTTAGTCTCATTTCCAAAATTAAAGCATCAAAATCACTAAATTTTCAAAACTTGTAATATTTAGGGACGGAGTATTACATAACGGTGGTGTATATTATCAATAATTTTCAAAGCGTTCGTAAAAATAACCAAAATTAAAGCTTCAAAATCACTAAATTAAAATGTTTGAAAAGTCAAACGGGATAAACATTTAGGGACGGAGGGAGTATTTCTTAACCAATTTATCAGAGGACACTTTGGACAATACACATAAACCAAAAAAATGATTTTTTTGAATCTAGGCGGGCTGAACGGGCCCAAAAAGCCCGTAGATTTTGCCCGAACCGTCCTGAAAAACAAGGACCCGGCATGCCTCATAGCGGGCTTGGATAATCATCTTCTTCTTTCTTTCTTTCTTTTAATGGTTTTTTTTTTCGAGATGACGAGGTGCGATAGTTGCTTGCTTGTCATCAGGCATGCTGTATAACTCGTAGAAAATGTCAAAATCGCAACATCACCATTGGGTTATCCCCAGAAAGAGACCGTAAGCATGCTTACCTTGATAATATTATCATTTGTTTCAACCTGTATTTCTTATTCTATCTCTTGGTCATTACTTACATAATACATACACATTGGTAAATAAATATGTGGATTGACTTTTTTGTCATAATAAGTGTGATATTTTTTTGCCAATCGTAAAATAAATGTCGTGTTTATATATCAAAAATTAAATTTTAAGTGCAATTTTATGTTGGACTGTCAACCAAGTCCCACGTTGACGAATTGTCGATTATATAATATTGTACACCCACTCCATTAATTTTATTAGTATGAGACATTTGGAGAGATATCCAAAAATAAATTCGCACAACGAAAATTTAAAATAAACAATATTATACTAATGTAAAATGATTGCGGGTTCGTGATAGTGGTCCCAACATTTTATTAAGTATGCCTAAATAATATCTTAAGTTTAACAATGGTTTAACTATGCGTAAAATCTAGGGAGAAACGTTTCTCCATAAGTTATGGAGAAACGGGTTACGGGTATCCAGAACCTTTTGAAAGGATATCCAGAAACTTTTTGTATTGGCCATGACCTTGTTCCATGGTTACTTCTGGATATCAGTCTCAAAGGTTCTGGATATCCAGAACCCTTTGAAAGGATATCCAGAAGCTTATGAAAGTGATATCCAGAAACCTTCAAAATGATATCCAGAAACTTTGAAAATGTTTACGGATATTCATTTGATGATTTCTGGATATACATTTGAAGGTTTCTGGATATCCAGAAACCTTCAAAATGAATATCCAGAAACTTTCAAAATGTTTCTGGATATTCATTTGATGGTTTCTGGATATACATTTGAAGGTTTCTGGATATCCAGAAACCTTCAATAAGCAATTTCTGATCTTGGCCTTGGATTTGGCTTAAAATCTATTTTTTCTGGATATCCGCCCAAAGGCTTCTGGATATCCGTTCCAAAGCTTCTGGATATCCAGAACCCTTTGAGACTGATATCCAGAAATTTTCTTCTGGTTATCAAACGTATAGCTTCTGGCTATTAAAAACGCGTTTCTCCATAGTTATGGAGAAACGCGTTTCTCAGCAGACCTACTCTTAACTATGGGGGAAGGGAGCAATTCTCTTATCTCAATTGGCGAAATAAGAGTACTATTTAAAACTGTCCTGGTTGAAATCGAATTTTGGTCAATTTAATTTAGGTATATTTTGACCAAATAATTTAAATAAAAAATAAAAAATATAAGAAAATCTTAAATCTGTTATTGAGAGTATTATTAATCGTGACACAATAATATTTTTATTATTTTTATGAAGATAATTGTTTTTACTTAAATTACTTTGTCAAAGTATAATCAAATTTACCTTTTATATTAATTAATGACTTAATCTATTATAAAAGTTGCACTTCAAAGTGCTAAAAATTGCATTTAGCGGGATTCAAATCACTGACTTCTCGTATAAAAAGTGACATCGGATCGAATGTCGTTTGAAAAATAGCTCTTTGCGTATTTCGCGTATAATCAAGTTTACAGAAATCCTAATGAGCAGGACGAGTATTTATTACTCTTTCTCCTCCCTCTCGAGAATCTCCTTTTGCATGTGATGAATAAAATTTCTCTTGTAATAAAATATCTAGCAAGTGTACTAGCTACCGTTGTAGTAGTATGCACAAGCAAGGGTCGAATCCACAAAGATTTGAATGTTGAACAAATTGATTTAATTAGTGTAAAAAGAAACAAAAGAAAAGGGGTTTTTGATTTAATTGAATTATTAAACTAAGAAAGTAAATAAAATAAACAAAGCAAGGAATAAATAAAGGATTAAGAAATAGTCCACGGATTGGATTCACAACATATTATCACTTTATGCTATTTAAATCATGTAAAGCAATAACTCAATCTTATTCTTGGGTTCGTTCAAAAAAATCTAGGATTAAGATGTTCATATATTTCGGCAGGTCAATAAGAACATTAGAACCCTAATAATTCTATCTCGTTTATATATTTCGGTAGGTCAATATAAACATTCAAGAATTTCAATTAAAAACTTAAGAACAATGGAACCTAGATTCGTTTGATTTCCGGTAGGTCCTCAATTGAATCTATTCTTCTCAATAATGGTCAAATTACAAATCATCCACGCTAGTGCAATGGTTTGTATCCAAATAAATTCAAGATATCAAAAGTATATTCCGCTAGATCAATACAATTGATCTCAAGAACAATAATTAAAACCGTTGAGAAGAACAAGAAAGAAAAAGAGATAGAAAGAATTAAAACCCTAGCATAAAGATCTAATATGTGTTACTATCAATTCGCAAACTTAGGAATTTAGCCTCGAAGGGCCATTAAAATGAATAAAACAAACCTTGAATTAAAACCCTCAATCTTGTACAAAGAAATTGTAATATGTTTAGGAGAAAGAAAAATAGAGAGAGAAAGAGATTCAAAAGATTAAAAAATTAAAAAGATTCAAAGATGATACAAAAACTAGTCTAGGGTTCTTTTTATAGGAGGAGGGAGGTAGAAATCCTTTTTTGGAAATAAATTATGATCAAAATCCTAGTCAAAATAGAGAATCTCCCGAAATCCGTCACTGATTCTGCGCTGATTCTGTTGAAATCGCGTTTTCCTCATTTGTGACGGAATTAAATCCGTTGCTGAAACTTTGTGGGCGGTCGCCCATGATTGCCCACATGACCGCCCAGTTGGACAGAAAGTCACGCCTTGAATCCTTGCATATCAGCGGTCGCCCAAGAGCTTTCAGCGGTCGCCCTAGTCCAATCCTAGCTCGGCCAGACTTGTTTTGCCTTAGCCAAACAACATCCAGCCATGGCCCCAAAATGCCCCAACTGGCCGGCCACTTGCCTCGGTCAAACAGATGCCTTGGCCCTTGTTTTGTATCAATGTATATTCGGTTCGTTCCGCAATTGAACAGTCGCACTTTAATCACTATAATAAATTCTTTTGCACCTCGATCTTTGAGATTTTATTTTTCACTTTAGCCCATGAATTTTATTAAATCAAATTCCTCCAAAATTTTCATATTTCCAATTTGGTCCCTGAATTTCCAAGATTTATATTTTTGCCCTTGAACTTCATAATTTCAGTTTTGTCCCATATTTTTCAGAATTGCTATTTGATCCAAAAACTTCCAAAGTACACTTCAATCCTCCGTTTTGTCAGTAATTGCACTTCAACCCCTGTACTTTTCAAAACACTAACAAAATACATTGAATTCCCAAGGTTTCGAGCATCAAATAAGCTAGGAAATATATCTTTTGGATGGGTAAAACCACATCCATCAAATACCCCCAAACTTATCTTTTGCTCGTCCACGAGTAAAAACAAAACTAAAACAAAATAAAAACTAACTATATAAATCAAACAAAAGAAAATATTTTTGGGATTTGTTCAATTCATATAATAGGCCGTTGGCACAAAAAGTCTCAGATCTTTACAACACACATAATCTACAAGCATTATCATGAACATGGGACTATAATTACATGGATGCATCTAACTTATAATTCTCCACCACTTAATGAAAGATGAATGAAATATGGGAGATCATTGTCACCATAATAAGATATTTTATAGGGTCACTAATCACATGCTCTAAATCAATGATAATAAGATGAAACTTCTGCACAAGAACACTCATATGCATGTTTAAACAAAACTGTCAACCCGGCTACTCTTTAGGGAACAAATATGGCTTAACGGTTGGTAATGTATTGCGATAAAAGCGGGCAAAGTTCACGGTTCCAAAAGAAGGTAAGGACATACGAAGTCAAGCAAGTGAAACTAGAAAGTCTTCATCATACATCCTCACTTTAAAATTTATCACTCCGCTCAATGCCAACCCCTTGATTTAACCTCCAAACTTATAATTTTGTATACTTTCACACTCGGGATTGATCACCTTTCTTTCCTTTTTGGTCACTTTCCACTTCAACATTTAGAGAGGGCAAGGCTTCTTTTTCTCTTTTTTTTTTTTTTTGTTTTTTTTTTTTTTTTTTTTTGTGTTTTGTTTTTTTTTTCTTTTCATTCATTTTTTTTTGCTTTGCACAAATATATCACGGAGAATGTGCATTCAATACTTTTTGCTCAAGCCCCTCTTTTCATTGCATAACATGACCCTTTTTTTTCTTTTCATGACCACTTTTCACCCTTAATTTTCTAAATATCACCCATAATTCCCAATTCATTCCCTAGTTTCACTTTCTTGAAAAGGTGAGAAAAATAGTGTATAAGTTAAGAGGGTAGGAAAATGAGGGTACAAAAGAAGGCGAATGGTGGTCTAAGATAACCTTCCACTTTTTGAGAGATTTCATTCTTTTTCAAGCTCAAAAGGGGTTCTAGCGGAATTTTTTTTATATAAGTGACGAGAAAGTTAAAGGCTCACAAATAGAGTTCAAAGAAAATAGCCACATATCACTTCCCGAATAGCCTAATTGATGTGTTATTCACAGTCATGCAAACATGCTCTAGGGACCCCGAGTATGCCAAAGTGATCCTATAAAGGTCTCCTAAATTGGTAACAATGATCAAGAAAAATAATATGGAAGTGAAAGGTGGAGAAATCATACTTTACATATATCAATGCAATTATATCCCCATATTGACAATAATACTCAAGATTTTAAAATTAAAGCACTCTCAAATCATCATGGACTCTTGCCAACTTCCCAAAATATGAAAAGAACAAATTTTTTTTAAAAATTTTTCTATTTTTTTTTTTAGGGTGACTCTATATACACTCCCCTATAAACCCACAAACTCGGAGAGATATCTACCTCCAAACTCAAAACATGCTATGTCCTCATAGCAAAGAGAACAAAAACATGCCTTAGGTTTAAAGGACGATATGACACAATAAAACAAATAAATAAAGCAAATAAAACGTACCTACTTGGGTTGCCTCCCAATTAGCGCATTTGATTAAGGTCGTTAGCCCGACCGTTGCTCACGTTTGGACTTCACCTTCCGGCCTTTGGCCCACTTCATGGTTTCGCGGGTCCTTATGTTCAGTTCATGCCCCATGTAAAATCCTTGAGCTTTGATATTGTTTGGTGCCCAATGAAATTTTTGACGTTTAAGCTTCTTGGGCTTCTTCTCTTTCAAACTCTCGCCACTTTCTTCACCCTCAAAATCAGGAGGAGGTACAAGAATGATGGAAGAAAAATCTTTCACACTTTCAATGGGATGGAGAAGGTCTTCGTTGAGACATTGTTCGTCAATTTGGTCGGGCCCAACCTCATCAACATTAACGCCCTCATCATCTTTTAGTTTCTCGTCCACCCCATCTTCTTCACAATCAACAACCACAACATCACTAGCAGGAGACGGAGAGAGAATCGGTAGTTCGTCACTAATGGAAGCGTCCTCCCATTCATAACGTTCAAGTTGGATAGGACTAGTATCTCGCTCATAACCCCTCAGGGCCTCTACTAGTATAATGACTTGTGCTTCCAACCTACTTATGGCTGCACCAAATTGTTGTTTTTGTTGACGATTTTCCTCCCTCAAACATTTCAGAGCCTCTTCCCATGATCGCTTTTTAGATTGCGTTGGATCATAATAATGTGGCTCATAATTGTTCCAAGCCCGGCTTGAGTGGTTTTCCCTCCATTGTGTATACCAATTGGGGGAATAATCATATTGTGGTTGCCATGGGTGGAACGAACTCCTTTCTTGCATCTGTGGAGAATACTCATGAAAATATGTCCTAGACGGACAATCGTTAGTAGCATGAGAGTATAATCCACAACAGGAACATGCATCTTGTATTATATTGGCACTAGGCGAAGCACTTTTCGCATTGAACAAAGCAATTAATTGTTTTACTTGCCCGGCCAACTTCTCACGAGAATTAGATTCATGCATGACCTTTAATTTTTTAAACAACTAGAAAAAGAAAGAAAGTTATTTACACTAAAAAGAAATTAATAAAAGAAAATATTTACAATACACTAACAAAATAAACTTGTTCAAATCACAACAAATTCCCGATAACGGCGTCAAAAACTTGATGGATAAAATTTCTCTTGTAATAAAATACCTAGCAAGTGTACTAGCTACCGTTGTAGTAGTATGCACAAGAAAGGGTCGAATCCACAGAGATTTGAGTGTTGAACAAATTGATTTAATTAGTGTAAAAAGAAACAAAAGAAAGGGGGTTTTTGATTTGATTGAATTATTAAACTAAGAAAGCAAATAAAATAAACAAAGCAAGGAAATAAATCAAGGATTAAGAAATAGTCCACGGATTGGATTCACAACATATTATCACTTTATGCTATTTAAATCATGTAAAGCAATAACTCAATATTATTCTTGGGTTCGTTCACAAAAACCTAGGATTAAGATGTTCATATATTCCGGTAGGCCAATAAGAACATTAGAACCCTAATAATATCTCGTTTATATATTCCGGTAGGTCAATATAAACATTCAAGAATTTCAATTAAAAACTTAAGAACAATGGAACCTAGATTCGTTTGATTTTCGGTAGGTCCTAAATTGAATCTATTATTCTCAATAATGGTCAAATTACAAATCATCCACGCTAGTGCAATGGTTTGTATCCAAATAAATTCAAGATATCAAAAGTATATTCCGCTAGGTCAATACAATTGATCTCAAGAACAATAATTAAAACCGTTGAGAAGAACAAGAACGAAAAAGAGATAGGAAGAATTTAAACCCTAGCATAATGATCTAATATGTGTTACTATCAATTCGCAAACTCAGGAATTTAGCCTCGAAGGGCCATTAAAATGAATAAACCAAACCTTGAATTAAAACCTTCAATCTTGTACAAGAAAATTGTAATATGTTTAGGAGAAAGAAAAATAGAGAGAGAATGAGATTCAAAAGATTAAAAAATTAAAAAGATTCAAAGATGATACAAAAACTAGTCTAGGGTTCTTTTTATAGGAGGGAGGTAGAAATCCTTTTTGGAAACAAATTATGATCAAAATCCTAGTCAAAATAGAGAATCTCCCGAAATCCGTCACTGATTCTGTACTGATTCTGTTGAAATCACGGTTTCCTCATTTGTGACGAAATTAAATCTGTTGCTGAAACTTTGTGGGCAGTCGCCCATGATTGCCCACATGACCGCCCAGTTGGACGGAAAGTCACGCCTTGAATCCTTGCATATCAGCGGCCGCCCAAGAGCTTTCAGCGGTCGCCCAAGTCCAATCCTAGCTCGGCCCAGACTTGTTTTGCCTTAGCCAAACAACATCCAGTCATGGCCCCAAAATGCCCCAACTGGCCGACCACTTGCCTCGGCCAAACAGATGCCTTGGCCCTTGTTTTGTACCAATGTATATTCGGTTCGTTCCGCAATTGAACAGTCGCACTTTAATCACTATAATAAATTCTTTTGCACCTCGATCTTTGAGATTTTATTTTTCACTTTAGCCCATGAATTTTATTAAATCAAATTCCTCCAAAATTTCCATATTTCCAATTTGGTCCCTGAATTTCCAAGATTTACATTTTGGCCCTTAAACTTCATAATTTCAGTTTTGTCCCATATTTTCCAGAATTGTAATTTGATCCAAAAACTTTCAAAGTACGCTCCTATCCTCCGTTTTGTCAGTAATTGCACTTTAACCCCTGTACTTTTCAAAACACTAACAAAATACATTAAATTTCCAAGGTTTCGAGCATCAAATAAGCTAGCAAATATATCTTTTGGATGGATAAAATCACATCCATCAAATTGAGGAATGTTTCAGAAATCCTAATGAGCAGGACGAGTATTTATTACTCATTCTCCTCCCTCTCGAGAATCTCCTTTTGCATGCCCTTGTCTAAGAGGCCTATTCATCTTTTCTCCTACGAATCTTTCGAATCTTCTAAATAGGGAAATTTTATCCGTAAGTTTTTTTTGGGATAAATCATTTTTTCATAAATTCTTCATCAATTAAATGTCTCATAAATTTTTATACATTATTATATTATATTGTATTCTATATGCAGTATTATATTATAATACATTATATATGCAGCATTAAAAAATTATGATACATTATCCTCAATACTGTCTACTGCTACCACCACCACCACTTCCGCCCACCACCATCGCCGCCTGCCATCACCGATCGCTGGAATCCGATCACTGATTGCTGGTCGTTGGCACTCTCTGTCATCATCAATATCCTCAATGTTGTATAATATCAGTGTGCAGTATTATGGATTATCTTTTATTTAGTATTATTACAGAATAATACAATATGATAATATAATATGAAAAGAAACTTTGAGGCATTATGAAACTCTTTTAGAACTTATGTGGACATTCTCACTTTAAAGAGTTTGAAAGAATGATTTTTTTAAGGAATATTGACTTTCCTAATTTGAAACAAAATGGTAAATTTGATAAGTGGGTTTTTGACTTTTCTATCAAAGATTTATAATCATATATGAAAAAGGATATTGTTAATATTTGTACATTGATGGATAAAATTCCACTGTGTAATAAAAATACCTTGCAAGTGTACAAGTTACCGAAGTAGCAATATACAAAAGTAAGGATCGAACCACAGAGACTCGTGTGAATTAACAAGTTGATTTAATTAGTGTAAAAAGAAACAAAGGAAAAATGGGGGTTTGATTTTGATTTTATTATTAAAACTAAGAAAGCAAAATAAATAAATTAAAGATATCAAGAGACAAGGGATTCATGGATTGGGGATCATAACAATCATCACTTTATGCTTTTTATTTCATGTAAAAAGGATTCAATCTCATTCTTGGGTTCGTTCACAAAAATCTAGGGTTAAGATGTTCATATATTCTGCAAGGTCAATATAAACATTAGAGCCTTAATAACTCTATCTTGTTCATATATTTCGCAAGGTCAATATAAACATTCAAGAATTCAATTAAAAACTTAAGAACAATGGAACCTAGATTCGTTTGATTTCCGCAAGGTCCTCAATTGAATCTATTATTCTCAACAATGGTCAAATTACAAATCATCCACGCAAGTGCAATAATTCATACCCAAATAAATTCAAGAGGTCAAAGATATTTTCCGCAAGGTCAACACAATAGATCTCAAGAACAAAATTAAAACCGTTGAGAAGAACAAGAACGAAAAAAGAGATAGGAAGAATTAAAACCTTAGCATAAAGATCAAATTGCTACTCACCTCAATCCATGAATAAAATAAATTAGCCTTGAATGGCCATTAAAATAAATAAATCAACACCTTGTTCTTTCATCTTCCAAAATAAATAAAAACCTAAACTAAAAAAAAAAAGAATAAAAGATCCAAAGATCCCAAGGTAAAAGATCAAAGATAAAAGATGATACAAAACTAGTCTAGGGTTGTTTATATAGGAGGAGGGAGGTGGAAATCCTTTTTGGAAACAAATTAGGGTCAAAATCCTTGTCCAAGTAGGAAATCCTCCCTCTAAAGTGTTTCTCTATTCATACTAGGAGATTAGGGAGAGAAAATCTGGTGGAAAATCTTTAGAATCCGTCCAAAATAAGGAAACTGGACTGCCTTTGTTCGCACATGTTGGGCGCGCGCCCATTTTGACTAGGTGTACGCCTGTACTCAATCTGGATACTTCCGGGCGTGCGCCCACTGGACCCGGGCGTGCGCCTGCTTGACATTTCTTTGGCCCAGCTTGTTTAGGCCCAGCAACTATTTCTTGCCTTGGCCCATAAATCCCTCACATTGGCCGGCCACTTAACAGCTATGGCTTGTGTTGCAGCATTGCTCGGCCAGCCAACTGGCCTGATTCCTTGGCCACAAACATTAGTATGTATCATTTAGAATTCGTTTCGTCCCACAATTTTGCAGTCGCACTTTGGCCATTATAATGAATTCTTTTGCACTTCGCCCTTTGAGATTTTATTTTTAACTTTAACCCACGAATTTTTATATATCAAATTCGTCCAAAAATTCCATATTTCCAATTTAGTCCCTGAATTTCCAATATTTCCACTTTGGCCCTTGAACTTCATAATTTCCGTTTTGTCCCAAATTTTCCAAAATTGCAATTTGATCCAAAAACTTCCAAAGTATGCTCCAATCCTCCATTTTCAACATTGTTGCACTTCAACCCCTGAACTTTCAAAACACTACAAAATACATTAAATTCTCAAGGTTTCGAGCACCAAATAAGCTAGGAAATATATCTTTTGGATGGATAAAACCACATCCATCAAATACCCCCAAACTTATCTTTTGCTCGTCCTCGAGTAAAACAAAAGAAATAAACAAAAACAAAACTACCTTAACAACTAAAAACAATCAACAAAAATATTTTTGATATGTTCTCAATATATACAAGGTTGCCGGCCAAACAAGTCTCAGATTCTCACATAATATGCTAAACAAGTGCCAATAAGAATATGCAATTACAATCACCTTAATGCATCTAACCCACAATTTTCCACCTCGGCCTGAAAGATGAATGAAATATGGGAGATCATTGTCACCAAAGTAAGATATTTTATAGGGTCACTAACCACATGCTCTAAATCAATGATACTAAGATGAAATTTCTGCACAAGGGACACTCATATGCATATCTAAACAAAGCATCAACCCGGCTACTCTTTAGGGATCAAATATGGCTTTATGGTTTGTAATGTATCGCGATAAACGCGGGCTAGGTTCACGGTTACAAATGAAGATAAGGACATACGAAGTCAAGCAAGTGAAACTAGAAAGTCTTCGTCATACATCCTCACATTGAAATTATCACTCCGCTCCAAGCCAACCCATTGATTTAACCCCCAAACTTATAATTTTGTATACTTTCAAACTTGGGTTTGATCACCTATCTTTCTTTTTGATCACTTTCCTCTTCAACATTAGAGAGGGCAAGGCAAAATTTTTCTTCTTTTTTTTTTTTTTTTTTTCTTTTCTTTTCTTTTCTTTTCTTTCATTTTTTTTCTTTGCTTTGCACAAATAAATCACGAAGAATGTGCATTCAATACTTTTTGCTCAAGCCCCTCTTTTCATTACATAACAATTCATAACCCTTTTCTTTCTTTTCATGACCACTTTCCACTCAACCCTTTAACCTTCCAAACTTCACCCAAAAATTCCCATTCATTCCCTAGTTTCACTTTCTTGAAAAGGTAAGAAAATAGTGTATAAGTTAAAAGGGTAGGATAATGAGGGTACAAAAGAAGGCGAATGGTGGTCTAAAATAACCTCCCACTTTGTGAGAGATTCCATTCTTTTTCAAGCTCAAAAGGGGTTCTAGCGGAAAATTTTGTATAAGTGACGAGAAAGTTAAAGGCTCACAAATAGGGTTCAAAGAAAATAGCCACATATCACTTCCCGAATAGCCTAATTGATGTGTTATTGACAGTCATGCAAACATGTTCTAGGGACCCCGAGAATGTCAAAGTGATCCTATAAAGGTCTCCTAAATTGGTAACAATGATCAAGAAAAAATAATGGAAGTGAATGGTGGTGCAATTGTGTTTTACATGTATTAATGCAATTCTAATTAAAATATTCAAATTGGCACAAACTAGCAAAATTCAATCAAAAAAACTCTCTCAAATCATCACGGACATTGGCCAACTTCCAAACATATAATGAGAACAAAATTTTTAAATTTTTCTATTTTTTTGGAGGGTGACACTATATACACTTCCCTATAAACCCACAAACTCGGAGAGATATCTACCCCCAAACTCAAAACATGTTATGTCCTCATAGCAAAGAGAACAAAAACATGCCTTGGGTTTAAAGGACAATATGACACAACAAAACAAATAAATAAAGCAAATAAAACGTACCTACTTGGGTTGCCTCCCACTCAGCGCTTTGGTTAAGGTCGTTAGCCCGACCATTGCCCCACTTACTTGGGGTTGAGATTGGCCTCAATGGATTTGGCCTTTGCTTTTCGGCCCTTTGACCACCTTTGATTTTCTCGGGCACAAACGCCCACTTCCTTCCATGCGTAGGTCCCCTTCTTAATTAATTCAGGTGGAGCCCACGAAACTTTGGGTGCTTTACGCTTCACCCTTTTTCTTTTCTTTTTGTTGGGGCTCTTGCCCCCAAACTTAGTTTGTTCCTTCACCTGCGGAACATCTTCCTCAACAAGATCAAAGAGGTTATCTTGAACAAAAATATTAGCAAAAATAGTCTCAGATAAATCAGGAAAATAACTCTCCTCTCTAACTTTAAGTTTTGAATGCCCTTGTGGTAGATGTGATGGAATCGACTCTTTATGGGAGTCGTGTGGGGAGTGATACGACCCGTTACTCCTAGAGTATTGGTCGGCTTTAATGTTACTAGCCAAGGGGCACACGTCCGCATTATCCCCACTTTTCTCACATCCATTCACATCATATTTGACAATTGGAAAATCGGTTATGGCTCCTACAAAATCATCTGTGGGGGAGGGTTTCTTATCATTTTTAAATATACAAAATTTGCATTCCTCACCCATACCTCTCAAGGACACAACCCCTTGACACACATCAATGGTGGCCTTAGTGTCAAACATAAATGGCCTCCCAAGCAGAATGGGAGTTTTCAGTTATTCCTCACTTGATCCCTCTATACACATCACATAAAAGTCAATAGGGATAATGATTTTATCGATTTTAACCAACACCCCTTCAATAACCCCTAAAGGTCTTTTGATTGAGAGATCCGCCAATTGCAAGTCTCTCATGGGTGGTTTCAACTCACATACCCCCAAACTTCTAAAAACATGAAAGGGCATCACATTAACACTTGCCCCAAGATCCAACAAACCTTTAAAATTTTGACCCCCTAAAGAAATTGGGATAGTGAAACACCCGGGGTCTTTTTGAACATGTTTAATCTTTTCAAACTCCACACCTCCAGAGGGTATGGTTCTTTCAACATTGGGAGGAGGGGTTTCTAAATTTAATGCAGAAAATACATATTGAACCTCCCCAATCTCATCCTCTTCCTCACTAACATTATCAATATTATCACATTCAAAATTATCAAGGGAAGAAAGAAATACCTCCTCAATCTCATCACTTTCATCCCAAATAGTCACTATAGACTTGGCTTGCTCTGGTGGGTTTTGAAAATTTTCTTGTCTTTGGCCTTGTACCGCTTCCACCAACTGTCCAATTTGGGTCTGTAACTTCTGCATGGCAGCCTCATGATTTCTGAAGGCTTGTTGTTGTTCCATCTTGTACTGTTGTTGCTCCATCTTTAACTGCATCATGGGCTCTTCCCAAGGCTCTCTATTCCTCTCAAAGGGTCCCTGCGGTGGTGGTTGAGGATGGAGAGTTTTATTCTGCTGTTGATTTCCTCCCCAAGAAAAATTAGGGTGCTTTCCCCACCCCGGATTGTATGTCTGTGAAAATGGGTTGTTTTGCGGGAAACTCTGCATATATGCTTGCATTGCCTGTACCTGCTCATGAGTATATAAATGGGGACTAGTGGTGGGGCAAACTTCATAAGAGTGAGTGTTAGAACCACAAGTTACACAACCATCATGCACCAACTTACCAACAGATGACACATTAGATGCAACATTAGAAGTACTACTCATGGCCAACTTATCAAATTTTTGATTAAGAAGTGCAATTTGTTTTGAAAGCTCATCGTTCATTCCTATTCCATTCACATTATTTGTTTTACCCCTTGACCCCTTTTGTTGCGAATTAGATGCTAATCTCTCAAAAAGATTTAGGGTCTCATCCGCAGTTTTGGCTCCTAAAGAGCCTCCGGCTGTGTTATCCACCATAGCGTGATCGGCTTGTGTCAACCCCCCATAGAAAGTTTGATGCAATAAAGGCAAAGGAAAATTATGGTGGGGACATTGCACCAAAAGCATCTTAAATCTGTCCCATGCTTCATGAAATGCCTCAAATGAATCCTGTGTGAACCCAATGATTTTCTGTCTAAAGGTGGCTAACGTAGCATGTGGGAAGTATTTTCTCAAAAATATATCATGCAATTCATCCCAAGTATTAATGCTCCTAGGTGGGAGCAACATGAGCCACTTCTTAGCATTATCCCTCAAAGCAAAGGGAAAACATTTCAATCTTAAGTGCTCATCAGTCACACCGTCTCTCAATGGAAAACTAGACACAATCATCATATATTCCCTCAAGAAATTCAAAGAATCTTCAGAGGATAGGCCATGAAACTGAGGGATCATGTTAAACAGATGGCCTTTTACCTCGTAACTTTTTGTTGCATCATTCAACACAATGCATGACACAGACGTGTCCACCCGCGGCCTAGAGAAGGCATCCATGGTGGGTGCTTGCAAAGCCATATCAAATTCAAATTCTTCTCCCTCGGTGGAAGAAGTTTCTAATTCACTTAAAGTTACCTCTGTCTCAGTGACAGAAGTTTCAGAATCAGTCTCGCTCACTTGATTAGAGGGAATGCCTCTCTCAACTCTGTCTATATCGTCGTTCAAAGGAACCACTTAGGATCCAATGACCGGCGACCAAACATGCACCGATTAAATAAACTTGTTAAAAATCACAACAAGTCCCCGGCAACGGCGCCAAAAACTTGATGGATAAAATTCCACTGTGTAATAAAAATACCTTGCAAGTGTACAAGTTACCGAAGTAGCAATATACAAAAGTAAGGGTCGAACCACAGAGACTCGTGTGAATTAACAAGTTGATTTAATTAGTGTAAAAAGAAACAAAGGAAAAAGGGGGGTTTGATTTTGATTTTATTATTAAAACTAAGAAAGCAAAATAAATAAATTAAAGATATCAAGAGACAAGGGATTCATGGATTGGGGATCATAACAATTATCACTTTATGCTTTTTATTTCATGTAAAAAGGATTCAATCTCATTCTTGGGTTCGTTCACAAAAATCTAGGGTTAAGATGTTCATATATTCTGCAAGGTCAATATAAACATTAGAGCCTTAATAACCCTATCTTGTTCATATATTCCGCAAGGTCAATATAAACATTCAAGAATTCAATTAAAAACTTAAGAACAATGGAACCTAGATTCGTTTGATTTCCGCAAGGTCCTCAATTGAATCTATTATTCTCAACAATGGTCAAATTACAAATCATCCACGCAAGTGCAATAATTCATACCCAAATAAATTCAAGAGGTCAAAGATATTTTCCGCAAGGTCAACACAATAGATCTCAAGAACAAAATTAAAACCGTTGAGAAGAACAAGAACGAAAAAAGAGATAGGAAGAATTAAAACCTTAGCATAAAGATCAAATTGCTACTCACCTCAATCCATGAATAAAATAAATTAGCCTTGAATGGCCATTAAAATAAATAAATCAACACCTTGTTCTTTCATCTTCCAAAATAAATAAAAACCTAAACTAAAAAAAAAAAGAATAAAAGATTCAAAGATCCCAAGGTAAAAGATCAAAGATAAAAGATGATACAAAACTAGTCAAGGGTTGTTTATATAGGAGGAGGGAGGTGGAAATCCTTTTTGGAAACAAATTAGGGTCAAAATCCTTGTCCAAGTAGGAAATCCTCCCTCTAAAGTGTTTCTCTATTCATACTAGGAGATTAGGGAGAGAAAATCTGGTGGAAAATCTTTAGAATCCGTCCAAAATAAGGAAACTGGACTGCCTTTGTTTGCACATGCTGGGCGCGCGCCCACTTTGACTAGGTGTACGCCTGTACTCAATCTGGATACTTCCGGGCGTGCGCCCACTGGACCCGGGCGTGCGCCTGCTTGACATTTCTTTGGCCCAGCTTGTTTAGGCCCAGCAACCATTTCCTGCCTTGGCCCATAAATCCCTCACATTGGCCGTCCACTTAACAGCTATGGCTTGTGTTGCAGCATTGCTCGGCCAGCCAACTGGCGTGATTCCTTGGCCACAAACATTAGTATGTATCATTTAGAATTCGTTTCGTCCCACAATTTTGCAGTCGCACTTTGGCCATTATAATGAATTCTTTTGCACTTCGCCCTTTGAGATTTTATTTTTAACTTTAACCCACGAATTTTTATAAATCAAATTCGTCCAAAATTTCCATATTTCCAATTTAGTCCCTGAATTTCCAATATTTTCACTTTGGCCCTTGAACTTCATAATTTCCGTTTTGTCCCATATTTTTCAAAATTGCAATTTGATCCAAAAACTTTCAAAGTACGCTCAAATCCTCCGTTTTCAACATTGTTGCACTTCAACCCCTGAACTTTCAAAACACTACAAAATACATTAAATTCTCAAGGTTTCGAGCACCAAATAAGCTAGAAAATATATCTTTTGAATGGATAAAACCACATCCATCATACATATCTTTTATTTATATAAATATATTGTGATTACGACTAATGTTACTAACAAATCTATTTTCCTTGTTAGTGTCAATCTTTTATTTCCTTGTAGGATTTGGATTGCTACAAAGGAGGAAAAGATTGATTGATTGAATGACTTCTCAAATGTGCCTATAAATACAAAGTACACAGTAAAAGAGAAGGGCACGCATCAAGAATTATTTTGAAGAGAAAACTTTTTATTCTTCACGGATTCTAGATAGTTTTTTAGGTTGCCATTGCAATTGTTTCATACATCTGAACTCACAACTATATTTCATTCAAGTTCTTTGTTTTTCTTCTATTTAGAATACGCTTCCCTTGAGAAAGGAAGATTGTCCATTATTTAGAAGTTAGAATAAGCTTCCCTTGACAAAGGAAGATTAGTCTGTAAATCAGATCTTTAATAGTGAAAACATTTTTAGGCTTAAAGCCTTGTTTGACAGGTTAGAACTAGTAAACTTTTAAACCTTCATGTTATTACTTTTATTCCGCTGCATATTTTTAGATGTGTGGACAGTTGTGACTCACATTTGTACACATATGCATATTCTGTTCTGTTGAAACTTGATCTCCTAGCTACACTAAACTTTCAATTGGTATCAGAGCCAACTCTCGAAATTATTGAGTGTTGATCCAAAAAGTGTAGTTATAATGGAATGTCAAAATCATCAAAACAAACCTGCAGTCTTGGATGGTACCAATTATTCTTTTGAAAGTCTAAAATGCGTAACTACATTAAATCCAGTTATGAAAGAGCGTGTATGTGTATACTTGTTACTTGGCAACCTCTAAATGTGGAGAATAAGCTTGCATCAGGTGTTGGTGAACCAATATTTGAAAGAAAACCTGAGGCCGATTGGACTATTGATGAAATCACCTCTGCAAATTATAATTCAAAAGTCATGGATGCTATTTCCAGCCATATTTCTGGAAATATGTACAAACTTATCACTAATGAAAGCATTGCTAAATCTGCTTGGGACATCTTGTAGATGCAATATGAGGGTATTACAAGTGTAAAATCCACTAGTCTCAGGATCTTAATGGAAAGATTTGAGATACTAAAAATGGAAGAGACATAAGACATTGTCTTTTATACTGCTAAAATTCATAAGATCTCAAATGAATGCACTAGTCTTGGTGAGTCTATTTCAAATGCCAGATTGATAAGCAAAATCTTGAGGACCTTACCTGAAAGGTTCAACATTAAAGTTTCTAAAATAGAGGAAACTAGTGACACAAACACTTTAGGGTTAGACAATATTGTTGGCATTTTAACTGTCTTTTAGCTGAATCTTGAAGCTTAGAAAAAGAACAAGTCCGTAAGCCTTACTCTTCAAAGCTCTGCAGCCATTCTAAAGTAATTGAAGAATTGTCTAGATATAATAGTGTACACCCACTTCATTAATTTTATTAGTGTTAGAAAAATATGTTGTGTGTGAAGGAAATTGTGTATTTCTTACATTAATCGTTTGTCGTTTGACAAATATTATTGTGGGTTCATGTTTCACTACGTTTGAACATTGAAATGGTATATCTATAGGTCCAATTTGAGATTGGATGAGAAAGAAATGATAGTTCAAAGTTGATAGGTTGAAAGTGTAAACTTTTAGAATTAAACCACACTATTGATGTGTCATGATTACCAAATTAATTAAGGGATTAATTGGAATTATTACCATGGGTTTGGGGTTACAAGTTATGGAATAAAACTCCATCAATACAAGGTAATGACTCTCATATTAATAAAAGGATTAATTGGGAATTCATCACATGTTTGTTTAAGCTATAACTAGAGAAACCCTAAACAAATGAAAATAACTTTTTCATCAATCTTCCTCCTCTCCCTTTGTAATTTGTTATTCTTCTTTGATTGGCCTCCTAGAATAGTATTACAATGGTATGGTGATTTGTCCAATCATCGCTTCAATTTTCCAGAGATTCTAGTGTGTAATAATAGTCAGATCCGACCGTTTTATCCAGTGAGACGAACGTGCAAAACAACCTCAAGCACAACTCGATGAGGGAGAGAATTTGTCTTAATGAGAGTGTGTTACACATGAATCGGACAAAATCAATACGATCAACCTACTATTTTTCTCGTTGTTTATGTTTTAATGTAATTTTATCATTTAATTTATTGTAATTATTTTTTCTTTTGTGCTTTTGTGAGATTTTGTCTAACAATCTTAAGACAAATTCCCTATTTGATAAAGGACTACAGATTTGAGAAATCCGATGGAGCGTTGGTCATGGGAGAAAAGATAGAAAACGATGGAAGAGATGAATTAAAGAAAATTCCAGCAAGTTTTTGCAATAAAAATCTGTGGTAAAATTGCAATTCCCGAATCGTTGGATCGAGCTCAAATTTGGTTAGCAAGTTCTAGACACATAGAAGAACAATCTGGACGGTGGAGATCGAAATATTTTAGGTGGAGATGAAGATAAAATTTTAGGAACATAACAGTTTATGAAAAGAAAAAAAATAAAAAATAAAAAATAAATTTAACATATAATGAAATAACGAATGAACATTAAGGATGTTGCGAAGATTGTGTAAAATAGTTGTTACGAAGCCACTTCTAGTGTTTATATAATGTGTGATATATCTTTTATGGTTTATGAGAATTATAGTGAGAAAATTGAAAAGTTCGTAGGAAATAAATTGAGAAAATGAACGTTGAAAGATTTAGTATTTAATGTTTTTATGGTTCACAAGAATTATAGTGAAAAAAATTGAACAGTTCGCTGAAACTATGTTGAGAAGATGAACGTTAAAAGATGTAGTTTTAATATTGCATTTTATCAATGATGTATAGACAAATATGATAGGGCTTTTTGAAATGAGTTGTTAAATCTTATTATTATTATTAGTAACAAAGTTACAAAGATAAAAAATAATAGGGCTTTTTTAAAGAAGTTGTTGAACTATATTGTTGGGAACATTGACAAATGTTACAATAACTAAAATCATAGGGCATATTGGAATAAGTTGTTAAAACCTACTAGGAAAATATGTGACTAATGTTATAAAGATAAAAAAATATGACTTTTTAAAGTAAGTTGTAAAATTTTATTATTATTGATGATGACAAATTAAATGACACATAATATTTAGAAAGAGGACTTCTAAAATAAATTGTGTATTATCTAAATGAGAATGTAACTTTCTCTAATTTAGAGGTACTTAAAGATGAGACCTTTAAAGTTTTGGAATAATTAATCTACAACTATAATTTCATTAAGTAATTTATAGGTTTATAAATATGAGTGGTTATAAAAAATAAATTGTGTTAATTCTTCTATTGAATTAACAATTTATTCTTGAAATTAATTCTCTAATTAAGTTTGAGAATTATATTTATAACAATAAAGTTATAAATGTTGAAATTAAATCAAATACAAGTGGGTAGCCCGTGCTCCGCACGGAAAATTAATTTACCATTTTTATATTTCTTATTTTATGTTTTTATTTGATAAAGTAGCATGACATTTTTTTGTGATATAAATCTATTTTATATCAATCAAAATATTTACATTTATAAATTCAGGAGATTTTTTTCTTTTAGCCTTTGTTGTATATAGTTTGTATTTATTATTATGACAATTGAAATTTGAGTAATATCAATGAATTATTATTGTATTTAGTAAATATAATTAGAAAGTTATATGAGAATAGTGATTTGATATAGTAAGTTTAATACCTAATATTTACCAAATACGAAGTATATTAACTATTAAATTAAATATTAATAGTTACCCTATGTATGTAACTAATATTGAAGCATTATCTAAGATATTCTAATATATTAAAAAATTAATGTTTCTAATTAATCTTATATTTAACTAATAATATTAGCTTATATTAAATTAAATGATAATAATTACCCTATATAATTAATATTATGATTAACTAATACTATTAATAATAATAATAGTTAACATATATTAACTATTGAGTCTTTTTCACTTTCACTTTGCTCTATTAGTTATATATTTTCTTCTATAATATAAATTCATTATTACATAAAGAGTAGATGAAAATGTATATGATTTAAGTTACTAATCATTAACTATCATTTGTAGAATTTATTATAAATAACATTTTACATATGTAAACATTTAGATTAATTGTATTTAGTTAGTGACTCTTTAGATTACATCTTAATATGTGTTACTTATAACTTATAATATGTCTTTATTACATATTATCTCTTTGCATAGCTATAAGTTATCTACTAAAGTTATTAGTTAATTGCAATAATGTAAATAGTTGCATGATAAAGCCATTCGGATCTTATGTGTCATCATCAGATTTAGTCTACTTTAAAATAATATAGTATAGATTTAGTTTCCACCAATAATTATTTGGTGACTTTTTATATTCCTCATCAATCATCTTTATTTATTTATTTTGTAACTCCTTTTACTAATACCTTTGATTATCTCCATTTATCACCAAATTTGTATTTAGTTTTCATCAATTATTATTTGATAAGATTATTTGACATATTCGTTAAGTTCACCGTGATAGTTATAGTAATTGTTATATTTAACTAATAATATTAGCTTATATTAACTAAGTGATAATAGTTAACCTATATAATTACTATTATGATTAACTAATACTATTAATTAATAATAATAGTTAACATATATAGTCACTATTATAATTAGCTAATAATAGTAATAGTAATATTTAAGCTATATAATAACTATTATAATTAACTAATAATAGTAATAGTGATAATTAACCTATATAGTAATTATTATGATTAAATAATATTATTAATAGTAATGTTAACCTATATAGTAACTATTATGATTAACTAATAATATTAATATTAATGTTAACCTATATAGTAACTATTATTATTAACTAATATTATTAATAGTAATTGTTAACATATATTAACTATTATGATTAACTAATACTATTAATAGTAATATTTAACATATATAGTAACTATTATAGTTAACTAATACAATTAATAGTATTAGTTAACTTATATTATAACTATTATAGTTAATTAATACTATTAATAGTAATAGTTAACATATATAGTAACTATTATAGTTAACTAATACAATTAATAGTAATAGTTAACTTATATATAACTATTATAATTAACTAATACTATTAATAGTAATAATTAACATATATAGTAACTATTATAGTTAACTAATTCAATTAATAGTAATAGTTAACATATAGTAACTATTATAGTTAACTAATACTATTAATAGTAATAGTTAACCTATATAATAACTATTATTATTAACTATTAGTATTAGCTAATAAGGAGAATATCAAGAGTCTTTAGATTTTGGAATGGTGATGATGTGGCTTCTCCAAAAGCACGAGTTTGCCTAAACATGTCTACGTGGCGAATCCTTAGGCTTCCTCACCAACTTTAATATATATATATATATATATATATATATATATATATATATATATATATATATATATATATATATATATAGATTTGGTAAAGGCTCTTTGTGTGGAGACAAATCTCTAATGAAATGTGGTTGTTCCAAATATTCCGGATCACCATAGTGAGAAGTTAGAAAATTTTGTTTGCCTCGGCTTTAAGTGATAGCAACAAAAGATGTTATACTTAAACTCCTTAAACTTAGAGAGGTTTCTTATGAAAAATCATACAAAGGTTGGTGAAAATGTGATGAATGTTCAAGCCGTGAGTGCGGTTGAAACATATGAATTTCCTTTATCGGAACTATATATTTAACGAATTATCGGTTTTGTTATAATATAGTCCCTCCGTCCCGGTAATTGCTTCACCCTTTTTGGGGTGGGCACGCAAATTAAGGAAATTGGTGAGTGGAGAAAATATTGTGAGTGTAATAGCAAAATAGGAGAGAGAATGAGTGGAGAAAATAGTAAATTTGAAAAATGTTGTGAGTGCAATAGTAAAATAGGAGAGAGAATGAGTGGGTGGAATAGTAAAGATTCTTTGTCATTTTAGAAAAGGTGAAGCTTTAAACGGGACACCCGTTTTGGCAAAAAATGAATTTATCAATGGGACGGAGGGAGTATATAGTACCAAGAAAACGACAAAAGAATTGTGGAAGTCGTTGGACTATAAATGTAAAATCAAGAATGCGAGTAAAATGAAATTCATCGTACGCCGCTTCATTCATTTTTAAATAGTGGACTTCATTAATCGTAAAATTCATATGGAAGAAGTGAAAATAGTCTTTCATGAAAATCATGTCGAATGGATGGTGTTGACTGAAATTCTCAAGTGATGACAATAATTGAGAAATTGCTTTTCACTTGAAGATATTTTAATATCACCTCAAACATAAATGAATAGAAATGAATGTTGAGGTGTGTGCTATTCGTCTTTGTGTTGAAAAAGAGAATAGAACTTTGAAGAAAAAGTTGTCTAACATTTCTTGTGGCGAAAGCAAATGTGATGAAGCATGCCGAAATGCTTAATACAAAGACAAAGTTGGTCAAACATGTGTTTGCGGTCCATCACTTTCAGTATTATCTAACTCGTCTTCTTCCTCCACTATCAGAAAAATATGTTTTAGTGGTGATTATCCGTAGGACTCAATTCTTGGCCATATAACGATCGATCGATCAAGAAAAATGGGAGATCTTAGAATGTTTAATGATTATTTCCCAGATAAAACCACATGGGAGAAGAGCAAACATCGATTTCAAATGTCTCATGAGTTATTCTTTCGTATAGATGATGCTATAAAAACTCATGACAATTACTTTGTTTAAAAAAATGCAGTTGGTATACTCAGGTTATCGACTTTTCAAAAGATAACTGCCGCTTTGCGGATCCTATCACTTATGGTGTAAAATGGAGAAACGAAAAAACAACCATCAAGATGTTGTGCTTGGCAACATGCAAGAAGATGGGAACAGAGCATGTGATAGGCAATCCATTTACCACATGTGCAGTTACGCTCATTAAATCAGACAATTTGGATATTTCCATCTTTATCATCCTGACGTGCGGTTGTCACTTGATACACCCACATCGCATGATTGTTGAACCTCCTTACCTGACGTGTCATAACTTTCTCGTTATTCTTCAAGTATCGGTAATGAACTTTCTGGCTGAATTGGTGTAGGGGATTGATGTTAGGGTTATTACTATTACCTCACAATGCATTAAGTGAAAATTCATGCCTTATTTGAAAGTATTCCATACAACGGTAGAAAACAGTTTCAACAATTGCTGGGATTGGCATCCCACAAGCTCCCTTCATGACACCATTGAAAATATCAGACATGTTAGTAGTCATAATGACATATCTGTAACCACCATCGTATGCCAATGTCCATTTTCTGGCATCTAAATTCAGAAACCATGCAATTGCCTCGGGGTTAATTGAACGGATACTCTCTAAGGTAGATTTCAATTTTCTATCTTAACTTGCTCTACCCGCTCTCCAAAATAGATACTTCAAACCTTCCCCTCTATGCTTATCCAAGAAATTTGCTCGCATATGTCTCAAGCAATATCGATGATGCACATTTGGCCACCACGTATCTTCCACTATAGTCTTAAGAATATCGTGATAACGGTCAGATATCAAGCATACTTCACGAATCTTTATAATATGTCTGCAAAGAAGATATAAGAACCAACGCCAGTTCGTCCATTCATTTTTTTCAATAACAGCAAATACAAGAGGGAGTATACTGTCTTGGGCATCAACACCTATGGCAATCAGTATTACCCCTTTATATCTACCATGAATGAATGTTCCATCAACAGAAATGACAGGCCGACAATGAGAGAAAGCTTCAGTGCAAGACCCAAATGCTCAGAATACCCGTTGAAACATGTGTAATTCACCGACAGGAGGAGGAGGATGAGTATACTCAACAATTGTTATGGGGTTGTATTTTTGGATGGCTTCTAGGACGCGGGGTAATGTTATATAAGATTCATCCCAATCTCCAAAAACCTATGCAATGCTCTTCTGCTTTCCACACCATGTCTTCTTATACGTAATTTCATTTCCAAACATACCACTGATGTGTGCAATAATAACTCCAACCTTTACATCTGAATCGGCCTTAATACAACTAACTACTTGTCGACCAATAATTTTTATCACATCTAGGTTGGGGTGATCTCGACTTTCTCCAGAATATAAGCAACAATGAGTAGCCTTATAATTGGTCACTTCCCAATAGCCAAACTTCCTCCTACTCACACGAACATAAAAATTGCATGGAAAATTTTTCAATAGAAATTCAATTACCCATGTCTGAGTTGTTCTCTTTCTTACCCTGAACCGGCGATTAGTGCGAATATGGTACCTTTTTATATCAAATTGCGCATCGTTCTTGATAGAAAAGCGTATCCCTTTAGCAATTTCATGTTTTCGGATCCCAAACCGAAAAGCTATGTGCATTATGGTAATCAATGAAGCTTTTTTCTTGTCGAGCAGAACAACCAATATCATTGTAAAAAGGATAATCTACTCTCTCATACCTTCGATTTTCCGGCGCTTTATAATGAGCCAAATGTGTTTTCACGTCATCATCAATCGGCCCATTATCACCCTTTCCCAAATCGACATCAGAATCACTACTACCCTCCTGATATTCATCATCATCGTCTAGCATTGAATCTACACCAGTGTCTTCTTCTTCTTCATAATTTACATCATCTTCAGAATTAGTGTCATTAAATGGATCATTTTGGCATGCCCCATCATCGTAATTTGGTGTTTGGGTTGATACAAGAGTTTGTGTAATTGGACCAACCCCTGCATCAAGATTTACAACTTGGTAAATACCTATAAATGGTCTTTGTGTGTAGTGTTTCAAACTCTGGATAACATCGATTTTCAATCAATTTTACAACCACATACAACTGCAAATTACCCATCCCCCAAATTTAGTAAAACATTGAACATTATATCCATACACGCATCATCTCCAATAAGGAAAGGAAAGTACTCACCAATCTCTCTATCAAAAGTATGAGGACATCTATAAATGACTTCCAAATCATATTGTTACCAATCTAAGCCCATCTTTTTATATAATTTATCAACCAACTCATTGTATCTCCATCGACAATTGGCCATAATTGCACATTTTGGCCATTTTTTTAAATGAGGACCATCAAATGGTTGTTTATCATCACCTCCCCAATAGTAAATGAAAATGATAGAACCCATGTTCATCTTTAACCCTATATTACGAAATCATAGTGTTAAAATCTATATAACAAAATCCTAACATGTATATATATAATATACTAAAACACAGTTAAAAACTTAAATTTTATATCTAAACACAAGTGAAAACAATGATTAATATGATGTTAATTAATTTACATCGATTCTTGGTATTCAACGATTCTTACTAAATTAAACGATGTGAATATTTGGATTTTCTTTTTTGAGAGAGTAAGTACTTGAGGATATGAGAATGAGAATAAATCTGGATGTGAAAATCTTATCTATTGGAAAAATATCTTTATAAACTCACTACACCATATGGCGAGTTTTGTGTATGCCTAAACTCGCTACATGATGTAGCGAGTTATTCTTTGTTAATTACAAATGATTAAATCAAACGCCTAAACCCTAATTTAACTAAACTCACTATATGGTGTAGCGAGTTCAACGGTAATATATTGAACTCGCTATACCATTTAACGAATTATAAAAAGTTGGTCATTTGGGAAGATAGTTTCAAATGTGTTATTTTGTGATTTATATTTTTAAAATGTAATTATTTGAGAAAAAAAATCTACTTTGGGGTTATAATTCTTCATGAAAAATAAAAAGGTCAACTTCTATGAATCACACAGCAAATTAAACAATTGCCTCCTGCATTTGTCACACCCATGTCTTTTATTTTCTATTTTGACTAACATAAACAAGTTGCTTAATTGTAGCAGTTAAGTTTTTAAGTCAACGATTTAACAAATCACCAACTTGAAGTTACCCATTTTCCACAAGGCAGCTAGCAACAAGTTGCTGGCGGTTGAGTGTGTGAAGATCCATAACACATTATTATTCTATGGTCAATATAAATGAGCATTAACCAAACATTAATGTAAATAAAATAATTTTAAATGAAATTTTAAGATTTGTTATTAATAAATCAATAAGTGATTTATAAATTTTTTTTTATTATGATGATTAAATTAACATTAGTTCATTAGAATTGTTGATCATCAAAAGTCAAAGTGAGATGCAAAATTATTTACATATTAATTTCGGGTCATGGACTCTATAACCCATGGGCGATATAACAATACAAAAAAGCTCATGCGATATGCAAAATTTCACAAAAATTCACGCTTACACATTACTCCTGCCCGTCACTCTTTTACCCAAATGTATAAAACTGAAATTACTCTATACCTAGGTATAACAGTATTTTATTTTTTCAAATTTTTTCACCTTTTCTTAAAAACAATAAAAAAGTCTCATATTTTATTAAACAATCCGCTGCTATACCCAAATGTGTAAGACTAAAATAATTGATGCAGTTACAAATCAACAAGCAATTCAGGCATCAGAGGACCCAGGCGGGCGTCCCACCATGCGGGCGTCCCATGTGCAGCCAGGCGGGCGCCTCAGTTGGAAGAAACGATGGCCAACCTCTGGACGCGAGGCTGGAGCCTCACACCAATCCATGCGGCCGCCTCATATGCAGATCGACTGACTGGGAATGAGGCTGGCGCCTCAAGCTAGACGGGGCAGGCGCCTCAGATGACGGGAGCTGTTTCCTTATTCCGTTTTGTTGTTTCCTTTTTCCACTTTTGCTGGTGTTTTCGAACTTTATTTGGGGTTACTTTGGTCTTTATGTCTCTAATTCGTTTTAGGGTTTTTAGGAAGTATTTAAACATCTTTATAGCCTTGAATTACTTAGTTTTTTGGATTATGAATTAAATAAAAGAAAAGAGAAGCTGCGGCTTTATTATTTGTTGAATCTTGGTTCATTCTTGTTCGGTTCCATCTCAACCTCTGTTTGTTTACATCATTTGGTATCAGTTGTCTGGACGATTTGATGGCCGAACGAGGGCGTGGAGTTCGTGGAGGAAGAGGTGGTCGTGGAAGGGGCTGTGCAGCGGATCCTCCAGAAGACGATCATCATCGCGAGCATGATATACGCGATATTGAGATCGGCGATCTGAGAAGACAGGTTCGGGTACTTCAACTTCAAGTTCGGAATCGCAGAAATCGTGGGGGGACACCGCCGATTATGGGTTCTGATTCGGATGCTTCTTCCGAGGGTACGAAGTATCATGAAGGAGTCAATCCCTTTGCCAAAAATCGTGGACATCAGAATAGGTATGAGGAAGACTCTTTGAAGGATATCGGTGTCAAGATCGAAATTTCGGAATTCGAAGGTAAGTCTCATCCTGATGAGTTCATTGATTGGTTAAATACTGTTGAACGTATTTTTGATTTAAAACCTATGAAAGATGCTCATAGGGTTAAGGTTATTGCAATCAAATTGAAAAAGCATGCTTCAATTTGGTGGGAACATGTTAGAAACAACGGGTGAGAGAGGGTAAATCCAAGGTTCAATCTTGGGATAAGATGAAGAAATTGTTAAGGCAAAAATTTCTTCCGGAACACTATAGACAGGATTCTTTTATTGCTTATCATAGTCTAAGGCAAGGGGATATGTCTGTAGAGGAGTTTATCCATGAGTTCGACCGTTTGTGGATGAAGTGTGATGTTGCTAAGAAGACGAGCAAACAATAGCCCATTTTCTTGGGAGATTGCGTACTGATATTTTAGATGTTGTCCACCTGCAGCAATACTGGACTTATGATGATGTTTGTAGGCTTGCTTTGAAGGTTGAAAAGCAATTGCAGCGAAAGAAGAGTGTGAATGGTTGGCAACACAAGAATTTTTCGGGTAATCATAGTAGTGGAAGTCCTAGCAAGGTTGAGGGGGTTACACCTACAGTTCCAGTAACACCAGGCGCAGAAAAATCTGGTGCAGTTCAGGAAGCTTTAAGGGGTAACAAGTCAACACGGTGCTTCAAATGTCATGGGATTGGTCATTTAAGGGCCGAGTGTCCCAACCGACATGTTGTTGCCTTAATGGAGGATAGTCCACCAGTTTATGATGAAGCTCCAAATGATTCAAGTGGTGAAACTGAAGAAGTGTACACAGATCAAGGTGTGGCATTGGTGGTTCAACGGGTGTTGAATGCGGATGAGGTGGAAAACGAGGATTGGCTTCGTCATAACATTTTTCGGACTAAGTGCACGGCTATGGGGAAAGTGTGCAACGTGATCATTGATGGTGGTAGTTGTGAAAATATCGTTTCTACTGAGATAGTTGAAAAGTTAAGCTTGAAAACGGAAGAACACCCACAACCGTACAAGTTGTCTTGGTTAAGCGAGGGGAGTTCATTGAAGGTAAACAGGCGGTGTTTGGTGCAATTTTCCATTGGCAAACGCTACTCGGATGATGTATGGTGTGATGTTGTGCCAATGGTTGCGTGTCATGTATTGCTTGGTCGTCCGTGGTTGTTTGATCGGAGGGTTCAGCATGATGGCTACAAGAACACTTATACCTTTACGAAAGATGGAGTGACGGTTACATTGTACCCTACTCACTTTCGAAAGAAACTTGACTCCGATAAGGCGTCTGTCCCCATTAATCATCAACTCATAAGCTGGTCTAGTGTGGATGGCACATCAGAGCGACACAATAGGTACAAACAGCAAGTTGGTACACATCGAAAGAGAATTGTTTTTCAGGCGGGTGGATTACTTTGGGTTCCCTTGTGCAAGTTGGGGTCTCTGTTGAAGCATCTTATCGGTATCGACTTGTGGTCGAGTCTTTTTCAAGGAGGGGTGAATGATGCAGTTACAAATCAACAAGCGATTCAGGCATCAGAGGACCCAGGCGGGCGCCCCATGTGCAGCCAGGCGGGCGCCTCAGTTGGAAGAAACGATGGCCAACCTCTGGACACAAGGCTGGCGCCTCACACCAATCCATGCGGCCGCCTCATATGCAGATCGACTGACTGGGAATGAGGCTGGCGCCTCAAGCTAGACGGGGCGGGCGCCTCAGATGACAGGAGCTGTTTCCTTATTCCGTTTTGCTGTTTCCTTTTTCCACTTTTGCTTGTGTTTTCGAACTTTACTTGGGGTTACTTTGGTCTTTATGTCTCTAATTCGTTTTAGGGTTTTTAGGAAATATTTAAACATCTTTATAGCCTTGAATTATTTAGTTTTTTGGATTATGAATTAAATAAAAGAAAAGAGAGGCTGCGGCTTTATTCTTTGTTGAATCTTGGTTCATTCTTGTTCGGTTTCATCTCAACCTCTGTTTATTTACATCAATGCGGCTTTATTCTTTGTTGAATCTTAGTTCATTCTTGTTCGGTTTCATCTCTACCTCTGTTTACTTACATCAATAATTCTTATAACCAGCTTTTGGGTTTTTGTGAAATTTTGATTTGAACATCTATTTGAGTGTGGAATTTTGAATCTCGTCTGTGCTTTTGTGGAGAATGATTAGGAGCCTCATGAAATTATTCCATTAATTTCCAAGCGTGCAGATCTATTTAGAGCGTTCTAATGTGTTGTTAGCTCGTTGTTAACACATTGATGTATAATTGTATTTTATAATGATCCGGACTTCAATAATTTATTCACCTCAATCTTCTTAGATTACTAATTGTTTTGTCAAATGAATGTAATATTTATCATTTATTTTTTTCTTACAAGTTGGTTTAGAACAAAGATTCATCTCTAGGTTGCTTCCAAGAGACATACAAAATTGATCTTTATGTCAACAATTTTCATTACCTAATCAGTATAAGTATTCAACCCTAGACTCTTCTTCCTTATAACCTTAACCATCTCTCTCTCTCTCTCTCTCTCTCTCTCTCTTTCTTTCTTTCTCTCTGAGTTGATACATGATACTGCAGGAATAATGAAGCAGCAAGGTGCAAGTGATTCCATACACAATCATCCAAAGCTAAGAATACATGAAAATTCCCACTTAATATCAAAGATCGCGCCAAAAATACGCATAATTCACATATTTTCCCCCAAAATCATCATGACGGATGAAGCCAACTTCCGGGAACTAGTGCAAAGCCTAACCGGACAACGAGCTCATAGCAAAGTAAGTACTAATAGTAGTACCAAAAGTACAAGTATTTGCAAACCCAAAGCTTCAAGGCCAAGAAAGATGGTACAACTAAAAGGACGGTCCAACGTACAAGACTCAAATCATTATGGAGTATGGAATGAATCCAATATACAGGTCGTGACTCCTACAAGCAGAAAGAATGTTTCTATAAGCGATATGGTACAAGTAAAAAGTGGAATTCCGGTTTCGCAATATGGTGGGAAAGTGAAGAAGGAATTCATAGGAGATACATATAAAGGTGAGAATTCTAATAATGGGTTTTTCATGAGTGGTTTTCCAGATATGGGTGGTTTGATTCAAGATCCAAGTGAATTTTCTTCACTTTTTTCTAAGTATTCACAAATATTTGGAGGGATGCCATGATCTCTTTCTTAAAGAATGTCAATCTTCATGAAAACATGGTTTTCGACTCTTTATATTCATTAATGAGTGTCTATACCCCATCCGTCGTCCATTTTCTTTTATCAAAAATAAAAATGGATATTCATTTTGGGATCAGTTCATAATTCTTTTTTCTTCTAATTTTATACTCCCTTTCATTTTTTTTTTTCTATTTTACATGGAATGTCTAACTTTTCTGTTGAAACAGTGGAGAAACAACAAAAGGTTTCAATTCTTTTTTTTTTTTTTCTCTTTTTGATATATTGATCCTCTAGGTAAAGTTGTGAAAAAAATACAATATACAACATACTTGTTTGCTTTATAGAATCAATTGGGAACATTATACTACAGTGTATAGCAATAATTTGTGTAATGACAAACTATTTACTTAATTTTAAGTATTGCTTTTTTTAATTTTATTGCTACTGAAGCCCATTTAACGGGTTTGTCAAGATTATTTAGAACAGTTGATATGTTGCAGCGTTCGAGAACACCTATTTTCCTCATAAAGTGCTCGTTGAATTTCAAATATTGCTCAACAAAGGATATGATTATATAAAGAGAAAATTATATACAGGGAACGAAATATTTCAACGCTGCCCTTGCCCGTCTCGTGTAAGTATACACGAGATGTAATCTATAATCTCGTGTATATGTACACGTGATGACTCGTGTACGCACACGAGATGTCTCGTGTACATATACACGAGATTATAGATTACATCTCGTGTATATGTACACGTGATGACTCGTGTACGCACACGAGATGTCTCGTGTACATATACACGAGATTATAGATGATATCTCGTGTATACTTACACGAAATAGTGTCTGATCCTGCATTTTCACAACAGCAACAGCAAAAGCAACAAGAAACAGAACTAGAACTGAAATTTGATTCTTAATATGATATCACATCTCCACAAAACAGTGGGAGGGACCAATAGACCATTACACATATACTATCGCCAAATTGTATACGAAATAAAAGTGTTAACAAGGCTTATGCATATAATTCAAACATCAAAACATCCAAACATTCATACAAACTTGATAATTCAAAAACCATTACACATATACTATCCCCTACGTAATCTTTCTCTTCTTGCATCGTTATCCTGATCATAGAGTTCATTGAATGTTGCTATCCTATCTCGGTATTGGAGGATCAGTTGACTTGCGCTTGGATCACAGTGTTCCCTCCAAGTGCTCGGTGGTGGTGGTATTAGGTAATCATTGCCTGACATGTGCAGCTACAAAAGTAATAACAGTTAAATACAACGAATTTAAGTAAGACAATTAAATATAACTAATATAAATGAGACAGTAAAGTATAACGAATTTAAATAATATTGTTAAATTTAACGAATTAAAGTATCATACCAATATAAAATGGTTTGTCACTTGTCCCACCACAACTGTATTTATCGGTGGTCCTACTCATGTTGGTACAGTCACTGGAAGGCATAAGTTGCCACCGCTAGCCGAGTACGAAATGAACGCCACATTATACCTCGTGGCAATGATGTGCCCAAGATCTGGGAGGTCCATCCAATAAGTATTGTCCGGCGTCGGTCGGACATAAATAGCAATCCTACGTAAGAGTTCCTTTACATTTATCCAAGTTAGAACTCTTTGATAAAGGTCTTGGCGAGCATGCACCTCATTGTAACATTCTATGCGCACTCGAGCCCACATCTCCTCATTTCCGTATATCTGTGCTGCTACGGCTCTATAGCCACAATGTCCATCAGATGCCACATCTGTGATGCCTCCAATACATGGGATAATGAAAGGCGGAAAAGATGTCATATACGGAGAGCTGTATATACTAGTGTGATTGGGCTGTCCATTTCCCTCTCCACGACCCTGACCCTGATCCCGTCCTCGTCCTCGACCTCGCCCTCGACCCCGTCCTCTCCCACGACCGGAAGCAGCTAGTGGTGGATGAGACGTAGGAGTACAAGCAGGGGTAGATGGTGTGGGTTCTGAAGCTGGTTTGCGTTTGTGCGTGGACTCCGAACTCGCTTGGGTTGATGCAATGAATGCAGATCTAGACCTGAAATAGGGCAAAGAAAAGAGTGAGAAGCATTCATACTATCAACATGCAAATCAAATACATCAAGAACGTAAAGTGTGAGCCAAAAATGAATGAAGATCTATACCCTTTACTAGTCGAGGATGGTGTAGCGGGGACTCGAAAAAATTTGTTTGTATGCTCCCAATCTGACGGTTCTCTGAAACTTTCGGTCCGGGGTTTATTCGCCTTTGAAATATGATTTGGCTCGTAAGCATCTCTCGTATGGTGATTAAGCCCTTCTTTCATCTTTTTGAATAACTTTCTCCTTATCGGTTCAGGTGCTTTCTCAACTTTATTCAACATAGCTTGAAAATTTTTTTTATTTATTGAAGTCTCAGATGGAGGGTTGTCTACTTCAATGTCCAACTTCTTCCAAAACTCATGAATCGAGGACAGCTCAATCTGTCCCCCACAGTCCTCTATCCGTACAATCTCGTGACTACATGGAAGTTTATGTGTTCGTCTGTAGTAACACCCGCAGGCAGCCTCAGTGATGACATTACCCCCATTACGACCCCGCTGGTTTTTAATGATTTTCTGAATACGAGCCCGCTCTTGTCTGATATTGCGCAAGGCTTCCGTTGACACTTTAGTCAATATGTTGTGATACAGATTACGGGTCCTCAAATCAATTGGAGTTCTGGTCTTTGATCTATTCATACTCTATTTGATATTTTTTAGTTGGATATCCAAGATCTTATGAGCCTTTTTGAAGATTGTGTCAAAAGTAGAAGAAGCACTCCCCAATGCCTTCTTCAACCTGTTATGCTCACCCTCAGTCCTGTATGTGGTATGGGTCCCGAAGTGTGGTAACACATCCGTGTGCATAGACAGAATATTCTGAGAGTAATGGAGTAATCCATGTATCGCGGAGGTAATCCAATAATACAGGATAAGATCTGAAACGGTCACAAAGCCCTTGCCAACGTTTGTCCCATTCGCCGGAGGTAGGGGCTGAGATTGCATAATTGAAACTCCTCATGAATGATTCTGCCAAATCCTCGCTACCTGTATGACTCAACCCATGCTTTCTAACATTGACTTCGATATGCCCCCGACACAAGAAATGTGCGGTGTCGGGAAAAACTGTATAGAGAGCGCTGATGAAACCCAATTCACGATCAGTGACAAAAACTGTTGGCAACCGGGGAGATGTAAACAGACTGTGCAAATTATCCAATGCCCATATGTAATTACCCGCACTCTGATACTTGAGGAACGCATACGCTATTATGAAATTATGCCCGGTGGAAGTAAATCCTACAAACTGCAAGATACACAGTCCATAGCAGTTGGTGTTGTAAGTGCAGTCACCTTGTACAATATATGGAAAACAGTTTAGCATCTTCATTGCTAATGGGTGAGAGAAGAATATGTCGTTGATCATGCCACTCTCAGCGTCTTCCCTCTTGTTGTATATATATTCATGATCGTCGAGTAATTTAAGGAAAGAGTGGGGAGTCTCTCAAGATCCATGCACAGGGGAAGGTAGGCTGCAGGAACCTTATCCTGACTCTTGTCCACGAACATCGTGGAACCCAAGAGGTGCAGGATATACGCAGAAGCACGTTGGGCATCTGTCATGCGCCCTATACGGTAAGAAAAGAGACGCCAGACATTCTTTAATAAGTACCCAGTGCCGATCAAATCGAGGTGTACGCTGATGCCGGATAGGTCAGGCACTGGATCCGGATACCGAACAGGTGCACCTACACAGCTGATACCTGTAAATTGAAGATGTAATAACACATTTTAGTACAAGAGATGAATGTAGATAGTTCATATAGTCTTGAAATTGATAATATATAACAACATACCCAGGATATGAAAGACGTCATGTAACGTAATCGTCATCTCCCCCCACACCATGTGGAACGAGTTAGTCTCAGGAGACCACCTGTGAGCACCCCAACCCGGGACCTAACACGTGTCCCGAGCTAAGGGAGCTCAAACTAAGAAAATCCATCTTGATTTTTAAAACATTTATTTGCCTTTAAAAGAATACCACTTTTCAAACTTCCAAATAAAAATCAATTGATAATATCCTTACTTAAAGGAAATCCAACTACAACTTTAATGAACCGAAATCTGATTAATTACACAAAACCCTGAATAACATTGTTTAGTAAAAGTGTTGTTCATACAAATTATAAAAGTGGAATACTTAATAAATACTCCTAATAGCCAACTTCTAACTTAACCTGACAAGCCCCAAAAGTACAAGTCCACAATGATATCCCCGGCCTCACCGGTTCGGGTCACCTGTCTCGGAATCTAAAACAGTAAAGGGAGAGGGGTGAGAATAAATCTCAATGAGCTATTATGATATGCAGCAAGATGCCAAACAAAGTGCAACACATAGCATGGTAGCACATAACACATTATGAAAGCGGTAAACACCTTACGTTACCTCATTTTACCTTTTCCCGTGCGAACAATAAGTCGTACAACGTGGGAGTAAAACTCCACTCTTTGGTGAATTGCCTCCAGCACATTCACCTCTTATAGGACTCATACCCCAGACCATCCATATAAGAAAGGATACCTATATTAGAATATCCAAAAATAATATCGTCCCTCCTTACAACGATCGCAACAGTGCAGTAAAGCCTTTTGGGTTAATACGATCGTTAGCACGGCCCCCACCCCGGTGGCCGCGAGTGGGAAGGGTCACCGGTATGATGTACCTTCAATCACTTATAGAACAAATCCATAATTGATTGGCATCCATCATACCCACCCGAACATAAACACGCTCAAGCACATGATAGATACTTGAGATAAATCCACAAACCGGGATAGTAATATAACAACATGGTAATGTATACTCATGCCAATCAATGCCATAATGCAACATTTAAGTAATACACTATGCATAGTATCATCAACAAATATGAATGATAACAAATAAATTCACAAATGGAATAACCATACAACTACATAGTAAACATATCCACACATTGGGATAACATAACAACTTGTCAAATATTCCACACTTGGGGAGCCACATAACACTTGCCAAATAATCCACAAAGGGGATAAACAATATAGTCACATGGTAAAATAGAATATCTGGAAATGATCATTACATATTTAGTTTATAAAACCAATTCCATTTGAGAGATCACCTAAAAATACTCAATTTGGACTCTTGAACCATCCAATTTCGAGTCCGTATGAATTAACTATGATTTATTCAATTTCCACTCAACTTCTACCGTACAATACTACCTGCTGTAACCAAATCAGATTTTTGGGACATAAGGATAACTTCTTTAGCTATGAAACCATCACATTCAGAAAGTACTCAGAAAAACACCCAATTTAGACCCAAGAACCATCCAATTCCGATTTAATATGATTAAGTTATGACCATCACAAGATTACTAAACGAATTCTGGTTCAGAATTGAAGTTAGGATTTCTGGGGTCTTGGGCGACCGCCCAAACCTCTTGGGCGACCGCCCAAGAGGGTTTTCAAGGAAATGTGAGTTTACGCCGGCATGGGCGGCCGCTCAAAGCCCCCTTGGGCGACCGCCCAAGCCTCCTGCCAGCCCAAACTTAGGTTTTTAACCCCTTTAACCCTAGTTCTTCCTTCCCTCTACCATTGATTATTCAAAAACACCCAAGAACACCTTCATTTCACCAAATCCCAAACAAACATGTAAACTCCAAAACCAAGTAACCCTAGATTATTTATCACTACTATTTCTACCCATTTCAACCCTTTTAACTCATCTTCATTGAACCCTAACTTCAACAATTTCAAATTCCATCCATTCCTTAAAAATCTAAATCAACTCCCATGAACCACTATCTTTTTAAGTCATTAATCCATTTTCTAACTCCCAGAAGATTTCCAAAGCATATAATGACAATCACAACACCAAGAACAACAATAGATAGATTATGAGCACATAGATGAAAGGAGGTCATAACAACTCACCTTAGGATTTTAGGATGAAAGATGATCTTCAAAGCTTGATTGATTCCTCTAGGTGATCCAACTCCAAAACTACTCTTAGACTTGAATTTGATGAAGAATGGCTTAGCTTCAATAATAGGGTTTGAGAGCTTCCATGGCTTTAGATAGTGAAGAGGGAGTATGAAGAAAATGAAGAAGGAGGAAGAAGAGTGAATGAATGAGGGAGGAAGAAGTTGAGTGAAGAGGATGAAGAAGGGGGGGCCGGATGGAGGGAGGAGGGTGTGGGAGTATGGTGTTGACTTTGTGGGAAGGATGGGGAGTAATTTAGGGAAAAGGCCCCCCTTCCCACACCATACTTCCACCACACAATTCTTTCACTTATTTAAAATAATTCCTCCCAATCCAAACATTTTATTTGCTCATTTTATCACCACTCCAATCTATTACTTTATTTATTTTCTATTCTTATTTTTACTTTAGAACATTATTTATTTCCTTATCATTTTATCCTAATATAATAAATTACAGTAGATAAAATGAACACATAATATCATCATTAATAGTAAAACATATAATATTATACTAAAACTAGTGCCTAGGGTTAGGGTCGTTACACTCACTCCCCCTTAAAGAAAATTCGTCCCGAATATGATTGTCACTTACCCTAAGGTTCAAACTAGCAAAGGTTACCTTTTCACAATTTCTAACTTAATATTCCCAATTAGATTTCTCAATGGCATGACTCTACTATACCTTCCCATAACCCGAGTACTCTAGGACTTCAATTCTCAATTAGTCTCTTCACTTCTATGATTCTTCCCAAGATTTCTAATTTCATTAATAATACGATTTTACGACGCAACACCCCAAGAATACCATACAATTACTACTACCCGAATTTCCACGACCTCAAGAAAGTACAATTAAATAAAAGTATTACAACTTAAGTTACCAAATACATTACGACATTACATTTAAAACTTCCAACGCTCAATAAGCTACTCTAAGTCGGTCTATAAGTCAAATCATAATCTTTTCTAGAACTTCAATTGGATTAACAAACTTTGGCGCTAAATTACCTTAGGCCTAACTTTACTAATTCCATCCCAATAAATTGGAGATCGATAATATCTTCTGAACCAAGATTCATACGGTTTCATCTCAATGTTAGAATGATAAGCGCTATTATACGCAAACCCGCTAAGGTTAATTAAATTTCTCAAGTCGAAGGAAAATCCGTCACACAACACAACCTACTCTTCCAGAATTTGGATAGTCTTCAAACCTCTTCCTTTCGACTAACTACATCCTCCAACTCTTAGGATCGGTAACAACTCTCAAAGGAAGCTTCAAAAGATAAGGTTCCTATTTAATTAACGCAACACAAGTGTAGCTACTCCCGAGTAGAGGATAAGAAAATCTCACTTATCTTAGTTAAATTCCTCAAAGCACACATTATCACTTTCCCATTTCGTATAACACTACACCCTGATCTTCCTTTAATACACACTTAAATTTTCACAAAATTTTCACATCCCCAAGGTAATGTAAGGGCCGAATCTATAACTAATCTATTCTCCATTTGTATTAACATGATTAATCCTTTTTACATCCTACTCTATTTACACGTCCTTTAAGGTCAACCAAAGCAACGACTTTTCAATTCTTAAGAATTCCTTAATTCTCTTCGATAGCACCTGCCAACTCAAAGATCACGGACTCAACCCTCACAAGATCCATGGTAACATCCGAGTTTAAGACTACAAAACCCCAAAAAATTTGAAATCCTCTCGAGTCAACTCATACTAGCCGAACTTTGCATACAGGGACTCCTCACAAGGAAGTCATTAACCCAACTCTTAAATTATTTTCACGATCTTCCCGAAACTTTAATTACCAAAGGGACCATCAATTCTAATCACCCTAAAACCATCAAAATAAGGATTACAACTCTGCTTATCCTACTCAGAACCAGCACATGAAACATACCGACGGGAGCACATTTACCATTTACTCACAACTAGCACATAAAAATTTTGGAAAAGACTCCTTATGCAAGTCTAGCATATACCAATTACTCTTCACACCTTAATTCAAAAGTTTCACCTTAATTACCCACATATAACAAGAATTTCACATTAAGGTTTACCTATCTCAAACACCATCATAAACAATTTTGGCATGGAAAAAGGAGACTCACTTATTATGATAGTCTACCATTATACAACAATTACTTAACCATACATGTCAAATATATCTCAAAATCATAATTTAATAATCGTACCAATTCAGCGGCAATACATGCTCGGCCATAACCACATCACCATCGTGGTAAACCAAAGAAGGTTCGAGGTATTCTCTCATAAGAGCGAGAATCCTCTAACAATAAAATAAATTCTCAACGATGTATGTCACATATAAGCAAAATGTGATGCCAAACATAAATGATATGCAACATGATCTATAATATATGACCCTAACTTTTGAGACAGGAAATATACCTCTAGTGACCTCGGAGGGATCCATCTCTCCGGATCCGAAACACACACTCGACCACGAGACCCTCTCTTTCGGTTCCCCTTTGTTATCTCTTTTGGTACCACCTCTTTGCCGTCCACCTCGCTGACTGCTGCCTGAAGCTCGCTCCTGTCGAAACCTTGGGCAATTCCTCCTAAAATGCCCCATCTCTCCACACTTCAAGCATTTCCCTTGCTTACTCCAACACCGATCTTCGGTATGTCCAACCTTCTTGCAAAACTTACAAATCATCCCATACTGTTTGGGTCTTGGCCTAGACGAAGAAGCTACCATAAGTTCCTCTCTCAAACTTCCTGAAGTTAAAGCACTTGGCTGTCCTCTAATGACTTTGGATCCTTGTCCTAGATACTTTGGCTTGTTTCTAATCCCACTTCCGGACCTTCCACTATTTTCCTCAATGTACTTCTCGACCTTATATGCTCTATCTAAGGTTGTCTGATAATTGATGAAACTATCAATCCATAATTCTTTCCTAAACTCACTCCTCAACCCTGTTACAAACTTGAACCCTTTTCACTTCATGCGATGCCAAATGAGGGCAACACTTAGCTAATTCCTCAAACCGGACCGAATGCGATTCACCGTCATGTTCCCTTGTTTTAGTCTTAAGAATTCAATCTCCTTCTTATCCCTTGTAACCATTGAAATAAAATAGTCCTCGAAGCTGAGTGAACTTATCCCAAATCACGGGCGTATGATCCCGCTCCCAACTTTCCTTCAACTTCTGCCACCACTGATCAGCTGAACCTTCAAGCTTGAAAACGGCATACCTAACTTTCTCTTCGTTGCGACTTTCTATAACCTCGAAAATCTTATTCATTTCTGCTAACCAATTTTACGCCTTTAACGGATTCGGATATCCATTAAAACTCGATGGATTCATCTTCACAAACCTTTCCCATCCATCACTTTGACACTCCTCGGCCGATTCGGAACCGATCCTCTAGTCTCCATATCTGTACAAACTTCTGAATAATTTCATCATCTCTTCATCCCGAATTCCACCTATACCCAAATCTTCTTCAATTCCCAGAACTTTCCGTGATCATCCTTGCTTAGGCCATTAGAACGGACTCTGCATAAAACACTCGGCGTCAATTTCCACACATTCCCACTTAGTCTAGACATCTACCCTTGACCTCTAAACTAAGCTCGATACCAAGCGTGAGCACCCCAACCCGGGACCTAACACGTGTCCCGAGCTAAGGAGCTCAAACTAAGAAAATCCATCTTGATTTTTAAAACATTTATTTGCCTTTAAAAGAATACCACTTTTCAAACTTCCAAATAAAAATCAATTGATAATATCCTTATTTAAAGGAAATCCAACTACAACTTTAATGAACCGAAATCTGATTAATTACACAAAACCCTGAATAACATTGTTTAGTAAAAGTGTTGTCCATACAAATTATAAAAGTGGAATACTTAATAAATACTCCTAATAGCCAACTTCTAACTTAACCTGACAAGCCCCAAAAGTACAAGTCCACAATGATATCCCCGGCCTCACTGGTTCGGGTCACCTGTCTCGGAATCTAAAACAGTAAAGGGAGAGGGGTGAGAATAAATCTCAATGAGCTATTATGATATGCAGCAAGATGCCAAACAAAGTGCAACACATAGCATGGTAGCACATAACACATTATGAAAGCGGTAAACACCTTACGTTACCTCATTTTACCTTTTCCCGTCTAAACAATAAGTCGTACAACGTGGGAGTAAAACTCCACTCTTTGGTGAATTGCCTCAGACATTCACCTCTTATAGGACTCATTACCCCGGACCATCCATATAAGAAAGGATACCTATATTAGAATATCCAAAAATAATATCGTCCCTCCTTACAACGATCGCAACAGTCTCGTAAAGCCTTTTGGGTCAATACGGTCGTTAGCACAGCCCCCCCACCCCGTGGCCACGAGTGGGGAAGGGTCACCTGTATGATGTACCTTCAATCACTTATAGAACAAATCCATAATTGATTGGCATCCATCATACCCACCCGAACATAAACACGCTCAAGCACATGATAGATACTTGAGATAAATCCACAAACCGGGATAGTAATATAACAACATGGTAATGTATACTCATGCCAATCAATGCCATAATGCAACATTTAAGTAATACACTATGCATAGTATCATCAACAAATATGAATGATAACAAATAAATTCACAAATGGAATAACCATACAACTACATAGTAAACATATCCACACATTGGGATAACATAACAACTTGTCAAATATTCCACACTTGGGGAGCCATATAACACTTGCCAAATAATCCACAAAGGGGATAAACAATATAGTCACATGGTAAAATAGAATATCTGGAAATGATCATTACATATTTAGTTTATAAAATCAATTCCATTTGAGAGATCACCTAAAAATACTCAATTTGGACTCTTGAACCATCCAATTTCGAGTCCGTATGAATTAACTATGATTTATTCAATTTCCACTCAACTTCTACCGTACAATACTACCTGCTGTAACCAAATCAGATTTTTGGGACATAAGGATAACTTCTTTAGCTATGAAACCATCACATTCAGAAAGTACTCAGAAAAACACCCAATTTAGACCCAAGAACCATCCAATTCCGATTTAATATGATTAAGTTATGACCATCACAAGATTACTAAACGAATTCTGGTTCAGAGTTGAAGTTAGGATTTCTGGGGTCTTGGGCGACCGCCCAAACCTCTTGGGCGACCGCCCAAGAGGGTTTTCAAGGAAATGTGAGTTTCTGCCAGCATGGGCGGCCGCTCAGCCCCTTGGGCGACCGCCCAAGCCTCCCGCCAGCCCAAACTTAGGTTTTTAACCCCTTTAACCCTAGTTCTTCCTTCCCTCTACCATTGATTATTCAAGAACACCCAAGAACACCTTCATTTCACCAAATCCCAAACAAACATGTAAACTCCAAAACCAAGTAACCCTAGATTATTTATCACTACTATTTCTACCCATTTCAACCCTTTTAACTCATCTTCATTGAACCCTAACTTCAACAATTTCAAATTCCATCCATTCCTTAAAAATCTAAATCAACTCCCATGAACCACTATCTTTTTAAGTCATTAATCCATTTTCTAACTCCAGAAGATTTCCAAAGCATATAATGACAATCACAACACCAAGAACAACAATAGATAGATTATGAGCACATAGATGAAAGGAGGTCATAACAACTCACCTTAGGATTTTAGGATGAAAGATGATCTTCAAAGCTTGATTGATTCCTCTAGGTGATCCAACTCCAAAACTACTCTTAGACTTGAATTTGATGAAGAATGGCTTAGCTTCAATAATAGGATTTGAGAGCTTCCATGGCTTTAGATAGTGAAGAGGGAGTATGAAGAAAATGAAGAAGGAGGAAGAAGAGTGAATGAATGAGGGAGGAAGAAGTTGAGTGAAGAGGATGAAGAAGGGGGGGGGGCCGGATGGAGGGAGGAGGGTGTGGGAGTATGGTGTTGACTTTGTGGGAAGGATGGGGAGTAATTTAGGGAAAAGGCCCCCCTTCCCACACCATACTTCCACCACACAATTCTTTCACTTATTTAAAATAATTCCTCCCAATCCAAACATTTTATTTGCTCATTTTATCACCACTCCAATCTATTACTTTATTTATTTTCTATTCTTATTTTTACTTTAGAACATTATTTATTTCCTTATCATTTTATCCTAATATAATAAATTACAGATAAAATGAACACATAATATCATCATTAATAGTAAAACATATAATATTATACTAAAACTAGTGCCTAGGGTTAGGGTCGTTACACCACCGTTCCAAAAATGCCGTTAGCAGCGCATGGTTAGGCCTCTGAATGGTGGGATCGTGCAGCTGCTGGATGCCCGATGCATCAACAAGGGTCAGCCAGGATCTATCAGTAGCCTCCAGTTCATCACGCTTGAACCTGTTTATTCCAAACAAAAAATATAATCAATACTCGAGATCGAGAAAAGCATGGGATGATAATTAAATGAATATTTAGAGTGTGTGCCAAATAACTTCAAGATTTTAATAGTTTCACATTAATGATTATCTTACTTGTGCAGATGCAGCAGTCTTGTATGGAAAGTCACCACTGACTCACTAGTGGCGTCCCTCCAAATCTCCCGGGCTCTGAGATCACCAATCTCGTATGTAAGTGAAACAACCTCTGGGCCGCCACCTGGGTCACTCTGAATCTGCCATGATAGTGCCTCCTCCTCACCCGCATCTTGTCTCCTCCTCCGTCCCTGCCCTCTAGCTACAATCTGACCCCGCCTCCTCCCATGCCTCAATGGTCTAACATCTATCTCCTCCTCCTCCTCCTCCTCCTCCTCCTCATCCTCACTATCCCCCTCCTCTTCCTCCTCCCCCCTCCTCCTCCTCACTATCCCCCTCCTCCTCCTCCTCCTCCTCCTCCTCCTGAACGTCATCAGATGCTACCGCCTCCTCCTCCCTCTCCTCCTGCTCCTCCTCATATGTGACTTTCTTGTCATTCTTAGATTTGCTCCGCTTTTCTTTTCTCTCCGGATGCTTTTCAGCCTTCCTCTTTCTATTGGACGCGGTCATACGCTCACGTGCCTACAAAAAACAAATAAGAGACAATAAATTAGCTATTTAGCATCTGACAAATATGAACAATGTAAAGAAAAATAGTGGACGCTGGGAATCTCGTATGAACTCACACGAGACACATCTCGTGTGAGCTCATACGAGACTCATCTCGTATGAACTCACACGAGACACATCTCGTGTGAGTTCACACGAGATGAGTCTCGTATGAGTTCACACGAGATGTGTCTCGTGTGAGTTCATACGAGATGCTTTCTGCCTCTAAACCCAGTTCATACGATAGGTTAAAATTAGGTTTAAATTACCTTCTTTACATGCATGGTGCTAGAAGAAGCTCCGACGGCGATGGCAGTGGCGGTAGCGGCGGCGCCAGCTTCGGCAGGAAACTTCGGAATTTTTACTCTAGCCATTTTTTTTGTCGTCGTCGTCAATCGTCGTCGTAAGAGAGAGACCGTAAAGAAGAAAAATTGAATGAGTGAATAAAAAAAATAAATATATAAAAGACTATTTTGATAATTTACTTACTTTTCTGGAAATTTCATTTCCTGTATTTAATATTTGCCCTCAACAAATCTCTACCGTGTATGTATAGCAATTATGTGTTTCCTTTTTTGTCCATTCAAAAATAATTATCGTGCAACTGTGATAAAAAAAATAGTACAATTATATAATGGTACAACCGAACCAATGTACAAATGAGTTAAGTATTATCCTTTTAATAATTCTCACATGGACATTCAAATGAATAATTACCTAATTAAATATAAAGTATGCATCAAAGTTTCAAACACCTTTTTTTAAGCGAAAAGGGCAAGTCCCTAATTTATTAATAAAGCAAACAAAAAAGATAAATTTAAGGAGGGGACGTAATGCATTACCTCAAGAAAAGACGAAAAAAAAGCTATGAAGTAATGAAGAAAATAAATTAACCCCATTTACCCTCATTCTTCCTGGAACCAACTTATAAAGCTTTATGGTTATGATTATCAGGGGCGTAGCCATCTTAGTACGTAACCATCTTTTCAAGGCCATGATCATTTTTTATGACGCCTGGACTTTTGGGGTCTGGCGGTAGGATATCTGACATGATATATTTGATGTGTATCTAGAACACAATACAAGGAAGCACCGTTAAGATTAAAGTTGAATGTTACTTCAACTCAGGCCTTCGGATGTGAGAGTAAGATGACAGAGAATAATACTTTGAATGTCTAGAGTGTTGGAACATAATGATCCATCAAACCATGAACCGACTCAAAACTAGATTAAGAATGAGAGGAAGATGAAGAAGAAGAATAATACGGAAGCGTGTACCTTGTGATTCCATGATTGTGTTCTTGATCTTGTTCTTGATTAAATGAGAAAGTAGGGAAGAGTAGATCTTCTAAATGATAGTGCCCACACTATAATCTTCTTGATGAATGAAGAGAATTCTTATGACTGAATTGTATATGTAACTAGTGTCTCTAATGGCTGATGGATAGCATTTATATAATAATAGAAGGGGCACTTCATTTATGGACTACACCCTTTCATAAAGATGATGGTGTGAAGTTATCATTATGTCCATCATTTAATGGTACTTACACCTAATGAAATTTTACACATTTTGTCTACACCCTCCGTCCCGCCCGAAAGGGCAATTTTGGTCAACAGCAGTTAACTTTGACTCAAACATTAATGCAAATCTAATAATTATATTGAAATTCTAAAAATTGTTATTGATAAATCATTAAATGGTTTATGAATAACAATTTTTAGAATTTCAATAAGATGATTAAATTTGCATTAATGCTTGGGTCAAAGTTAACTGATGTTGACCAAAAGTGCCCTTTCGGACGGGACGGAGGGAGTATACTTTAACATTATTAAATGATTATAACAAATGGAATTAAATAACACATATTAATTAATCCATGTTCTAACAATCTCCCACTTGGATTAATATTTAATATGTATCTTTTACTAAATGAATTCCTTAATCATTTATAACATGAATGACAATCCTTATGTGCACGTTTATTGTCATCCAACACAATCCCGTCCATTAGTCTTATAAGTATAGGAACTAAAGGGGCAGTCGTTGTAATTGATTCGCAACTAAACCCATATTAATCACATATATATATATCCAACTAAATGAAATAGATTAAGTAAAGATATGTAGCATGGAATATTAATGAATATATATGAAGAACGCATATATATATTCTCCAACTAGTCCTACTTAATCAAATGAGATCAATATAAATAAAAACAACACAAAGAAATAGAAAACAACACAAACTCTCACTGATTTAAGCATTATCAAAATTGTTTCACCCATATGAGCAGTATGCTCGTGAAACATCAAAAAAGATTACGCTTTACAAAATGGATCCAATAACATGGAGTTTGATCCTATAAGTTGTATATCTATTTGTTCATTTTATACTTATTTCTCTTCAACAAGAGACATAACCATATGATGTCTTTCGACATCTTTGCATCCACTAAAACATAATCGGAATACTTAATGATCTCAAAATGATTCGATTTTATATACATAAGCATGTAGTTTAATGTTTTATAGGTACTTCATCATTCTTTTGGATGCGACTTAATGTTTTTCTTTCCGAATCGCTTTGGTATTGACCAAGCATCCCAATAATAAATACAAGGTCTGTACGAGTACAGACTTGAGCATAAATTAAGCTTCCTACTGTCGGTGCATAAGGGATATTTTCCATATACTTGAATTAAAAATTAATTTTAGGACATTACTTTAAACTGAATTTATCTCCCTTAGAGACAGGGGTGTCATGTGGTTTACAATGTTCCATGCTAAACCTTTGTAATACCTTCTCTATATAGCTCTTTTGTGATAATCCCAAAATACCTCGTGAATGATCACGATGAATTTGGATTCCTAATACAAAAGATGCCTTACCAAGATCTTTCATCTCAAATTTGTTTGAGAAATTTCATAGTTTCTTTTAGAAGGTTCTTATCATTACTAGCAAGAAAAATATCATCCACATATAAGACCAAAATAATAAATCTACTCCCACTGAACTTATGGTACACACAATTTTTACCAAGATTCATTTTAAAGCCAAATGAAAGAATAACTTGGTTAAATTTTAAGTACCATTGACGAGATGCTTACTTAAGCCCATAAATGGATTTCTTAAGTTTACAAACCAGTTGACTAGTTTAATCCGAATTAGTCACCATTTCCGGTTTCTTCATATAGATAGTTTCCTCAATGTTGCCATTGAGAAAAGCTGTCTTAACATCCATATGATGAAGCTCAAGATCATAATGTGCCACTAATGCCATAATGATCATAAAAGAGATTTTAGAAATTTCGAAAAAAAAATATTTCTTTATAATCAATGCCTTCCTTTTGAGTAAATCATTTAGTAACAAGACGTGTCTTATATCTTTCCATATTACCTTGCTAATCCCTTTTAGTTTTAAATATCAATTTATAACCAATAGGTTTTACACCTTCAAGTAATGGGACAAGATCCCAAATGTCATCGTCTTTCATTGATTTTAACTCCTCATTAATGGCATTGATCAACTTATGAGAATTAGGACTATTAATGGCTTCATAGAAGGTGATTAGATCATCTCCCACTAAATCTAAGGTGTCCTAATTCTCCGCATGATACATATCATAAATATCCGGAATAACACTTCTTCTTTCTCTAGTAGATCTCCTTAAGGGCACCGGTTCATCCTCATTTTGAGGTTGTTGAATTTCATTATGTCCAACATTTTCATGTTGTCCGTTATTCACGGGAGTCTCTATATTATTTTGAATTGTATGTTCTTTGTTGAATTTCAAGTACAATTACTTGATTTTCAACAGGAACTAAATTTTGAGGAATAAAGAGTGGTTCCTCTAACTCTTCAAATTCAAAATCATTACTATTTCTCCCACTAAATTCAACATCCTCAAGGAACCTAACATTGTCAGTCTCGAAAAATGTTCTAGTTTTCGGGTCATAAAATTTTTATCCCCTAGATCTCTCGGCATATCCTACAAAATAGCTACTAACAGTATTTAGGTCCAGTTTGCCCTCATTAGACCTTATAAGGTCTAGCATCTGCTGGACACCCCCATAAATGAAGATGATTTAAGGACGGTTTCTTATTTGTCCATAACTCATAAGGGGTTTTGTCGGTAGCTTTTGAAGGTGCTCTATTGAGAATATAAGCTGCGATTTTTAATGCTTCGCCCATAATGAGTGAGGTAAAGAAGTACAAGAAAACATACTTCTTATCATATTCTTAAGGATTCTATTATGTCTCTCCAATATACTATGCTAGGTTTGCCCGACATGATGTAGTGAGGGACAATCCTACACTCTTCAAAAAATAGAGAGTATAAAGGACCCGGACGTTATTCACCCAATACGTTATATCGTCCGTAGTTTTCACTACTATGATCGGATTTAACGTTCTTAATAGTCTTTCTTATGCCTTAAAAGACTTGAAAACGTCCAATGATTGAAACTTTACATGAAGAAAATAATGTATCCATAACGAGAGTAATCATCCATGAACGTAATGAAATATTGTTGACCATTTCATGAAGGATTAATGAATGGTACACAAATGTCCATATGAATTAGTTCCAAGATGTTTGATATTCTCAAAATTTTATTTCCTTTAATGTTTGTAAATTTATTCTTTAAAACACTTAATGCAAAAGTTTTATCCGGAGTATCAAGTTATTTTTAGGATTTCCTCCGACATAAGCTTTATCAATTCTCCCTTTGGAGATATGACCCAAACGCCTATGACATAGAATACAAGAATTTTCACTTGATAATTTTTTGCTTAGTGCCTTTAGTTTTGGTTTCATTATTATGGGACTCATTCATTTTCTTGATTGTGTCAAGCAAATTAAGATTATCGATATATGACAAAGTACTAGTACCGACAAGTTTGGAATTTAAAATAAAGATCACATTTATTATTACCAAAGAACAAGAGTAACCTTCCTTGTCAAAATTGTGATAGATATTAAATTTCATCAAAAGGATGGTACAATGAATGTATTATTTAATACAAAATAATAGCCAGTACTTATCAATAATCTAAAAGTCCCTATGACTATAACTTCAACCGGATTTCCAGCTTCCATATAGATGTATTTCTCATCTTCACTGGGAATTCGGAAATTCAGGCAACCCTGCATACATGAACTAATGTGAGTTGTTGCACCAAATACAACCACTATGTATATTAAGGAATTGAAACCAAATTTGCCTTAGTACAAACAAGACCAAATGACATACCATCCTGAATTCGCCATTTGCGATACTTATGATAGTCGTTCTTCATGCGAGTAAGGTCCTTGCAAAAGAAGCATTTCTTGACTTTATGATCTTTAAATGATCCCTTATGCTTCTTACTTGCAACCGCAATTTCCTTCCCTCTTCTCTTAATCCCACGAGAAGAAGTAAATGCTGAGTGAGTACTTTCTAATTTGAGATATTTCATCCTATCTTCCTCTAATGTCATATGTGAAAGTAATCCATTAATATTTCACTTTTTCTTTTGACATTTATAGGTCACTTCAAAAGGACCAAATTGAGGAGGAAGATAGATCAAAACTAAGTGCACGAGCAAATCTTCCGAAATCTCTAACTTAAGTGCTTTTAGTTTGATCGAAAGATGAAATAATTCGATAATGTACTCCCGAAGATTTTCGTCACCCTTGTACCGAATGGAAACAAGTTTCCACAAGAATTCAAGAAAAAACTCAGCATTTTCGATTTCAGAGACATTGTCAAAAAATGTCTCTGAAACTGCATTTTTCATGATCATTAGACTCACGCGGTTGGACCGTTCCCATTGCTCAACATTTTTCCGTTCTATAACGGTATTTCCTTTAGTGAGAGCAGCGGGACTTGATTCCCCAAATGCGTGATCAATGTCCATATTGCCTAAGATCATCGTTATATTATTTTTTCAAGTTTTAAGTTTAGTCCCAGTAAGCAAAGGTGCATCATTTATAGCAGTAGTTACGGATGAAGCATTAATCAAATCTGAAGGAGAAGAACAAGAATGAAACAAAACATATATAAGAAACTACATAATGATTAATTATATCAAATGAATTCCATCAAAATAAAAGATAATCAACATGACATCAAGACTAATCTTTGGATTGCGAATTGACTCACAATTTGATTTATCTTAAGGTAAACAAATAGCTTAAACAACACACTTTAAATACTTGCCTTCCTTTGGGCCGGATCAAGTACAAAAAGTGTCCCAAAGTTTAAGGTACTTGTTCCCCGGCAATAAAGAATATAAACAATTCACTTTAAACACCCGCCTTCCTTTGGGATGGTTCACAGCATTTAAAATGACCAAAAGTTTAGTTCAATTATTACCCCATGAATGTAAATACTTAGTCAACAACAAGGTCTCCTTTGGGAAACAAGCATGTTATCACATATCAATATTTACATTCATCTTTTAACAAGTTGAATTTAATCAACAAGGTCTCCTTTGGGAAACAAGCATGTTAATTATGTCCAAAATGTTAAGGATATAATTAATCGGAAACAAAAAGCCTTAAGGTTATTTCTGAAAATTTAAAGGGTAAATAAATAAGTGAAATTTATCATTAAAAGATAGTATCCTTTTGTTTTACCCGTCCATTCTTAAAGTTCGATAACTCTAAGAACCGCCGAAGTGCGACTGGTGTCCAGATACTATAATTTACTAACAAATTATCACAAATGACCAAAAAGGTACGAATGACCAAAAATTTGTAGTTTTATAAATATTGAAGCTTCTGCACACATGGGCGGCCGCGCAGGTCAAGGTGGGCGACCGCCCAAGCTTCAATTCCACAAATTTTGAAGTCGCTGTACACACGGGCGACCGCTCAGGTCAAGATGGGCGACCGCCCATGTGCCCAGTGCCCAGATTTGATGAAAAGTCACCATTTTTAACACCCTTTTATGAACAGTTTTGAACCAAATAGAGAGAGTCATACCATACCGCGGGGGGCTACGTCCCCCCGCACCCCCCTTTGATGCCCGATACCAGGACAACGAGCCATAACACCCAATTAAACTATCAAATCTTAACTTAATGGTGAATCAATATTCAACCAAAGCAAGTAGATCCGCATACTCACATCACATTTTTAAATGCGTGGCTATGCATATGAACAAACTCACAACGCATCCAAGGATGGTGGCTATGTTCAAAATGGGATAATCTTACATTAAGAATTGAAAGCCTTTGAGTAAACCAAAAACAGAAATAGAATGAAATTTTATGAATATAATACTCTTAGACAAGATGAGTATCATGATCAAGAACAAAAACTAAATGAAATCATACAAGAATTAAAGCATAAGGCTTTATAAGATTTTCAAACTCAATCTAGTATATGAGTAGGCTCTGATACCAATTGTTGGAACATAATGATCCATCAAACCATGAACCGACTCACAACTAGATTAAGAATGAGAGGAAGATGAAGAAGAAGAATAATACGGAAGCGTGTACCTTGTGATTCCATGATTGTGTTCTTGATCTTGTTCTTGAATAAATGAGAAAGTAGGGAAGAGTAGATCTTCTAAATGATAGTGCCCACACTATAATCTTCTTGATGAATGAAGAGAATTCTTATGACTGAATTGTATATGTAACTAGTGTCTCTAATGGCTGATGGATAGCCTTTATATAATAAGAGAAGGGGCACTTCATTTAGGGACTACACCCTTTCATAAAGATGATGGTGTGAAGTTACCATTATGCCCATCATTTAATGGTACTTACACCTAATGGAATTTTACACATTTTGTCTATACTTTAACATTATTAAATGATTATAACAAATGGAATTAAATAATACATATTAATTAATCCATGTTCTAACATAGAGTGTGTGTGTATGTGTTTAGGGTTTTGACAATAGCTTACAATATCAATTTTGCAGTTACCTTGTCCAAGGTGACAAAGGTCTTCTATTTATAGGTGATGGAGAGGTGCTTGTTGAGGTAAGCCATGAGGTCAGCCCTAGAGGGCATCTTGATCTTTGACCAGGTACACGTGTCCGCATAGGATTGACTCTGTCAGTAAAGGGAGATTCAATGTCAGAGGGATGTCGCTGAAAGGAATATGAGCCGGGTATTTGACGTAGTGCATTAATGGCGACAGTAGGCACCTGAGCTATACATTCAATGCGATGGTAGTGAGCCGGCTACTTGCATGTCAGAGCCAGTAAGTAAACTTACTCAATAAGCTTTGATATCAATCGGGAGTCTGGTGAGATAACCGGGAGTCTGGTATGAGACAGCAGTCAACATCTTGGGCGCGGTCAATGATAATTGACGCGAGCACGGATGGAACGGTCCCAACTCCCGCGATCACCTGGCTGACGGTCTGGATCTCTTTGGTCTTGACTGGGACGGTATGAAAGGAACGCGGTCTAGACCGTGAGGGACTATCTGTCCGCGGTCTTGAGCCTAGCGATCTAGGGTGTGCCACGTCATGCTGGGCCTTTGGATCAGACCGAGCTTGGGCCCGGTCTAGCTGGTCCGGGCTCATCAGTGGTCCCTAGCTCCAACTGAATGATTACTTATGGTCTGAGCGAGGAGCTACTAGTTAAGTTCAGTTTTGTCATATCGCATCCTAAACGGGCACCAGTGTTGGCGTTTTTCACTGGTTTTGCTCTGCCTCCCGTGCAAATAGGCACCTGTGAGAGGCACGTGGGGAAGCTTGTAGAAGCTTTTAAGGTTCTGCCACCCGATTAAACTGGTGGGCCCCTTGGCAGGTGAAGAGACAGCGCGTGACAGGTACGGAGGATACGTGTCAGCCATACAAGAGGCGCCATAAATGCCAACTGACAAATTTTTGAATTTTCAAACGTTGGCGCCGGTTCATGGTTCGAGGGGGATGGTTTGTGGGCTATTTAATACGGGTCGAACCGTATAGGTAGGCCTATAAATACAAACCCTTCAACCCTCAGAACCCTTTTATCATCTTCAAGCCTCCAAATTGTTTTTAGAGAGAGAAAATTGTTGTCTGTGCTTAGCGTTTTCTTCCTTCGAATCCTTCTTCGCAAGTAATTTTGCCTTTAATTTCCTCTTCATCTCTTTCTGTTGCTTGGGACTTTATGACAACCCGTCAGTTTGGTCCAGTCCGTCCAATTGAACTAGGAGATGGAACCACTCCTGATACCTTCGCTGTTTGTAAACATTCAGGGGGTATCCATATGAAGGTTGTCTTTAGGTGGCTCAAGCTGTCCCTTGAGTCCTTTAAGTATTTTTGCGAGGGCCTTTTGTCCCACCCCGGTTGTGAGAGGCCAAGAAGAGTTTGGTGGTGAACGGTGATATATTGGTGTTGGGGGATACCAGTATATTAAGAAATTTTGTGATGGGGGTTCTGTGCAGGTTTCCCCGAGAGAGAGATCCGACCTTGAACGCCGCTGAACTGGTGAGGAGAGCGATTCGTAATCCTAGAGTGATAACTAATTGGGAGAAAGTTGCCCTCATGGATCTTGACCAAATGAATAAGTACCAGTTCCTGGACGCAGAAGATTTGAGTGCTCCCCTAGATGTTGAACCTTTTAATACCGTTTTCCCTGAGGTCCAGACCGAGGCCTCTGATGTACCCGTAGTGGACCTGAGTAGTAGTGATGAGGACGAGGACGATGATGAAATGGATGTGGCCAGAGACGAAGAGGAGGAAGCTTAGGGGGCACCCTCTAGGGGGTCTCTTTGGCTCTTCGAGCACGGAGACTTTGGAGGATGACCGTGATGAGGAAGACCGCATGGCTGCAGGTACATCCCAGAAGGCAACTGAGATAGTTGACGCCTTCGAGGAGGATCCTGAGGAGGGTGCCGCTGACCGCGGCAAGAGCCATGCTGTTGAGGAAAACCCTAGTCATGGCAGAAAAAGGAAAACCAAGGAGGCGGCCCCTACTGACTGGGAGCAAGAAATATACACCACTTATGTTGTTGATCCCAAGGCCTTCCGTGTCCACCCTCTTCAGGAGGTGATGACGAAGTAAGGTAAGCTTAGACCGGAGACGATAGATGATGTCTGCAAGGATAATAGGGCTTGCATTTTCAATGGGGCCTAGTTCGAGAATGGACTGAGACTTCCCCTCGATCCCTTCGTCGACATCTTTTTTGATTTCAATCGTTGTCTCCCCATGCACCTGACTCCTAATGCTATTAGAGCCTTAGTCTCTTTCATAGCTATTTGCAGGGTATTGGGCTACGAACCTACCCTTTCTGGGCTTTATGCCTTCTATCAGAACCGAATAACCAATGGCAACCTGAGCCTGAAGCGAAGAACAACTCTGCCCGGACCTTTTCTGCTCCCACCATAAATTTGACCAATAGAACTAGAAGAACATCTTGGTCATAGAGTCTAGGTTTGGGTGGTCTTTTTCAAAACCTTCCAACCCCGTTTTGGTTAGGGTAGCTGCCAGCTCTTACCCTAGTCCTGCTCTATCCGAGGCCCTACAGGTTTCCCTGAAGACTTACTTGGCCAAGTACATATCCGAGGGAGTGCAGCCCATTTTTGACGTGAGCGCAATTGTTAACAATGAGCCTTTGCTGATCTACTCAGGGGTGGCCACTCGAAGGGAGGGTAGCTACTATGCCCCTAGAGTAGCTATCGGGCCCCAGATTCGTGACCCTGATTGGAGGGTGCATGAATTTTTTGAGTTTGAGGCTGACTGCAGAACCTGTATGATGGACGCGGTCTGCGAGCCTCCGGAATGGATCGGTCTCTATTCTGTCTTTGAGAAAATTGTTTATTGCTTGCTTTTTGATTTCTCGGACTGTATTTTAACCAACTCTTTTTTCTTTCAGAGTAGATCCAGCCAAATATTCCCTAGATGGCCAAGCTTAATGCCACCGAACTAAAGGCCAAGAAATTGCGCCAGCAAGAGAAGAAGGCAGCGGCCAGGGAAGCTGCCTTGGGCGGAGTGGCTGGCAAGGGGGTGTCTCTTCCCGTTTCTAATAAATCCTCCGGCGATACTCTGGCCGGAGTTAAGGTAATCCCTACCACCAAGGATTTGCCTCCACCACCCAAGGGTCCTCTCCCTGCCTCTTCTGCTCGCGGCTCCAGTCCTTCTAGTCGCACCATATATTTCGAACACACCAATCAAACAGATCAGTCTAGGAAGAGGTCTGCTGCTGACGTGGAGATTGCCGTCAAGGAGAGGGCGCAAAAAACTCACAAAGGGGATGGCACACAGGCCCAAGCCTCCACTTTCACTGCCCTAGCACTTACTTCAACTAGGGGGCCACGATCTGCTCTATCTCTTAACCCCTTGTGCCTCTTAGCACACGCGACCAAGCATGGGCACTGAAGAAAAAGATGGATGATGTGTCCGCAATAAAAGGGGTAGATCTCTATGCCCGCGGGCCTCATCAATCCGTTGCAGGGCTTGGTCTCCTGAAACGGCTCTATGCCCCTGACTTCTACAAGAATGTAGCAGTCAAGGAGAATGTTGCTGCCCTGATGGGGGATATTGGCCTTGCTTTTACTGAGGTAAGACTTGTCCCCTTATTAACTTCAACTCTTGCCTCTTACGCTTTTACCGATTACTGATCCTTCCTTTCGCAGTCGGGCAATAAGATCATGCGCCTGAGAGGGATCTCGGGTGAGCAGGCCGCTGACCTCTCGGAGCAGACTAAAATTCTGGCGGACAAGTGTAGGGAGCTGAATAAGGCGGAGGAGAGGGTGAAGACTCTGACTGACTCCCTTCCTAAGAAAGAAACCGATTTGAAGGGCTTCATGGATCGGTTGGATGTGGTGGATAAGGATTTGTCCAAGGCCAAAGGGACAAGGGATGCTCTCCGCGGGGAGAAGGCGGATTTGGAGAAGAGGAACGCGGAGCTGCTAGATAAGCTGGAGGCTTCCAAGAAGCAAGTCTTGGTCTTGGAGGCCAAGGCTAACGAGCTCTCCGAGCAGCTGCTACCCTTGAGGCAGTTCGAGCTGGAGAGGGATGCTCAACTACTCGCTGCCCGCAAGGAGGCAGTTGAGGAGTTTAAGCAGTTCGAGGAGTACCAGGATGAGATAGCCACTGAAGCTGCTACGCAGTACGAGCTTGCCTGCCAACCACAGCTAGGAAACTTTGCTGCTACGGGCAAGTTCTCAGTGGAACAGTTGGCCTTAATAGGCTCATTGATCTCCACTGATGCTCTTTGCCTGCCCGGGCATGCATTGGTCCCTCTGGCTGAGGAGGAGGTTAAGAATCTAGAGCTTGCAGTGGCCTTGTCTCTGCCTCCTATCGTCGCGGTCATCGTCCCAAGCCTTGTCAGCGACATGTATAGAATGAGGTTTGGCGATGAGAAGCTTTCCTACGAAGAAGTTGCTGCTCACCTGTTCCCCAATGGGTCTGCAGTCAGTGATTTATTCGGACTGCGACTAGCTCCCTCTACTGAACTAACTCCATCTCCTTCCACTACTGATGCTTCAACAATCAATCTCCCCTCTCCTACTCTGGGCACTGAGGCTACCAAGGAGAACGCTCCTGAGTCTACCCAGCCTTTAGCTTAGGTTTTTCCTTCTTTTTCTTGTAATAGATTGTAGGATTTGTAAATCATTTACTCTATTAATAGAAGTATTTTTCTTAATTGCTTGTCTTATTTAGGCTGTTTCAAGTTTTGGCAATATTTGAATACTTTGATACTTATATCAATGCTTTCCTTCAAGTTTGTATTCTTGCTTTTTCTTTTTTCAGCTTACGACTTGGAACAATTGTTCTTGACTCAATGTTGTGGTTTATGGGAATGGTAGGCCTTTTGACCACGTTTGTGAATTTATAACTCTTTATTCAAAATTGCTTGAGTTTTTGTGAGAGTCAACCCTTTTTCTCTATGATCGCGTTCGTTTATGGCTTTGGACAATTTTGAGGTCTTGACCCCCTTTCGTCTATTTAGCTTTTAAAACTTTTTTGATCACTCCCTTCCACTTACGCTTATTTAGATTTTGAAATCCATGGCGTAATTTTAAAAGAGCCAAGGCAAGCTACTTTTATTGGGCAAGCGGATTGTGGTCGTGAGGCAATAGTCCACGCAACAGTAGGTAGAGGCATATTGGCCCTTTAACCCACCGGCATCTGTATCCACTTAATGGTGGTTCACGCGGTTTGACTCTTTGGAGTCTCGTGGCGATCATGTAATGGGCTCATATGTTGGCCTTTGTACATACAGGCGTGCGATCATCAGCCACCTAAGGCCTACGCGCATTTAGTTGGTACGGGCACTGGCCTTTGTCCCCACTTGCATCTATATCCACTTATTTATGGTGGTTCACGTGGACAGGACAGAGAGTCTTGTCCGTGATCGAGTACGGGCTTAATGGCCTTTGTACACATATAGGCATGCGATCTTAAAGGATCTTTGCGCATCAGCGGTTAGGGGCTCATATGTTGGCCCTTTTACCTACTGTCATCCGCTTGCAGGCATCCACTTTAGCTTTTGAGGCTGGTGGAAACAACTATAACAGTATCTATAATAGTTTTTTTTCAAAAAATTGGTTTGATATTCATATATTCATTGCCTCTATCATCCTTACAAAATACAAAGATTTAAAAGTAATACTTTCTAAGGTGATCGCTATTCCAAGCATTTTTGAGGTCTTTTCCTTCCTTTGTCCGCAATCTGTAGGTACCCTCTTTGATTATTTGGGTAACTTCGTACGGACCTTCCCATTTCGGAGAGAGCTTGTGGAAACCAGCTTGGGTCCCTTGTACTTCAACATTTCTGAGTACCCAATCTCCAACTGAAAAACTTCTCTTATTCACTCTTATCATGATGCTTCTTCGCTTTTTGCTTGTAATTCACCATTTTTTTCATTGGCTCGTATTCTCTTTTCTTCGAGATCATCCAGGTCATACCTTCTGTTTTCCTCATTTTGAGACTCATCGAATTATGTGACTCTGTATGAGGGTAGGGCTACCTTAACTGGAGCCATTGCCTCTGACCCATACGTGAGTGAGAAAGGAGTTTCTCCCGTTGAATTTCTGATCGTTATGCGGACAACCCATAACGCGGTCTGGAGCTCGTCCAGCCATCGTCCTCCTCGTCCTTCCAAGTTTTTCTTCAGGGCAGACAGGACTAATTTGTTTTCGACCTCAGCTTGTCCATTTGCTTGGGGATACACCACTGCGGACTGGCGGTGTTGTACTCTTATTCTCTCACATTCCGCTGTAACTTTTGTAGATAATTGAGTGCCATTGTCTGAGACTATTGCTCGTGGGACCCCAAATCTGCACCAGATGTGATCGTGGACAAAATTTATAACATTCTCCTCGGAGATGATGGCCAAGGCTTTGGCTTCAGTCCACTTTGTAAAATAATCCACGGCCACTACTGCGTACTTAATGCCTCCTCGAGCGGTAGGGAACATACCTATTAGATCAATCCCCCATGTATCAAATGGCCACGATGGTATAACCAAAGTCTGCACTTTTGATGGGAGTCTAGGGATGTCCGCAAACCGCTGGCATTTGTCACATTTTCTTACGTACTCTTATGCATCTCTCCTCATCGTCGGCCAATATAATCCTTGAAATTTAATTTTGTTTGAGAGATTGCGAGAACCAGAATGTCCGCCACAAACTCCTTCATGGACCTCATAGAGTAAATTGGTGACCATGTGAGTTTTGACGCATCTCAGCAAAGGCTTGGTGAATGACCGCCGAAATAAGACTCCGTCTAGGATGAGGTATTTCTCGGACACCTTTTTGATGGTTCTAGCCTTTGCTTGATCTTCGGGGAGGGTTTGCTTTCTCGATGTAATCCTTGATTTCATCTACCCAATCCCTTTCCTGATCCTCAATATTGCTTATTTGAATCCGATCTATAGCAGGTCCTTCAGTGAATTCTATTTGGCAATCCGTATCTAAGTCCATGACTTCTTGATCGGTTATTCTGGAGAGAAGGTCAGCTTCTGTGTTGTCCTCTCTCATCACTTGGTTCAGCTCATAGTATGTGAAATTTTTGAAAAGGGTTTTAGCTAGACCGCAGTACTGGGTTGATCGTGTCATATTCCCCCTTAATTTGATTTACTATGAGCTGAGAGTCACTATTTATTTCAATATTTTGAACTCCCAAGTCTCTGGCCAATTCCATGCCTGCTATAATCGCTTCATACTCAGCCTGATTGTTCGATGCTTCGAACTTGAATCTCAAGGCTCTTTTGAACTTCTCCCCGCAGGGTGCGACCAAGAGTATGCCCGCTCCACTCATTAATTTGCTCGCAGATCCATCCATGAATAAAGTCCAAACTTCTTCTGGACGCTCTTTGGGCTGTACAATTTCTGCTTATGAGCTATCTTGGGCCTCTTCTGACTCTGTTCGCTTTCTCTTTCCCAGGTCGCTGTCCGCTAGCTTGAATGACGTTTCTGCTACAAAATCAGCTAAGGCATGCGCTTTGATTGTCCTTCTCGGGGAGTAGGTGATCTGGAACTCAGTGAGCTCGATAGACCAAGCCAGCATTCTCCCCGAAGACTCTGGTTTATGTAAAACCCTTCTAAGTGGGGCCTCAGTAAGTACATTTATAGGATGCGCAAAAAAGTAAGCTCTTAATTTTTGAGCAGATACAAGCAAGGCATAATCTAATTTTTCTATATTTAGATAACGCCCTTTTACGACGGATAGTGCCTTAGATACATAATAAACTGGTTTTTTGGAGTTATTTTCCTCCCTTACAAGAACAGCAGCTACTGCCAAGTCAGTAACTGCTAAAAATAGAAAAAGCTCTTCCCCAGGCACCGGGCTACTGAGTAGAGGGGGCTGCCCGAGGTAACTCTTCAATTCTTCAAAAGTTTGACCGCATTCTTGGTTCCATGCGAATTCATCAGCTTTCTTCCCCCCTTTTAAAGTTTTGAAGAAGGGGAGGCATCTCTCTGCAGACTGTCACGACCCTAATCCTAGGCACTGTTTAGGCACCCGTGGAGCACGTGGGAGTGGGGGTTTCACTTCATTTCCTATGATGCATTGCATGATCTTTAGAGTATTATGTGGTTATTGGTTATTTGATTTCATTATGAGTTTTGAATGTGAATGAATTCAATTGTGATATAAAAGGTTAATGGGATTAAATGGGAAATAATGTGAGAAAGAGATTCTACTTGGAATTATAAATGGAAGGGATTATAAAAGTAGTTAGGGGGCTTAAATGTAATTATAAGTTTAGGGGTTTAGTTGTAGTGGTTGATACTTGGAGGGCCTTAGTGAAAATTTGTTGATATATATCTTAAGGAAGCTTCTTTCCTTATCCATTTCTTCCTCCACTTTCTTCTCCTTCTTCTTCATCAGCCAAGAACAACCTTAAACCCTAGAAATCTTCCTAAAATCCTAGAAAATCAACCCTTGCTCAGTTTCCAAGTTTGATTTCGGTTTATTGATCACGGCGGCGAGTAGTATTCATCTATCCGGAGAAAGTTTCTTGTTCTTTTTCATATTTTCCAAGTAAGTTGTTATGATTCCTTTCAATGTTGAGCATATGAAGTTATATAATGTTGAAATGTGTTATAAACCATGTTTGGAACTTGCTGCTTCATTTCTTGGCTTGGGAAAAATGATTAGAAAAGAGTTGAAGTTGATGAACATAAAAGAGTAATGGAATAGTTGATCAACTTTGGGATTGGAGGTGGTATAGGGTTCTAAAACATGGATTGAGTGTGGGTATGTGTTAAAGTTGGTATACAATCTGGTTTTGGTTGGTTTGGTGCAGTTATGTGAAGTCAAAAATGGGTTTTGGGGTCTTGGCTGGTACTGATGCTGCACATCAGCAACCATTCTGGTGTTTGGCACGACTCGTACCCTGGAGCACGAGTCGTGACCCTCAATTGGACTCGTGATACGAGTGGTGAAGTTTTAGTCAATCGTGCAGGGCTTGGGCACGATTCGTACCCTGGAGCACGAGTCGTGCCCAGGACTGGTTCAGGGTATGAATTTCAAGCCATTTGGAACCTAAGCAATTTAATTGGGATTTGGTCCTTCTTTAACTATAATCCTAGAGCAACACTAGTACTTTCCAACAGCATTTTAAATAGATCAAAATGATAATGAGAAGGTCTTTAAATCTTGCTTTGAAAAGGGTTGAGACCCATGGTAAAATGGTAACCAAAGTTATATAAATTTGGTATTTGATTATGGAACTTGTGTATAAGTTGTGAAATGTGATTTTGTGAATGCGTAGGGCTACCTATTTGTGATTGTACCTCTACGTGGTTGTCTATGAATGGTTATATGGTACTATGGTTCGTGAAATACTTGTTGCACGACATCATTGAATGGATTATGAGTATACATGCCATACATGGATTATTATTGATTCAATAATGTATATATATATATATATATATATATATGTGTGTGTGTGTGTGTGTGTGTGTGTGACACTATTTGAAGGGTGAACATGAGTAATTGTACCATGCTAAATGTTATCATCCCTATGTGTGGATTTAACTTCAAGTAACTGTTATGTGCTTGAATATGATTGTGAATGTGATTGATATCAGCTGATATTTCGGGGGTATAATGGAATACGTCCACTTATGAGAATTTGTAACATAAGGTAGCCGGATTTCATTATAAATGTGACCGCTTACCCACTGTGGCCACAGATGGGGAGTTCAGTTACTATGGATATGCCTAAGCAGTTAATAGAATACTGATACCTTACATGGTTCCCTGAAAAATGGGTCTTGTAAGGCGTGAATAGGCCTAAGCCGTTCACAACTAAAGAGGATGTATTCCCAGTAGTACGACTTATTGTTCAGACGGGAAAAGGTAAGGTCAGGTAACGTGATGTGTTTACCGCTTTCCAAATATGATGTTGAACAACTTGTTTATGTGTTGCATCTTATTTGGCATCTTGCTGCATGCATAATAGCTTACTGAGATTCTTTCTCACCCCGTCTCCCTTTAATTTTTTTTAGATACCACTGAGACAGAGGTCAGGATCGGTGAGGCCGGGGCAAAGTTGGATTGTCTTTTATTTGTCAGGGTATGTTTTGATAGGAGGGAAGAGTTATAAGTTGGTTGTTATTCTTTTGGGGCAAGTTTGTATATAACTTTTATAAACACTTGCAAAACTTAGTTTGTAATTAATGGTTGTGGTTTCTTGTAAATATGATAGTATGAGTCTTTACTTTTAAAGTATGATGAATGAAAGTAGGTTATTATATTGAACAGGTTTCCTTAACATTTTCATTTAAAGATATCATGTCAAAATTTTATTAAAACTCCTTTGGTTTGAAATGGTTTAATCAAAAGGTTTCTTTTAAGTCGGGTCGGGTTGGAGACCCTACCATCGGGGCACGAGTTTATAGGTCCCGGAGTTGGGGAGGCCCCACACAGACCACGAGATGAAGCGGCCTAATGCGGTGATGCACCCATTTAGCTTTTGCACATCCTTCACGCATGCAGGAGGTTTCATGTCCATCAGCGCTTGAATTTTTTCAGGATTAGCTTCAATTCCTTGATGATTGACCATGAATCCGAGGAACTTGCCCGCTTTGACCCCAAAAACACACTTAAGGGGGTTTAATTTCATGCTGTTGCGGCGCAAGTTAGAGAAAGTTTCCTCCGCATCGAGCTCGTGGGATTTTTCTCTCGTCTTTATGACCATGTCATCAATGTAGGTCTCAAGGTTTCTGCCCAATTGGTCTTTAAAGAAAATATTATCCATCTGTTGGTAGGTGGCTCCTTCATTTTTTAGCCCAAAGGGAATCATTGTGTAACAGTACGTCTTGCCCGCAGCAATGAAGGCTACTGAGGGGACGTCTTCGAGAGCCATTTTGATTTGATGATAGCCGGAATATGCATCAATAAAGCTGAGGACTCTGTGTCCGGCTGTCGAATCTACCAACCGGTCTATGCGAAGAAGAGGGAAGCAATCTTTGGGGCATGCCTTATTGAGATCTGTGAAATCAACGCGCATCCTCCATTTGTCATTGGCCTTTTTTACCATGACTACATTGGCTAGCCACTTAGGATAAGAGATTTCTCTAATTATCCCCGCCTTAAGTAGCTTTTCAACCTCTTCCTTTATCGCGACCTCCTTGTCCGGGGAGAAGTACCTTTATTTCTGATGTATGTTCTTGAAGGTGGGGTCATCATTTATTTGATGGAGGATTACATCCTCGCTAATTCCATGCATGTCCTCCACCCTCCATACGAACACATCACAGTTTTTTCGGAGGAATTCTATCAAGATCCTCCTCTCCTTCGGGTGAATTTCCAGACCGACCTTAACTGTTTGCTCGGGGTAGTGGAAATTGATTACCACTTCCTCGAGCTCGTCGTTATGCCTGAGGTCGGTGATTTCACAATTATGGAGGGAATCGATTTCAATGGCTGGGGGGGTTGGCCCTTGCCTCGGGCAGTTCGGCCATGGAGTATATTACCTCTCTATCTATCTCCCCTAGGAATCCTCGATCAATATAGCCCCCCTTCAATGGGGGCCTTGGCTTTTCTGCTCATTTTGAGCTCCACCTTTGTGGAATGGAAAGAAAGCATGCCAATTGGTACGGGGGCTGGAATAATTTCTTTGGCTTTGTCCTTTGTTTGTTTATCCGTGCCCTCTTTCTGCGGTCAAGAAGTCTGGCCCTTTTTGCCTTCCTTTTTTCCTCTACCATCTGGAGGAATCTCCCGGGCTGGTTCTTTATCATAGCAACTCCGCTCGGAGTATTAAACTTGATTCTTTGGTGGGGAACGGAAGCAACTACTCCCAATAAGGCCTGTGCGGTTACGCCGAGTATAGCATTGTATTGGGAGGTAATATCAACCACCATAAAAGTATTTTTGGCTGTCTTTTGCATGGGTTTCTCCCCGATAGTCACCTCAAACTCCATTGTCCCCTTTACTCTGACCACTTGATTTGTGAACCCCTCGAGCATGCCGACATAGGGAGTTAGGTTTGCCTTGGACATCCTCATTCCTACCAAAGTATGGTAGTAGAGGATGTCTCTGGCTGCACCCATATCAATGAGAACTCGGCCGATGTTTGCTCGGTTGATTTACATGCGGATGGTGAGGGGTTGAGTAGAATGGAAAAGGGTGGAGGCAAGTTTACTCTTCTTAAACCCAATTTCTTGCTCCTCTTCCGAAGCCATGGGGGGATCAAGAAAACTTTCTCCAGGGTCCTGATCTGGAGGGAGAGCTGTTTGTTGGTTGGAGCTTCTTCTCTAATGAAATTGATCTCATAATCACCCAACTCGTCGTCCTCCTCGTTGTCTCTTTCCCTTCTCTCGAGACCACGTATTGTTTGTGCCCGCGGGTTATTATTGGCATTATTGGCCGTATTGGCATTGTGGCCCTATACCCATTTTGTCAACTCCCCGTTGTTGATCTTCTGCTGGATGATTCTTATCAATTTGAAGCAGTCCTCGATGCTGTGACCGTGGTCATTGTGATACTCACAGAATTTGGCCCTACTCCTCTCATTCGGCTTTCTGCCCATGGGTGGAGGAGGGGGAAGTTTTGTAGCTCTCATGATAGCCGCTCGATATTCATTAAGGGGAGTGAAAATTGTCTCCTTCATTAGTTTTCGGAGTTTTGTCCATCTTGCGGGTACGATTTTTGCCCTGATTGTTGCCGCGGGCAGACCCTTGGCCTATCTCCTGGACTTGGCTGATCCTCTCCTTAACTGGACCGCGGGCAGCGGTTTCGTTAGGCTCTTCTGCTGAGGCAATAGCAGAGGCTCGCTCATACATCTCCTCCACGCTCTTAGGCCTGTTGGAGGCAAAATTCATTTTTAAGAAACTGGAGGAGAGACCGCCCTCAAAGCAAAGCCGGATGGCACCCTCTTCTAAATCTACAATCTGCTCGCTCACTTTTCTGAATCGAGAGATGTAGCTTTTTGTGGTTTCCGTCGCAGCTTGCTTGACTCGGATCAGGTCTGTCTTAGGCCGGGCTGGCTCACCTGCCCCAGCAAATGCATTCAGGAAGAGGTGCCTGGACTGATTGTAGGTTTTGATGGACTTGGGCTTGAGGGCCACCATCCAAGATAATGCCTTGCCCGTGAATGTGGCGGCCAGGGCCTTGTACATCACTGCTTCATTCGAAGAGAATAGGGCCATTTGCCCCTCAAACTGCCCCATATGGCTCTTGGCATTCTTTGAGCTATCATACGTTTCCATCTGGGGGGGTTCCCTTTTTGTATGGGTGACGGGGTAATTTTGTCACTAAATGCATCCATAGTGCAGCCACACCTCTGGGTCATTTTCTGGTGGGTCTCCCACATCTGATGCATGAATTTTACAAAATTTGGATCCTTGTCATCCATTTTTGGCTTCTTGGCGTGCATAGTTACAGCCTTCCCCTTGGCTTGAGCCAAAGATCTTGCTTTGAACTACCTGCGGCGAGGATTGGATTGAGCTTCCTCCCCTCGCACTTCGTCATCATCAATTTCTACCACGTCTTCGTGACCGCGGTCAAAAGTTGGTTCAACCCATTTTGTCCCCCTGGCTTGACTAGCAAGCGAGTTAGCGGGGACTCATTGGGAGAACCTTTATGACCCTGCTGGGAGGGGAACTCCACCGTTTGCTTCCAACTTCACCAAATCCAACTGAGCGTCGTTAATGGCCATGGCCTCAGCCACCAATTTGGACCTCGCGGTCAGGGCTTCTTGCCTTTTGAGGATTAACTCCGGAGCGATAGGAGTATTTGGAGAAGAGATGGGAGTTCTAAGAGTGGCAGGTGGAGGAGGAGTTTTTGGGCTGTAATTTAGGAGGGCCAAAGTTTTTTCTTTTCTGACTTCATCCGTAAGCCTTCTCAGATCCCTTTGAGCAGGGGAGAGGTTGTTTATGCTTTGAGAACGGGCCCCCAACCTGTTGAAGGCTGAGGTGCTTGACCTCACAGGATTTATATTCGAAGGAGACGCTTGGTCACCTTCAGGGAGTGTTAAATAACTAGCATTTCCAAGAGTTTTAGACATATTTTAAAAAGGGCTGAAAAAGAATGGATTTTATGATAGCGAGTGTTTTTTACACGAGGGGTGTTTTGACACAAAAAATTACGAGAAAATTATGATTTTTCCCGGCAATGGAACCACAGATGACGCCTGGGCTTTTGGGGTCTGAATGGCTGTAGGATATCTGGCAGGATATATTTGGTGCGTACCTAGAACACAACACAAGGAAGCCCCGTTAAGGTCAAAGTTGGATGTTACTCCAACTCAGGACCTCGGGTGTGAGAGTAAGAATACAGAGAATAAGACTTTGAATGTCTAGAGTGTGTGTGTCTATGTGTTTAGGGTTTTGACAATAGCTTACATTATCAATTTTTCACTTACCTTGTCCAAGGGGACAAATGTCTTCTATTTATAGGTGATGGAGAGGTGCTTATTGAGGTAAGCCATGAGGTCAGCCCTAGAGGGCATCTTGGTCTTTGACCAGGTACACGTGTCCGTATAGGTGGCTCTATCAGTAAAGGGAGATTCACTGTCAGAGGGGATATCGCTGAAAGGGACATGAGCCGTGTATTTGGCGCGGCACATTAATGGCGACAGTAGGTGCCTGAGCCATGCATTCAATGCGATGGGAGTGAGCCGGCTACTTGCATGTCAGAGACAGTAAGTAAACTTGCTCAATAAGCTTTGATATCGACCGGGAGTCAGGTGAGATAATCGGGAGTCTGGTATGAGACCGCAGTCAACATCTTGGGCGCGGTAAATGATAATTGACGCGGGCACGGATGGAACGGTCACAACTCCCGCGGTCACCTGGCTGACGGTCTGGATCCTTTTGGTCTTGACTAGGACGGTATGAGAGGAACGCGGTCTAGACCCTGAGGGCCTATCTGTCCGCGGTCTTGACCCTGGCGGTCTAGGGTGTGGCACGTCATGCTGGGCCTTTGGACCAGATCGAGCTTGGTCCCGATTTAGCTGATCCGGGCTCATCAAATTTCAAATCCATAATCTTCTTCAAGTGAATAGTAATTCGTCTTCCTTGGCTTTTATGTCCTTTTAACATTAACTACTCTTGGAGCCCGAGGTGAGATAATTACCCCACATACAAAGCCTTCAAATTCATCACATAATGATTCTGATACTTTAGGGGGAAACAAAGCATCAGACTCTTAATCGCATTTTTCTATTCCTCGAATCGAAGGAGAAGGTTTTGTACGACCACCGGTGTTTGAGAACTCGACATCATAATATTTGGGGTAAGGCTTACGAGCTTCAGGAGGCCATAACTGAGGGCCAGTGAGAATATGAGGAACAATTTCTAAATGCGACTCTAAAGTCAAAGAACTTGTAGTAACAATAGGGATGACCAAACACGGTTACGATTTCAAAAAAGGGAAAATCGGACCTGAACCGTGAACTTACGGTTCACGATTCGCGGTTCCTGTTCCGAACCGGTGATTCACAGTTCGAAACCGCCGGTTCAACAGTTTTTGTTTTTTGTGTTTTTTTAATAGATAAAACTGTTTTAGAAATTTTTTATTACTAAAAATATTTGCAAAAAGTTATATAAAAAAGATAGAAAAAAACTAAACAAATGAAAGTATATAAAAGAAAATAGGGACGGACTACCCTTTAAATTTTTATTTTATTTTTTTTATTGACTAGGAAAAAATATTTTAGACTTTTTTTATTTCTGAATTTTTTACAAAAAGTAATATAAAAAAAGATAGAAAAAAAACTAAATAAATGAAAGTATATAAAAGAAAAGAGGGTGGACTACCTTTTATTTTTTATTTTAATTTTTATTGAATATGAAATAGTATTTTAGAATTTTTTTTTTTTTTTTTTACAAAATGGTATATAAAAAAAGATAGAAAAATATTAAACAAATGAAAGTATATAAAAGAAAAGAGGGATGGACTACCCTACATTTTTTATTTTATTTTATATTTTTTATTGACTAGGGATAATATTTTAGACTTTTTTATTACTGTCATTTTTTACAAAAAAGTATATAAAAAATGTTATAAAATTTAAACAAATGAAAGTAAATAAAAGAAAAACTGAATAATAAATCTCATACACTAAATCTAAATCTAAATCATATACCTAAATCTCGTATATACCCTATACCATCAACCTTAAATATATATACTTCATACCATCCTAATTCATCTACCTAAATCTCACGTATACCCTATAACATACTCCCTCCGTCCAATTTGTTACTTCACAGTTACTGTACTCACGTAAATTAAGGAGGGAGTATTATATTGAAAGTGTTGTGAGTGTGAAGTAAAATAGGAGAGAGAATGAGTGGAGGAAATAGTAAATTATAATGGTGTTGTGAGTATTAAAATAATGTAGGAGAGAGAATGAGTGGGGTAGGATTAATATTTTAATGATATAAACTTTTCATTTTAGGTAAAAAATAAAGTGTGAAGTATGTATTTGGACGCCCAAAATAGAAAATTTGAAGTAAGTAATTGGACGGAGGGAGTAAATCTTAAATCTAAATGATATACTTCATACCCTAAACTCTAATTCATCTACCTTAATCATATACCATTAAATCTAAATCATATACTACATACCCAATACCCCAAATCTTAATTCATCTACATATATCTCATATATACCCTATATCCTAAACCTTAAATCTAAATCATATATTTCATACCCTAAACGCTAATTTATCTACATTAATCTCACATATACCTATGCCCTCATACTTAAATCTAAATCATATACTCTATAACTTAAATCCTAATTCATCTACATTATTCTCAAATATATCATACTCTAAACCTTAAATCACAACTATATGCTCCATACCTTAAACCCTAATTCATCTACCTTAACCATATATTCAATACTCTAACCCCCTAAATCATATACCTAATTCCCATACATACCTCTAAACCGAACCACTCAATCTATACATATACCCCTTATATACATTTTACCCTAAAACTTAAAAAAATGAGAGTTAGTTTATGATTTGAGCTTGAGAATCAAAGAAATTAACGAAATTCGTTAGAGAAAGTTAAGAGAAAGTTAAGGGGGTTTGTGTGAAAAAATTGTGAAGGGAGGGAGGCTGGTATTTATAGTTGAGAAAATATGTTAGGAAAACAATAATATTTGGTATTTAACCATGCACCTCATATGCTAACGGCTATACTCTGACAAATCTAATGAAATTTCTAACGAATTTGACAGTTTTGACAACGATTCCGGTTTAGGCGGTTCAAAACCGCCGGTTCACAGTTTTTCAAAGGGAGAAACCAGAACCGAACCGCCAAACCACTGGTTATGATTTCAAACGGTTCCGATTCCGGATCGTTTCCGGTTCAACGGTTCCGGGTCGATTCCGATTCCGATTTGGTCATCCTTAAGTAACAATAGAAGAAAAAGAACTAGAACCATTAGTATTTGGCTTTTAAGGCGCAACTCTTCGTAAGATCTCAGCTAAGGGGTACTCGTAACCATCAACGATCATTATCTCACCATTATCTTGCAATGATTCAAGAGGACCAGTTGCCGCATCTCCATCTCGAGTATTTGCAATAATCTCACCTGGAGCCACACCAAGGTCAATAATTTCCACCTCAACATTATCATTTGTAATCAACCTCACGACGTTAGACGTATAAGCTGAATAACCTCTAAGCCATTAGCTTCATCCTGATAACCAGTCGGAGTTAGGTTTGTCGTAAAAGCCATGTGATCATTATTAGTCACTAAACCTGGAGCAAATGAAACTAAATGTGTAATTATTGGCTTTAAATCCATTGTTGCCTTAGCGATTTCCTCCACAACAACCGAACCTCCAACCTCTTTTAGCTTCTCACTGTGAACCTCCAAAGCATGTTGATCCTCTTGATCAAGTATAGAGCAACCATTCTAACTTGTACTAATTGTATGTGTACCCTCTATAGCTTGCCTAGCTATGCTATTAAACTTCTTCTACCAAATCTTTTTTTGGTTGGTAATAACTTCATTCTGCTTAGCAGGGATCACAAATTGTATTCCGTCCTTAGTCGTGGTAGATTTAGGAGCACTCTCAATCAAGTTCTTCCCTTTATCCCCTTCATGACCTCCATTGCCCTTGCCAGCAAATCTACATTTTGCAATGGAATGACCTACCTTAAATCAATGCTTGCAATGCATGGGTATCAAATTCCAGATATTAGTAAAATCCCTCATCAAACACACACACACACACAGACATAACTCAACCACATCATTTTGGTTATACTAATTAAACTCGTTATTTGGAAAAATATTGTTCAACATGCTCTTAATTTGAAAATTATGAAGAATCACTCTTGTATTATAAAGACACAATGTAAATTGTATTGCAAGATGATTGAATTTTCCATTGATCAACAGAGGTATATATACAAGACATATGTGACTGTTCTAGTTTCTAAGAGACATACAAATAAATATTGATACATTAACCAAGCCATGTACTGAAGTGGGAACAACAATAGACGAGTGCCTGTTGGTATTTCATGAGGCGGGCGCATGCAAGGAGTGAGGCGGCCGCTTGGGCTTTAGCAACAACAGGGGAGTGCCTCGGCAGGCGAGGCAGCCGCATGGAAAGAAAGTTGGCGTACGCCTGGAAGACAGAAGAAACACCCTTGGCAAGAACAACTTGAGGCGGGCGCCTGGCCATGTTGGGGCGGGCGCCTCATACAAAGTCTTCACTCCCCCTCAAGTTGGCGCATGAAGGTTACGAATGCCCAACTTGCCAACTAAGAAACGAAACTGAGTAGCACCAAGGGGTTTCGTAAAGAGGTCAGCAACTTGATTGGCGGTTGAAATCTGGCATGGCAGTATATCACCAGACTCAACACGTTCACGAACAAAATAACAATCCATTTCAACATGTTTAGTACGTTCATGAAAAACGGGATTATTGGCAATGTGTCTTGCAGCTTGGTTATCACAATAAAGGGATGTAGCATGTGGTTGAATAGCCTCAAGATCTTGAAGCAGCCATCGCAACCAAATCACTTCACTAACTGTGGTTACCATGGCCCTGAATTCAGCTTCGGCCGAGGAACGTGCTACCACAGATTGCTTCTTGGACCTCCAAGAGATAGGATCTCCTCCCAAAGAGATGAAATATCCCGTGCATGATCTTCTTGTCATAGCGCAACCTCCCCAATCCGCGTCACAATAGGCCTGTAGAGTCAATTCCCCATGAGCTGGAAGAAAAAGACCTTGTCCTAATGAACTCTTTAGGAAACGTAGGACTCGGATTCCGCATCCATATGTGTACGTCGCGGAGCCGTAACGAATTGACTCAATCGATTAACAGCAAATTGAATGTCTGGCCGAGTCACTGTTAAGTAAAGAAGTCGCCCTATCAACCTTCGATATTGGGACGCATCAACATATGGGCTGTCATCATCAGTACTAAGCTGAAGGTTTTGTTCCATCGGAAAGTCACTTGTCCGCCCTCCTTGGAGTCCACTTTCCTCAAGTATGTCCAACGTATACTTGCGTTGGCTGAGGACAATCCCCTCCGGTGATCTCGCTACTTCAATGCCCAAAAAATACTTCAAAGGGCCAAGATCTTTTATGCTAAATTTGCTGTCCAAATACCTCTTCACATCCTCAATCTTGGAAGTATCATTTCCAACAAGGAGGACATCATCGACATATATAAGAGCAGCAACATAAGCCTTTTCTCGCTTGTAAATGAAGAGAGAATGATCGGCTCGCATCGTCAAGTCTATGGCAAGAAGAGCCATTGTGAACTTTTGGTGCCAATTTCTGGATGCTTGACGAAGGCCATACAATGATTTCCGAAGCTTGCAAACCCTTGTATCTCCATCCTTTGCAAAGCCTTGTGGGATCTTCATGTACACATCTTCGGCCAGGTCTCCATGGAGGAAAGCATTGTTCACGTCTAGTTGATGAATTGCCCAATTCCGCTTTGCTGCCACGGCAAGTAAGTTGCGCATGGTAACAAGCTTGGCAACTGGGGCGAACGTCTCGTGATAATCGATCCCTTCAATTTGTGTGAATCCTTTTGCCACCAAACGAGCCTTGTACCTTTCAACGTCTCCATTTGGTTTGTATTTTATTTTATAAACCCACTTGGAGTCAACAGCTTTCTTTCCCGGAGGTAGTTTTTCAAGCGTCCAAGTACTATTAGCTTCCAAATCGTCAACTTCCTTTTTCATTGCATCACGCCATTTCTGACTTCTAACAGCCTGGTGATAATACTTAGGCTCATAACGCGAAGTGATGGCTGCAAGAAACGCCTTGTGATTAGAAGAAAAACGCTCATAGGAAACATAGTTGGATAAAGGATATACCTTCGAGGTCACTGAATTGGAACTGGGATGCGCATGGTCTATAGAGGTGGGCAAGCTAACATCAAAGTCCTTGAGATGCTTGGGCTGTTGTTTCTGGCGATCACTTCTTCGCTGAATGGGTTGAACATGGAGTTGTGTGTCATGTTGTTCAATAACAGATGTCTCCACAAATGGTTGCTCATTTGTCTGTTCCTCTGTATCTGGCTGCTCAACTGACTGTTCCTCCGCTTGTGGTTTCACAATATCTATGCTTTCCTCTCCCAATTCCTCATCTCTTACAGTGCTAAGGGGACTTCGACTTGGCTGTGTACGGGATTCTTTGAAAGGAAACACACTTTCTACAAATTTCACATCTCTCGAAGTGTAGATTTGTTTAGTCCCCAAATCAAAAACCTTGTAGCCCTTTTGTGCATGGGGATAGCCAACGAACACACAAGGCCTCCCCCTTTCATCAAACTTGTCTCCCCCTTTCTTGTTGTTTTTGGCATAAACCAGACAACCAAAAATACGCATGTGATCAAGATGGGGTTTCTTTTGGAGCAAAATCTCATAAGGGGTTTTATTTTCTATAACTTTGGAAGGTAAACGATTAATTATATAAGCAGCAGTTAAAACACATTCCCCCAAAATTTCTTTGGCTCCCGCCTCAAAACGTAAAGCCCGAGCCATTTCCAAAATATGACGATGTTTGCGTTCGACCACTCCGTTTTGTTGTGGAGTGTCGGTGCAAGACGTCTCAAGTAAAATCCCATGATGAACGTAGTACTCCAACATTAATAGTGATTGAAACTCCCCACCATTATCACTTCTAATGCGTTTAACTTTTCTATCAAATTGGGTATTGACCATATTACAAAACATAGTTAGAAAATTATGGACTTCATATTTGTGTTTCATCAAAAAAACCCATACTCCTCGACTAAAATCATCAACAATGGTCAGAAAATAATGAGCACCCGAAAAAGAAGGAGTTTTATAACCACCCCAAATGTCACAATGTATAAGGTCAAAGCAAGACTTAGTTTGAATACTACTAGTAGGGAATGGGAGTCTTGTCATTTTAGCTCGAATGCAAGAGTCACAATGTTCTTTCCCATCAATGCATTTATTAAAAAACTGATGATTAAAAACTGAAGTATGTCCCAATCTCTTGTGCCATACCCGTGTATCAACTGTTGCCGCCATTGCTGTCCTCTCACATGAAGCCGGTTCCAGGTGATATAGACCATCGCTGCATCTACCCATCCCAATCAGAGTCCTCGAAGCTAAGTCCTGTATCACACAAAAATCCGGAAAGAAAGTCATGGAGCAGTTCAAATCTTTGGTTAATCGGCTAACAGAAAGTAAATTGCACTTAAAAGCGGGCATATTTAAAACGTGATGAATTTTCAGTCCATTAGGAAGCTTGGTACTGCCAATTCCTTCGACTGGAATCACATCGCCATTTGGAATTTTAACTGGTGTCTCCCTTCCTGTCTTGACTTGATCCTCCAACATCGATTCATTGCAAGTTATATGCTCGCTTGCCCCTGAATCAATAATCCAAGTTTTAAGACCATGTAGCTTACCAGCCATGTTTGCTGTGGGAGTGATCCCTTGCTCACCCTTTGCTTTATCTGAGAAAAACTGGACTAATTGCTTGTATTGCTCATCAGTGAACCCTGGAATTGGACTATCTTCCCCTGTTACAAGATGTGCCGAGGCCTTTGCACTCCCTTTTTGCTTGTTCTTCTTCCGTCCTTCTGGGTACCCAATGATCTCATAGCAACTTTCAATGGTGTGGTACAGTTTTCCACAGTGCGTACACTTGGGCTTCTCCTTCTTCGAATCCCTTTCTTCCTCTTGGCTGATATGCTGCTGGTTGTTGTACTGTCTGCTATGCGAATTGGTGTGCGCCTGGAAAGCAGCTGCCTCCATGCTCATCTTTCCATTCGAACTGATTTGCTTCTGTTTCTCGTCCTGAGCTACAAGGTGATAGGCTGTCCCTAGACTGACTCCTGGTTTCATGCCCAAGATTTGGGTTTTGATTGTCCCAAAACTTGCCTCCAAACCCATTAGGAATTCATATAGACGCTCCTTCTCCCTCATCTCTACGAGTCTCTTTGATATGTCACAAGTACACCCATCACACCTACATCTTGGCAACGGATAGATGGACTGAATTTCATCCCATAATCCTTTTAGCTTCGTGTAGTATGCCGACACCGAGAGTCTTTCTTGCCTCGTTAGGGTTATAGCACGCTTTAGCTCATAAGCCCTAGGCGCGCTCTCACTCCCAAAACGTTCCTGCAAGTCTTCCCAAATCTCTTGTGCCGTGTTTGCATGCTTTACACTGCTTCGTATCTCTTTCTCCATGGAACAATTCAGCCATCCCTTCACCATCGCATTGCAACGCCTCCAAAGTGGTAACTTCTGTTTGTGCCCTCGTCACGGAATTTGGATTGTACCATCCACGAATCCAATTTTGTTCTTTGCAAACAGGGCGTTGCTCATTTCATCCACCCAATCTGCAAAGTTTCCATCGCGAAGGAGATCACTAACAAAGACGGTGTTGGGACTATCCGAGGCGGAGAGAAAATAAGGCGACATCACGTCAACCTTAGCCCTTAAGTCCCATCAACCGTGGCCTTGTTTTTGGAGCTGATTTCTGCGTCGTTGGTCATGGCTGCACAAAGAACTGTAAAAAAAATCTGCGGAAGCGTACCTAGAGCGATTACAGCTCTGATACCATGAAAATTATGAAGAATCACTCTTGTATTATAAAGACACAATGTAAATTGTATTGCAAGATGATTGAATTTTCCATTGATCAACAGAGGTATATATACAAGACATATGTGACTGTTCTAGTTTCTAAGAGACATACAAATAAATATTGATACATTAACCAAGCCATGTACTGAAGTGGGAACAATAATAGACGAGTGCCTGTTGGTATTTCATGAGGCGGGCGCATGCAAGGAGTGAGGCGGCCGCTTGGGCTTTAGCAACAACAGGGGAGTGCCTCGGCAGGCGAGGCGGCCGCATGGAAAGAAAGTTGGCGTACGCCTGGAAGACAGAAGAAACACCCTTGGCAAGAACAACTTGAGGCGGGCGCCTGGCCATGTTGGGGCGGGCGCCTCATACAAAGTCTTCATAATTTATGAGTTAAGGAACCAGTTTAAAACTGTAGATAGAATAACAACAACGATACAAAAGGGGACTGCTTGTATACACATTAGAATTCAATAACATGAAATGTATAATGTTAGAATTTGTGGAGAGAGTATAATATTTTATGTTATTTCATTCTCAAACTGTATAAAGGCATGAGCCCCATATTTATACATAATTCTAAAATTTCTAATACTTACTTGAAAAATACTCCTCCTGCCTATATCATATCACCTAATTTAAGGTAAGATTATAATTACAAATATATGCACAATCTTCTAATTCTATCGTATAAATGATATGTATGTTCTTTGATTTTGGATTGATCTTGATCTCGTATTAATCGACTATTGGACTTTTGTATGGCTTCTCAAAAACTTAATAGAAAAAAAAATTGACGGAGAATTTAACGGAGATTGGAAAAACTAGGAGACAAGTCGAGTCTTGTATTGTATACAATCTCCGTAAGAGTTATTTGTCCCGCACAGGTGCTTACGGTTGAATAACAAAACTCTCGTAAGATAAAACGACTTTACTATTAGTTATAAGGAGCACTCCAATATAACTAATCTAACGAACAAATGATTGTTTAGAACTTTGGACTTGAAAGAATTTGATGCAACAAGATGAAATGATTTGGCTATGTTAATCTATCTCAAATGTGGGTAGAGAGGCTCAAATGACTGTATGTATGAATTGAAATTCGGAGGGGAAGTATATAAGGAGAGTCAAAGGGTTTTGTGTCTTTTCCATTGAAAAGATGCAACTTTTTGAACAGCAGTGAAGGGCACGACTCGTGCCCCTTAGCACGAGTCGTGCTCACGACTCGTTCTTGAGAGTTCCACTCGTTCTGATCAGTTTTGAGCAAATGGCCATCAAAGTCCATTCGTGCTCACGACTCGTGCTCAGAGTCCCCACTCGTTCTGATCACCAGAGTGCACAATCTCATCAGCCAAAACACAGTTTAACTCCAATTAAATCCAAACGATCTAATTAAACCAACTCTTGTTAAGTCACAAAACTTTGTCATTAATTTCTCATTCACCCGGAAATGGTTTTGAGACAATAAATGAGTTTCATAATCTACACTTAATGTAGACTACATTTTGTAACTTGCTTCGTTAACTATTTAACGAATTCCGTTAGGAAGTTAGGTCAATGTTAAGTCAAACTTAACTGTTACCCATTTCCAATAATCCCCCACATGAATGACAATTAATGCATGAATGCAATTTCGTCCAAAGTTCCGGCGAACTATTATTACATCGGGATAGATAGCTTGTGGCCTTGAATCCTCCCTAGTGAAATATTATCGGATATACTAGCCATTTGGTAGCGAGTCGCTTTGAACCAGTGACTGTCGGATGTATACCAAGACAATAATACTCACATAATAATAGCTCTAACAATTGTTGTTCTCACATTTTGTCCATTTCGGCCCTGGACCGTATCTCATTCATAAGCGTTTATTTAGAGGCGGCCTAATTACCTCTCGCTTATATAGGTGATTTCACTATAAGGAGTGTCATGCACTACTCCACCCGTAGGTATAGAAATCATTAAAAGTTTTCTCAACTTATCCTCACCACTGCTGCATGTGCTTGTACTTGGATGTTCTGGGAATGAGTATTCAACATCTCCAGGTTAATAAACCGAGTTGTTGTTTCCAAGTAACTCTACTAGAACTTATAACTTGATTGTCTCATTGAACCAAGGGCCTGGGATCTCCATTTCTCAAGGTTGAGTGTCCGCTATAAGTCCTTTTGTTGTGGGTTTTAAACCCATTCCCCTTAACAGTTTATACAGTTGATCTCGATTTATACCTTTGGTAAACGGATCCGCTAAGTTATCACATGACTTTACATAATCAATAGTGATAACGCCATTCTTGATCAACTGTCTAATGGTATTGTGTCTCCGACGAATATGTCTAGACTTACCATTGTACATATTATTCTGAGCCCTTCCAATTGCTGATTGACTATCACAATGTATTAGTACAGCAGGCACAGGTTTGCTCCAACAAGGAATATCCTCCAGGAAGTTCTTAAGCCATTCTGCTTCTTCCCCAGCTTTATCTAAAGCGATAAACTCAGACTTCATCGTGGATCTGGCTATACATGTCTGTTTGGAGGATTTCCATGACACTGCTCCTCCACCTATTGTGAATACATATCCACTCGTGGATTTAGAGTCTTTCGTGTCCGATATCCAATTGGCATCACAGTATCCTTCTAATACTGCTGGATATTTCTTGTAAAGTATCCCATGGTTTAATGTATACTTTAAATATCTTAGTACTCTTATTAGTGCTTTCCAATGCTCACTGAATATGCAATGTCTGGACGTGTACAATTCGTTAAGTACATCAGACTACCAATTATTCTTGCGTATTCCAGTTGAGAAACTGGTTCCCCTTTGTTCTTGGCTAAATGTAGAGCCAAGTCTACCGGTGTCTTAGCCGGAGGGTCATCAAAGACATTGAATTTCCGAAGAACATTCTCTAGGTAATGAGATTGTGAAAGAACTAATCCTTCAGATGTTCTAGAGATCTTTATCCCTAATATTACATCAGCTAATCCCATGTCTTTCATGTCAAAGTTCTTCTTAAACATGCCTTTGGTGTTCATGATCAAATCATGACTACTTCCCATTATGAGCATATCGTCTACATAAAGACGAATGATTCAGATGTTCCTTTAATGTAGACACATTTGTCACATTTGTTAATCTTGAATCCATTCGATAACATGGTTCTATCGAACTTCTCATGCCATTGTTTAGGTGCTTGTTTTAGTCCATACAACGACTTTACAAGTTTACACACCTTTTGCTCTTTACCTGGAACAACAAACCCTTCGGGTTGTTCCATGTAAATCTCTTCAACTAACTCTCTATTCAAGAGAGCTGTTTTCACATCCATCTGGTGTATCTCAAGGTTATGCACTGTTGCAATAGCTATGAGAGCACTTATAGATGTTATCCTTTGAGAGTTTTAGGGACTACCTTTCGAGAATATATCTCTTCAGATTCTATGCCTGTAAAGACTACCTTTCAAAATCCTTTTATAAAGAAAAGTCTGTCTCAATAGAGTTTTATTTCATAAGATTAATTTTTCTTATAAAATGTACTCCCTCCGTCCCAGACCAAGAGTCCTACTTTCCCTTTTGGTCCGTCCCAGACCAAGAGTCCCTTTCCTTAAATGGAAAGTTTTCCATATATTTATACCCTTATCATCTCCATATATTTACAAAAAAACCATTACTATTCCTCCCACTCATTCTCTCTCCTATTAAATATTTTTAACTTTTACATTCTCTCTCCTATTCCCTACCACACATTTAACTTTTACATTCTCTCTCCTATTCCCTACCACACATTTAACTTTTACATTCTCTCTCCTAAAATTTTCTACCCACTTTAAAAAAAATTCTTAAGAAGCGTGAAATCCCCCCCGAGGACCCTTGGTCTGGGACGGAGGGAGTATCTTTTTTGAAATTTTCACTCTTTAGACTAGACCTCTTGAAAATTCTTCCTATGGATTTCAAGAGTCTAACATTTAAAAGTTTCATCCTTGGCACATCTAGTTTTGCAACCCAACGGTTCACATAAGGAAGATTAACCTTCTTCCTAATAGAGTAGGATGAACTATTAACTGTTAACAAGTTATTTAACAGTTTCAATTTATTTTTTATCTTAGAAAATTTTAGGACCAAAAGAAGTAGTAACTTTTGTCCTTTCAACTGTATCTTGGTTCTTCCTCTTATTAAGAAAAACACTTACAGTTTCTATAAAATTTTCTTATTAAAATTTATACATTTCCTATCATTTCAAGGAAGTATATTCTTAAAGAAAATAACGTGTCTTGCTTAAGTATTACTACTTTAGCCTGTATCCTCACATTTCAAATATTTTATGAATATCTTAATTCATATTTAATATTTTCCTTTATGTGGGGTTATTTAATTGTAATAACTAGCATATGCTCCATGTTATCTACAATATCTTAAGTCACTTGCGTGATTAAGATTTTCCTTTTTACTTTGTCAAGGTACTTCATTTCCTTGAGATGAACTGATGACATAGTCATAACTATGTTCAAGTGAGGTTTCTTTAACCCTTTTTCCTTGAAGAATACAACAACTTTACTTCAATAATCGTTCCCTTTGTCATATCGGGAATTTTAAATTTGTTCTTCACAAATCTATATGCATTGCTAATTGTTTGCATATCTAATGGAAACGTAATCCATAGTTTTGGGTCTTATCTTGACCTCTTTAGGTTTAGATATTTCTACCTATACTAGGTATCCCCACATTTTGTCAAGTAAGACGGACTTATCAAAAAGGAGTTCAACCTCTTCTTACAAGTTCTATTCTTCCTTTGGGTGTGTAGGTAGCATTTGTTTGATAAATAAGTGTCAGTGTCCCAATAATTATTTTTCAAACAATACTACATACTATCCACAATTAAGATGAATCACTAACTCATTCTTTACTACTTAAACCTCTTTAAGGTTTCATCTTTACTATTTCAAAAGATGTACTTTGCATTATCGAGTGCAAATATCAATAGAAGTAATGAAGAACTGATTTCCACAAAAGAAATCACATTTGGTTTGCGAATCAAACTTCATCTTAGGTAGTAATTTTAAATTAACTAGTCGACGGAGTGAATTTAAATTTACAAGACCTAAATGAACAAGTCATAACACAAGCCAAGTAGGAAATAAAAACTGATATTTTATTCTTCGCTCTTAGGCGGATAATTATTCATTATATTCAGATAAAAGAGTCCTTCATCAAGGTACCCTTTTCTAATACAATACAATGACCACATTTGGTCAATACAATCTTATGCCCCTAGGCTAAGTTGATCAAAGTCCAATGGAACATATTGATCTTCAGTCATATTGGCTTGAAGAGGGTTTCCATCTTGGTTGTTGATTCTAGGATGTCGACATTCCCTAGCCACATGCCCGGGTTTGCCACAATTAAAACAACTACCTTTGAACTTCTTGGCGGTTGTAGTTCCCCTCTTTACTTTTCCGGTGTTCTTTCTCTTGTTTCCGGTACTTGCTTCCGCCAAGTTCACTTGCCGTCTTTTTCTCACTATACACATGGAATAGTGCATCTCGAGAAATTCCCAAAGTTCTCTTGCGGTCTTTATGCCACAACACACCTTGTATTGTGCATAATCCAAGCCATTAAGAATATAATTGTGACACAAGAAATCGCTGTGATTCCATGTATCCAAGTCATTCTTTGCTTTGGGTTCATCCTCGTCGGATATCAATGGTGGATATTCCCAAAGAAATCGCACCAATTTTAATGTTGTCAAATAGACCAACATTTTTTGTTGCCACCTCTTAAAGTCCATCCTGGTAAGAATACCCGGTCTTTCCGCATGCACGAACACATGAGACGGAGGGAGAGCATTATGAGGTGCAACCCTTGAGGTTGTACCTGAGCCAGGTGAAGGAGGTTTCTTACCATGAATCGAGTGAGACGGTGTAGTAGCAGGTGCAACATTGTTGAACGTTGCGTCACCTTGAGGAGGAGGCGTTACAGTGCCTTGACTTGATGCGGTGGTTTCTTTCTCAGTTGCCATCTCTTGAAAGTCTTAAGAAGCGCAAATAACTCTTACGATTGTTGGACTTTTGTATGGCTTCTCAAAAACTTAACAGAAAAAAAAACTGACGGAGAATAAACGGAGATTGGAAAAACTAGGAGACAAGTCGAGTCTTGTATTGTATACAATCTCCGTAAGAGTTATTTGTCCCGCACAGGTGCTTACGGTTGAATAACAAAACTCTCGTAAGATAAAACGACTTTACTATTAGTTATAAGGAGCACTCCAATATAACTAATCTAACGAACAAATGATTGTTTAGAACTTTGGACTTGAAAGAATTTGATGCAACAAGATGAAATGATTTGGCTATGTTAATATATCTCAAATGTGGGTAGAGAGGCTCAAATGACTGTATGTATGAATTGAAATTCTGAGGGAAAGTATATAAGGAGAGTCAAAGGGTTTTGTGTCTTTTCCATTGAAAAGATGCAACTTTTCGAACAGCAGTGAAGGGCACGACTCGTGCCCCTTGGCACGAGTCGTGCTCACGACTCGTTCTTGAGAGTTCCACTCGTTCTGATCAGTTTTGAGCAAATGGCCATCAAAGTCCATTCATGCTCACGACTCGTGCTCAGAGTCCCCACTCGTTCTGATCACCAGAGTGCACAATCTCATCAGCCAAAATACAGTTTAACTCTAATTAAATCCAAACGATCTAATTGACCCTTTTAACTAACTCTTGTTAAGTCACAAAACTTTGTCATTAATTTATCATTCACCTGGAAATGGTTTCGAGACAATAAATGAGTTTCATAATCTACACTTAATGTAGACTACATTTTGTAACTTGCTTCGTTAACTATTTAACGAATTCCGTTAGGAAGTTAGGTCAATGTTAAGTCAAACTTAATTGTTACCCATTTCCAACATTGACTGGCTCGGTCCATCTCAATCTCACGCTTCATCGAAGCGCCCTCCTTTCATACATGCGCTTCCTTTTAACAACCTCCTCAAGTTAGAGGATCTACATCATAGAAACCCAACTTGCCAAATAAAACTTGAAACATGTAAAAGAAAAAAACTTTTTTTAACAATTTTTTTAAAGGAAAAGAATACCTTCTTTAAAAAAAAGGATATTTGTTAACTCTATGTAGTAGCTTGATCTCCACTATTTTTTATGACATCATCTCCACGTAGGATCATGTTTGAATGTACTGTAACAAAAAGTAAGAAAGATTCCTTGAAGGGCCTGGTTCTTCGAATTCCTTGAAGCACTTGGTTCTTCAATTTTGTGTCTTTGCCGAGAAGTCATGCATGCCCTTCTATATGCATCGTCGGGTTCTTCTTGCAGTTTCTTCTCCGACTTGTTGTAGTTCGTACAAAGTCGATTTCTTTTTCCTTATCGACATGAGCATCTCCCTTGCTTCAACACGTTTGTTGTGCACATCTTGTGATGTGAGAAAACATTCATGGGCTCCTCCTGCTATATAATTCATCGTCGACATGTTGTGCATTCTGGCAACACCGATTGTAATTTTTGGCCCTGCATTAACGCGTTTGTCCCGTACAACGTGTGTCGTCATGAGACTACTATGGTTGTCTTTCGAGTTCATGGCCTTACCTCAACACGTTTTTCGTGCACATCTCGTATCGTGAAGAAGCATTCATGGCCATCTCCCACCATGTCATTCCCCCTTTCAAAAAGATATTAGTGGCGGTCGCAACTAATCCACCGTGAATGAGCAACAATCACTTCTTCAAGGGATAGTGACGCTGGTTTAATCAAATGGATAAATCAATAATCAAAACCTTAGGTTTTAAAAATTCATTACTGAAGCGAATTGTGTAAGCATGCCACCAAATCGATGACTCTGATACCATATTAGAATTTGTGGAGAGATTATAATATTTTATGTTATTCAATCTCAAATTGTATAAAGTCATAGGCCACATATTTATACATAATTTTAAAATTTCTAATACTTGAGGAATACTCCCCTACCTAAATTATATCACCTAATTAAAGGTAAGATGATAATTACAAAATATATGCACAACCTTATAATTCTATCGTATCAATGATATGTATCTTCTATTGGTCTTGGATTGATCTCGATCGCGTAATCAACTGGTTCGGTCCATCTCGATCCCGCTCCATCCCGATCTAGTGCTTCATTGCGCCCTCCTTTTATATGGATGCTTCATTTAAACTTCCTTCCAACATATAATTTTCTTTTCTCTCTTCATTAATCTTGTGAGTGTTTGTGTTCATATGATATGGCTTTAAATCAACCGAGTAATCTTACCACCTGCACCTTCAAAATCTTTTCTGACTTTTCTTCTTCAATTTGGCAAGGGGGTGTCGCTAACCCAAAAAAACTAGATGTTATAGATATGCTCTCTGTGTTACCCAATAAGTGTCACATTTTTAAATAAGAAAATAGTGAAATTATATCATAGTAAATGCAATGTACAAACAAGGTAAAACATATTTCATATTAAAAAGCTTGGCAAGGGGAGTAGAAGAATATAATAAACTATCAATTTACTAGATATCTATAGTATAAATGGGAACTTGTCCTTGCTACAGTACAATGAACAGTTTCAAGTGTCAAATTCCTCAGTAAGTTGTCCCTTTCCCATTTTGCCCTTAAAAAAAATTAAATTAAATTAAAAAAAACGTGTCCTCGAACACGGGCTTAACTAAAAAAAAAAAACGAGTCCTCGGACACGGGCTTTTACTAGTTAGTAACTAGGTATGGTATGTGATAAGATTATAAATTTTTAGTTGAGAATCAAAACAAGAAATAGGCAAGGGTTTATGGTTTAATCACTCTAAAAGCTTTTGAAATCAAGTGAGGTTTATAATTAATAGACTAGTGTTTCATCCACTTAAATATTTCATTTGTGCATGTAAGAGAAAGTGTTGTTTTTTGGATGATTGTATAAGTGTTAATGGTAGTATTAAATAGTGTAAATGGTATGCTAGTTATAAGAGTGCTAATTGTTTTGGTCAAATTTTGACAAGTGATTGTGAATAACCAAATTTATCAAAGAGAAGAAATTGGGTGAAATGGAATAAAGATTTGTGCATGTGATAATCAACGAACAAAGGAATTTTGACGAGGAAAGCCCTTGAACAACTTGTTCGCCAGCATAAAACCTCGGGAGGTTTTGAAAGACCTACCTTGACCAAAAAGTTTATTAAGATTCGTAGGTAGCTTACAAAAATAATGAGCATATGCCAGGGAGAGTGAGACTCGTGAAGACAGTGTGTGAATTACATGTGCTGATCTCCCTTTTATACCTCTACAAAGGCTAAATACAAGATAAGATCAATCCCTAAGATTTCGGTAAGGTTGTTGTTGTTGAGAGAAACTCGGCAGTTGGTGGAGAGTCGTGGTTGAACTGGTATGCGCATATGGCTCCTAAAAAATAGCAACCGCAAAACTGCTCCAAGATGTTCAGCTTCAAGATGTCGATTATATACATACATTAAAAATTCCATCCCCAACAATTGCCCCCAAAATTTCTTGAATCGGAGAAAACTTAGAGAGTAAAGAAATTTTTAAAACTGCTACTTCCCACATCAACATTAAGGAAGCGGTTGATTACGCCAAAGAGTTGTCCAACGCCTTGGAGAACTTATAAATGAAGCTTGATAGAAACCAAGATAAGGCTTTAAGAAACATTAGTTAAGGTGTTTGAATTTTGATATTTTATATGAGTGTTGTGCGAGTCATGTTTGTGACTCACTTTTGTTTGGGATTTTTATATTTAATTTTCTTTTGGTAAAGATGTTAATCTTTTGCGTATGTTTATTGAAGATCCTTGATCTTTCTCATTTGTACTTGATTTTTGATGAAGATGTTAATCTTCATTCCTTAGTTGATTGGAAGATGATTTCATCTTTTTCGGGTGTTCATATTGGTAACATGTTAATGTTACAACCAATGGTCACAACTTGAATAAGTGTGAAATCGTGCGCCTAGGCGAAGGTGTAGAAACCTTAATTCGTTAGAAAAGATGTAAATCTTTTAACCATAAGTAAAATGTACCTTTGATCAAAGGTAAGTCGTTTGAAGAAATAGAACAAGTATCAGCCGTCCTGGCGTGTCAACATGTTCCATCCCTCTCCAGCTAAAGTTTCAACATGTTGAAGCCGTATTGGCGTGTTAACATGTTGAACTTTTCTTTCTCAGGTTCAAACATGTCGGAGCCGTACTGGCGTGTTAACATGTTTGACCTGCTCCAATTTAGGTCTCAACACGTTGGAGCCGTACTGGCGTGTTAACATGTTGAGCCTACCCCGCTTGTTCAAGTTGCATACCTTGCAAAACAAATTCATGTTAGGATTGGGTGTTAGCGTAGCTAACACCCCTCCGATGCTTAAGTTAGTAAGAATTTTTAGCATAACATAAGATTTGACAAACATAAATAAATGACTTGACAAAATTTAAATCATACATGTTTTTGGAGTTTGCTTTTATGAAAAAATGACAACTTACATGAAATACAACTTGAGGTACTTTTTTTTTTTGCTAACATTTTGACATGTTGAAGATAGGCGGTCATCTTTTCTTATTTTGTCAGCCTCATTGTGGTTATTTTAGGACTATGAGCTTATCTTCTTCCAGTCTGATGAATTTAGCAGCTCTCGTCCTGACATCTTCAAGTCTCTTGCATGGAGTCATGACCAATTCGTCATAATAAGGTGATCCCTTCTTCAGGCCCAATCTGAATGCCTCGGTGGCTGTGGACATGTTCAAGTTGGGGATAGTCACTGCCTCTTTGTTGAACCTGTTCAAATAGTCTTTCAAGCTTTCGTCAGGTCGTTGCACCACCCTGTAGAGGTCACTAGTTAGTTTCTCAAAAGCTCTATTACATGAAAATTGATTCACAAACATATTGACTAATTGAGAATAAAATGATATAGAGTTTAGAGATAGGCCGGTTAGCCATTTCAAAGCTGGTCCAGACAAGGTGGAACCAAAGCCCCTACAAAGACAGGCTTCTTTGAAGATAGAAGGAATGCTGATAATGTCCATTAATTCTTGGTATAGCAACACATGCTCTACTGGATGCAGTGCTCCCATCGTACTTCTTCATGTGGGGCCGCAAATCTCTTCGGGATCTCCATGTTGGCTATTCTTTGGAACAGAGCGAGACTCATTATAACAAGTTGGAGAAGCTTGATGATAAGGCAAGGTAACTCCAGGCACATTTCTAATCATCTCTTTGATCTGCTGCAACTCTCTAGCAACTTGACTTTCTGCAAAAGTGTTAGCATAAAATTGAGAAGCAGAGTGATCAAATGCATTATAAAAACTCCCTGTTTGTCCTGAAGACGGAGTGGCATAAGTATAGCAAGATGTTGGCACAGGTTGGCTGAATGGGAAGGTGTGACCATGTTGGGCAACTTGACTAGTTGTTACGGTTGTACTATCGATGCATCTTGCACTCGCCATGGGAATGTCTCCAAGATTGCCCCCAGTACCTGCACCAAAAAGAGTTCTAGGAAATAAAGGCGATAATGGAGTTACAACTTGAGGCTCAACTTGATTCCCTTTTCGCAGATTCTCAATTGCATTGAAAATCATAGTATTGGTATCCTGCTGAGCATCCATTCACTTATTCAGTTCATTCAACATGGTTGCCATATTAGTCACGAAACTAAGATTGATTTCAGACGCGGTCATCTCTCGAGGTGCATCTTGCGCCCCAGGTCGCCCGCCCCCGCGGAGGTTACTGAGGTTACCTGACCGGAAGTTAGATTGACCATTTTGATGTTCTAAACAAATCTAAAAAACCAAATTTCCCACAGACGGCGCCAAATTGTTTTGGTCAAATTTCGACAAGTGATTGTAAATAACCAAATTTATCAAAGAGAAGAAACTGGGTGAAATGGAATAAAGATTTGTGTATGTGATAATCAACGAACAAAGGAATTTTGACGAGGAAAGCCCTTGAACAACTTGTTCGCCGGCATAAAACCTCGGGAGGTTTTGGAAGACCTACCTTGACCAAAAAGTTTATTAAGATTCGTAGGTAGCTTACAAAAATAATGAGCATATGCCAGGGAGAGTGAGACTCGTGAAGACAGTGTGTGAATTACATGTGCTGATCTCCCTTTTATACCTCTACAAAGGCTAAATACAAGATAAGATCAATCCCTAAGATTTCGGTAAGGTTGTTGTTGTTGAGAGAAACTCGGCAGTTGGTGGAGAGTCGTGGTTGAACTGGTATGCGCATATGGCTCCTAAAAAATAGCAACCGCAAAACTGCTCCAAGTTGTTCAGCTTCAAGATGTCGATTATATACATACATTAAAAATTCCATCCCCAACACTAATGGTATTGTTAAAGAGTGTCATTAGTTGGAGAAGCAAGAAACAAAGTGTCAAAGATGTGGAATCGACCAAAGGCGAGAAACATGTGGTGTTGTTGGAGTTGTCACACAAAACAAAGATATGACCAAACAAGCGTGATACAGAGATTGACCGAAGTTTGGAGAAGCTGGTGAAGGATTGTAGTTGAGGTTGGCCGACAGCTGTGGAGGACATGCTCAAAGGGTAAGGAGTCTAGATTTGGTCGGAGAAACAAATAACAAAGTGTCGGGCTTTGAAAAACGGGTTAAGTTCTGAGTTGAGGGATGCAAGAGAAAAGGATGGGGATATCAACATTCTGATTCGTACTTTGTACAAGATATGATTTTAACCACACATGTATTTTTTTTGTTAAGTTTTAACCATTTTACTTTGGATATTCACTTATTATTCAAAAAAAAAAAACTTAACGAATGATGGTTAAAATTGCTAAAATTATGTACCAAATAGTAAATATCACTACTTTTGGAAATATTGATTGTGTATCTGAAATACGGTATTAAAATTAATTTCTAAAAATAAATGAATGGTTAAAATCGAAGTTTGATAATAATTCACTATTTCAAAATATTATATAAATGGGTAAAGGGTTTTTTTGTCCACTTACTATTAACCATAGTTTGATTTTTAGAAATATATTTATAGTAGTTTTTGATATTATTTTAGGACTTTTGGATATTTATCTTGTCAAAATCTCACAAAAAAACGTGTTTTTTTATTCTTAAAAAAAAACGTGTTCTGTTTCCCCCTCTAGTGCCAGTGTTAGTGTAAAAAACGTCAGTGTAAAGAGTGTCGATGCATGTATTATTAAGTGTCAATGTAAAAAAGTGTTAGTGTTAGTGTAATAATATGTCAGTGTAAAAAGTGTCGATGCATGTATTATTAAGTGACAGTGTAAAAATGATTTTTTCTTAAAATTAGAAAAAAAACTAATTTTTTATAAGATCAACTCTTCTAATTTTGTCCTTCTTTTAAAATATTATCTAGTACTCAAAGGATCTATATTACAATAGGCAATGGAGAAAACCGTCAAGACAAAGAACGGCTCATATTCGTTCTAACAAAATTGATCTGACGGGCCTAAATTCTCACTCCCTCACTCAACCGTTTTTAACCTCTCACTCCCCAACCGAAGGTTATCTCTCTATGTCTCCGACTCCCCATCAGGTTCATCTGCTAATTCTCCTCCCTTTACCTTCTCTCACACACACTTTCACTCAAGAAAATTAAACCTCCCTCATCCTCCCCGGTATGTTTCTCAAAAGCACTAATTCGTTTCACTCCAAATTATATAGATTCTATAATCAACATTTTTCAATTTTAGGGACTCTATGGCCGGCTGTTTCCATGGGCGTCTTGGTCCAACTGTTCGACGTTGTCTTTCCATTTCGGTTCATGCCTTTGTCAGATTTATTGTTCATGCCTTTGATAAATTAATTCAGTTTATGTTGTATAACACACACACACGCAACGATGGTTTAATGTTGTAGTCTATAGATATTATGTTAGTCGATGAAAGTGGCGATCCAGAGATACGGCATGAAAGGTTTAAGGCAAGTATGTCTCTCTCAAAATTGTATAAATTTTTTATCAGATTCAAACTCAAGTTGTGCAAAAAGAAAGATGAAAAACTGACATGCTGAAACCGAAGCAGAAAGGCTCTCGCAAACAGGTTAGTCACGAGTAATACCTCTTAAGGTTGTATCTATGTAATCCATGTCTATAAATTCTTTAATTTCTATGTGTTTTGATGTGTAGTTCATATTACTGCCACAAAAGGTATGCAAATTCTATAAAGGTATCTACATAGACCTAAATAAGAAACTCTCTTTTCTTCGAATTTTTATGTTTTATAGTCTGTTCACACTCACTGACACACACACAAAATTTACATTTAAGGTTGTATCTATGTATGTGTGAACAGATAATATGTTGCTGTGTTTGATGGTTTGGGCTCTGTAAACTCTTTAATTTATATGTGTTTTGATGTGTAGTTCATATATTAACTATTATTTATTTCTTACAGCCTCAAATAAGAGATTTTGAACACAAACATGAAATATTTACTAAATAAAAGCTCCTAAAAATATGGAAGCTTCTTCAATACGGCTGCTATTGATGAAATCTACAAAGACAATTGGAGTTGGCGCAAGGGAAGCTTTGAGGGTGTGAAATGAGCACGTTTTACTCACAATTGCTTTTGTCAAAGAAGGGTCATTTTGGGACTATCTGGGTTGCTGCTCATTTTCATTAAAAGGCCAAGAGAGATCAAATCACTCACAACATATATGCTCTGTTGGTCAGTGTGTGTTTATGAAACAAAATGGTATTGAAGCTTTCTGGGACGTTGAGGTTTCATTGATGGAGCAGGGGAGCATGTTTTGGAGACGGTAAATGAACTAACCTACTCATTAACGTAGTGGGTGGGTTAGGGTTGTTATAGGAAAAAGGGTAGTGAATTACGATAGAGTAGTGGGGGTGTCTGACGGGAAGGGAAAGAAGAAAATGGGTGGTGTGGTGTGGTGTGGGAGTTAATAGAGGAAGACTATTAAATTGTTCTTTTGTTCTTTATTTAATTTTTTTAGTTGTTTTCCATTGTTAACAAAATTGATGTGATTGTGAAAAATGTATTTGGGTCTGAACAGTAAATTAGGCCCAATGTGGCGAAATGGGCCAAGTGGGCCAAATACGTATAAAATATGTATTATAAGTAAACCCATGTTAATAAGGCGACTTTCGAAGTGAGGCAACAAGTACAGTGGCGACATGAGTAGGCCGTAGCGTGAGAGTAAGCACTAAGCGAGAAGTACCCCTTGGTGGTTAGTGTCATGCATTGGTATGATGAATGGACGAGAATGTAGCGTGAGTGGGAGAGGGGATTGGCAACAATATGAGGCTTCACTTTCCTTGGGATTGTTGCTTGGGCGACATGCGTGACTGGTGAGTTTAAATGATTGATAAGCTGCCACGTGTGTATCCCACTATAACCGTTAAAATGGAATGATGTGACAAGGTGAATAGTGCTTTCCCACTAACTTTGGGGGTGGTTGGCACCTTGTTTGGATGATTGACATGTGTCCACCATGTGCAAGGCACATGGTGCACGGGAGTATATAATCCCTTGGAAAAATATTATTTGTAAGTCTCTCATACTCTATCCAAGCTCTCTCTCTCTCTCTCTCTCTCAAAAGTTTCTAATGTTATCAGTTCGTAACCAGTTATCTTATTCTCACGCCGGAGGGGTTTTCCCGGAGCCACCCCCGGCTTAGTTCACGTTTGTGCTTGTGTGTAGGCGTTCGTCCGACCATTCAAAGAGGAGCAGCCGGAGTATCCTTTATTCCTGTTCGAAGCTCAGTTCCTGTGCAACCAATTTAGCTTGGCAGCATCAGTTGGTCCCGCTGGAATTTCTCGCCTGGACCATAAATAGTTCAGGTCTCGAACTTGGGGGCTACTGATGTGATTGTGAAAAATGGATTTGGGCCTGAACAGTAAATTAGGCCCAATGTGGCGAAATGGGCCAAGTGGGCCAAATACGTATAAAATATATATTATAAGTAAACCCATGTTAATAAGGCGACTTTCGATGTGAGGCGACAAGTACAGTGGCTACATGAGTAGGCCGTAGCGTGAGAGTAAGCACTAAGCGAGAAGTACCCCTTGGTGGTTAGTGGCATACATTGGTATGATGAATGGACGAGAATGTAGCATGAGTGGAAGAAGGGATTGGGGACAATATGAGGCTTGTCACTTTCCTTGGGATTGTCGCTTGGGCGACATGCGTGACTGGTGAGTTTAAATGATTGATAGGCTGCCACGTGTGTATCCCACTATAACCGTCAAAATGATATGATGTGACAAAGGTGAATAGTGCTTTCCACTAACTTTGGGGTGGTTGGCACCTTGTTTGGATGATTGACATGTGTCCACCATGTGCAAGGCACATGGTGCACGGGAGTATATAATCATGTAGACACCCTATTCTGAACCAACAATTACATGATTACACTACTCTTCGTCTCTCTCTTATGTTTTGATGAAAGCATATCAGTTTCATCATGTTTCGTTAAGTTTCTAACTAACCTCGTTAGTTTTGGACCTAACTTAACGGAATAACTGAAGCGGACAAAATAGTCAACCGACTAATTGTCCCGCACGGGATATACGTGTCTCGCGCAAGACAACCCCTCTGCAGGATGTGCAGAATCACTCTCCTTCTCCGTTTCAACCTCTTTTCTTGATAAATCTTATCCCATCCGGTTCTCCAATAGAATTTGAGTTCTGAAACCTTCCTGGGGTGGTTTCCCTCTCCACCTTTATCTCTTAAATCCCTATAAATACCTGATAGTTTTCAGTATTTCAGAGGTTCCCGATCCACGATCGAAAACACACAACACACACAATTTGTTGGTTTCTCTCCCTGAAAGATTCCTTCAAAAATCACTCACAAACAACTCCTAAATTCGTCCATCAACCACGTTGATTGACGAACATCAAGGCTCAAGCCTAAAATTAAGGCGAAGCTCTGCCCAAATCATTTCTCGATCGAGAAGACACCTTAGAACCACGTTCTAAATCAATTACTCCCTAAACACAAGGTAAACTCCTTTATTTCTATTCTCTTCTTCTCAACCTCTCTATTGGCTTTTAGAGTAATGTAATCCCATTAAAAGGATTAGCCTAGAGTTCCTTCAATCCATGGAGGCGCTTTCGAAGCATACAATCCGACATTTCTAATCAAGAAATTGATTAGGGTTTTCTTGTTCTTTTATTTAACTAGTAATTGTAAAGATTGATAATACTCGATTGGCAAGACCGATCTTCGGATTGGGTGAAATGGGTGATCCTCGACCTTTCCATTCCATAACTTAACCCCCGAACCCTCAAATCTCTTTAAAATCAAAAAGGTTTTTCATATTATTTTTCTAAATAAATAATAAGTGGCGACTCTGTTATCAAAAAATATCAACGCTACAGTTTTGGCGACTCTGCTGGGGACAATTAATTAAGAGGGTTAGACTTGCGTTACAATTTCGTATTATCAATCTTTTTTAATTTCCTGCAAAAATAAAAAAAATTGATTTTTCTGAATTTTCGAATTTTTCTATACTGTTTTCGTAAAAAAAAAATTACTGTGCGAATGCTTGTACTTTGTCCCGCGCTAAACTAATTGTTTCTCTGTTTGGCGGCGCGGCATTCAGAAAGAAAAGAAAAGCCTTGGTTGACTTTTTCAAATGTTGACCATAAAAAAAAACCCTAGCTGGTCATTGACTTTCACAAAGTTTGACCCTATTAAAAAAAAACAAAACAAAAACTTATAGAAAAGTTTTAAAAATTCAGAAAAGTCAAAATAAATTATTATTTTCGTTCTAACTTTATTTTGCAGGGTAGAATAATTAATTTATACTTGAACTATATACCTGCGTGCGATTGGTTTTTTGATTTAAAGTTCGATCCATGGAGGATTCGGGAGTTGTAATTTAAATTAATTAATTTATTTATTTCTCTCTCTCCTTTATGTGGAACTACTACGGCCTGAGTCTTTCCAAATATTGGGAGAAACGTAGGCAACCACTTGGTGCAGCCATTATCTGTTTTTCTTTTATTTTCAAAAAAAAAACTCTCTATTTTACTCTATCACTTAGATTAACTCTCACACACGCGCACTCATATTATAACTGTCATTGCACTGCATACCCTGATTAACCCGGGACCCACACTAAGGACAGATGACGGTAACCACCTAGTCGCCGATCTCTCCGAAGTTGGATCATCCCACTCCTCGTCTTCAATCCATTTAGATTGTTATATCGCGGGGAGCCTAGCCTTCCAGCCCTGCATCGCCACATATCATGTAGATTGACTTTTTAAGACACTCCGTGACCGGTCGGTTTGATCTTGGAGTCCTTGCAATCCCTTGTCAAGATCTTGTTTTGTGCAATAATCCATGAAAAAGAAATCAAAAAATTATCGCTTCGAAATTGCCCCTTCGAAAATGTCCCTATAATTGTCCCTTCGGATTTGTCCCTAAAAAGAGAAAAATTTCTCACCAAATTTATTGCACAAAACTTGATGTTACTTGAGATGGCTTCGACCCCTCGGTCCTTAGGTTTGGATTTCGAATGCTAGAAACCCCCAAAACGGATTTTCCGTCCGACCAAAATTAGGATTAAAATCAGAAAAAATGTGACTTCCCGTGGCATTGTCTCGCGCGAGACTACTTGTCCCGTGCGATACAAGTGTTCGGTCTTTTCGTGTTTGGTCAAAACCTTCAAGCCTTCATTCACCCTATTCAGACGACTTGTTGGGACTCGATCATGGTTTAACACGGTTGCTACACATCTAGGTTCATCACCAAAGTTCGACATCAAGGAAACTAGTTCTGTCACAATGGCTGATTCTCCTCCCAACACTCAAGCTACACAAGAGATCGATGCTCTAAAGGTCCGTCTAGAAGGGGAAGTGAATCAAATGGTCGAAGTGCATGCTCATGTCTTATTTACCCACTTCCAACGACAAATGGAGGAAAAATTCCAAAATCGCCTACAAGCTCAAGGTGATTACTATAAGGAAAAGGTTGAAGCACTTCAAATTCGTCTACAAGTACAAAAGGAATACTACGAAGAGGAAATTAAAGCACTTCGTACCCACCTACAAGCTCAAGAGGAATATTGGGATCATGCCTACCTTAATAGATTCAACCGCTCCAACACCGGCAAATACCCTACTACTACTCCTCCCAAGAAGAAAAAGAAGGAGAGGCACTATGACAAAATTGAAGGAATCACTCAAGAAGAGCTATTCGATGTGCTTGTCAAGAATGAAAAGATTAAAACAAGGAAAGGTGGTCCTCCTAAGGATATGGGTCCTAATCATGCTCATCACTTATTCTGCAAGTACCACAACTTCACCGGCCACGACACCAACACTTGCTACCACTTGAAGGACATCATCCAAGACCTCTTTGACAATGGAGAGTTAGAACGTCCCAACATCATCACCAATCCTCTCCCTCATAATCCATGAAGAAGATGAAGCTCCAAGAAGAAATCTACACTTACCACTTTGGGGCTACAACCATCATCTCCCTTTCTCCTTTGATAGAAGTAGATTAGGTTTTAAATATTCAAGTATGAACTCGAAGAGTCATTCTGTATTTCTAGTACTCCTCAACTCCTCTAGTTTGTGTCATCTAAACTATCGAGTCTGTTCTTAAATTTCTTAATTAATCAAAGTCATTTTTCCTAAACACTTTCCCTAAGGTTATTCTACCTCATGAGTATCATTTAATTCATGCAAAATAATGGACCCTTCATTCCTTAAATCATTGCAAAAATAGAAACTTCTGAACTAGTTTAAGACGAAAGTTATCATTAGGAAGCTTAAGGGCTAAACATTACCCCTACTGAAAGGCAAAAGTCAACAAACGAAGAAAGCCAAAGGTGCTGCTGTCAACCTTCATTCCAAGAAGAGTGGGGCTACTCAATTCAAAGCTTTGAGAGTACAAAAAAAAACTCTCAAGCTTTCATCACCCCCACAACAAAGGTGAAACCTCAAATGAATGAAGGACTCTCCCAGCAAGAAGAGGAGTCAAATGATACAACCAAAAGAAATGAAGATTACTCAACATCCTCTTACAGCAAGTAAAGAAGACTTTCAATATCAAGAAAATGTTTACCCTTAAGTCATACTAACGATTGGCTTCCTTCTCAAACTTATTTAGAAACTTCTAGATGATGCACGTTTCATTTAAAGGTAGAATAACTTTTCTAGATCCTTGAGCCAAGTAACGTTTCTTGTTGAGTCTAGGGGCTTCCTGTTAGCCACTCTCATACACACTCTTGAAATCCAAGCATCAAAACTGGGGCTTCCTAACCCTTCCTACCCCAGTCAATCTCTACTTCAACTCTTCAAAATAATCAAATCGGCATTAGGGGCTTTCCTCTTTGCTTCCCACTCTCATCATTAGAGAATACACTTCTCTAAAGAGTCAATGCTTGGATCACCTTCCAAAGAATAGAGTCCGTCTCTCCTCAACTAACTTGAGATCTCATCTCTCTCTCCTCAAATAAGATTTCCTCATTTGAGTTCTCTTCGAGTTAACATACTATCTTAAAAAAAAAAGACACAAAAGAGATGCCCGCTAGATTGAAAACCCGAAAGGGCAGCCTAGGCAAAAACCAGGGTGCGTCACTAAGAAAAAAAAATCAAAGGACAAAGGGAAACTTTTCTTCAGCCTTCTTCATCGGACATCATTCGATCTTCTTCAAATTAAATCAACAAGGAGAGTCTTCTTTGATCATCTTCAAATCAAGAGAGCAGACTCACAAGCCTGTTCACAAAATCATCTACCACATTCAAGCAACTTGGGGCTTGAGACAGCAAAAGAGCCTTGGACATAAAAACCATTACGACAGTCGACAGATTTGTAGTCGTTTACCTCCTAGAGACACGACTCAAGGGAGAATTAAGAATGAAGATTTGCAACATGCCTAGATGTGTTCACACAAGGTTACTCATCAAAATTCAACCTCGCTGACTAGCAACAGATTCTGCAAAAACCTGATTTGGTCCCAACTTGTCAAACACAAGTTCACTTCTATGGTTCACCCATCTCAAATACAAATCCATACACATGTCCCTATACATGTCCATATACCATATACTCATACATAAACTCACTATCAAAATGACCAACCGGCTATTTGCACGAACAGACATGGGCACCACCGCATAAGTCCAGTTAAACAACTAAAATCCAAAAAATCTATTTGGAATCTTTATGTGCTAACAGGTACATAAAGGTAAGAATCATTCGGGTCCATCCGAAACCAGTATGCATATATCCTTGCATGACAGGAGCCGAAAAAACCTCCACCTCAATCGACAACTTCAAAGTCTGTGACGGCAGCAAACTTCAAGTCCGTGACCTCGGCAACACTAGCAAAGTCTGTGACGGTAGCAAACTTCAAGTTCGTGACCTCGGCAACATCAACAAAGTCTGTGACAGCAGCAAACTTCAAGTCCGTGACCTCGGCGACATCAGCAAAGTCTGTGACGGCAACAAACTTCAAGTCCGTGACCTCGGCAACAACCAGCAAAGTCTATGACGGCAGCAAACTTCAAGTCCGTGACCTCGGCAACAACTTCAAAGTCTGTGACGGCAGCAAACTTCAAGTCTGTGACCTCATCATCAGCAAAGTCTGCGACGGCAGCAGCGACAGCCAAGTCCGTGACCTCGGCAACAATGGCAACATCAGTAACCTCGGGCGGCGCACTTCAACAACTTCATCAACAAACAGGTATCTTCAGAATTGGGTCAAGTCATTGATTCCTCGGTATGATTTTACCTTTTCAAAAAAAAATCCCTCTTCGATTTTCAAAAATGCTTTTCAAAATACCTAAAATAGCCTTTTTAGTGTTTTGGAGTCGAACTACGTTTTGGTTTGATTCTCTCTTAGAGATACGTAGGCAGCCGTGCGACACGACCATCACAGTATTCAAAATGATGTCTTTTCTATCGACAACATGACTTCTTCCATAAGTCTTGTCGCCGAGGGGCTCTGTAGACACCCCATTCTAAACCAATAATTACATGATTACACTACTCTTCGTCTCTTTTTTATGTTTTGATGAAAGCATATCAGTTTCGTCATGTTTCGTTAAGTTTCGAACTAACCTCGTTAGTTTTGGACCTAACTGACTAACGGAATAACTGAAGCGGACAAAATAGTCAACCGACTAGTTGTCCCGCACGGGACATACGTGTCTCGCACGAGACAACCCCTCTGCAGGATGTGCAGAATCACTCTCCTTCTCCGTTTCAACCTCTTTTCTTGATAAATTTTATCCCATCCGGTTCTCCAACAGCATTTGAGTTCTGGAACCTTCCTGGGGTGGTTTCCCTCTCAACCTTTACCTCTTAAACCCCTATAAATACCTGATAGCTTTCAGTATTTCAGAGGTCCCCGATCCACGATCGAAAACACACAACACACACAATTTGTTGGTTTCTCTCCCTGAAAGATTCCTTCAAAAATCACTCACAAACAACTCCTAAATTCGTCCATCAACCACGTTGATTGACGAGCATCAAGGCTCAAGCCTAAAATTAAGGCGAAGCTCTGCCCAAATCATTTCTCGACCGAGAAGATACCTTAGAACCACGTTCTAACTCAATTACTCCCTAAACACAAGGTAAACTCCTTTATTTCTATTCTCTTCTCACCCTCTCTATTGGCTTTTAGAGTAGTGTAATCTCATCAAAAAGATTAGCCTAGAGTCCCTTCAATCCATAGAGGCGATTTCGAAGCATACAATCCGACATTCCTAATCAAGAAATTGATTAGGGTTTTCTTGTTCTTTTATTTAACTAGTAATTGTAAAGATTGATAATACTCGACTGGCAAGATCGATCTTCGGATTTGGTGGAATGGGTGCTCCTCGACCTTTCCATTCCATAACTTAACCCCCGAACCCTCAAATCTCTTTAAAATCAAAAAGGATTTTCTTATTATTTTCCTAAATAAATAATAAGTGGCGACTCTGTTATCAAAAAATATCAATGCTACAAAGCCCTTGGAAAAATATTATTTGTAAGTCTCTCATACTCTCTCTAAGCTCTCTCTCTCTCTCTCTCTCTCTCTCTCTCAAAAGTTTCCATTGTTATCAGTTTGTAACCAGTTATCTTATTCTCACGCCGGAGGGGTTTTGTCGGAGCCACCCCCGTCTTGGTTCACGTTTGTGCTTGTGTGTAGACGTTCGTCCAACCATTCAAAGAGGAGCAGCCGGAGTATCCTTTATTCCTGTTCGAAGCTCAATTCCTGTGCAACCAATTTAGCTTGGCAGCATCAAAAATCAAACAAAACATAACTAAGGGTTCGTCATGTGAGGTTACATAGTTTTGTAATATTTTTAATCAATGAAATTTTGGATGGAGTCATGCAATTAAAAAAATTGAAAGTAATACAAAGATGACTTTAGAAAAAATAACCGAGTTCATACTCCAATTGGACGGAGTATAAATTGGTCATACCGTCACCGAATAGTAGCATTACTTACTGAAACCCGTTTAGGTTTGACAGGTTGCAAAAACTAACACTAATATTTCAGTCAAAGAAGAGATAAATTGAAAAATTGAACAAAAAATGTATAGGCGTCACTCCGTGCCAAAGGCACGGGAGTTAGTACTAGTATTATACAACATTACTTTCCCTTAAAAAAAAAAATACCATTATGATATTTTGCCCAAAAAGCTCATCCTAACTAAGGAAAGCAATTTTCACTCAAGGAGATTGCCGGCCGTACTTGTGAAGGTTCTTAATGTTCCAATAATGATCACTTATTAGGTTTATGATGCCACAATTATCTAACGTATTAATAATATCACTGAACGGGATATTTCGTGATGGACCAGGCCCAATATATATCTACGAGCCCACTAAAAGATCAAGGCCAATGAAGCCCACTAAGGTTTGGGTCACGGCCGTCAAACGATAGATGGCAGTCGTCGCCAACGAGTGACCAAGCCCATCTAGCGACGAGCCTTCCCACCTCAAAGGTCAAAGCCCGTCGTAACGGAGAACTGCATCGTCGCCACTGAGCGACCCAACTCATCAGGAGAGCGAGGCAACTCGCTCGTCCACTCTCTCGTCGAGTCTTGATAAGGCGACGACCCTTCTGTACATACAGCTCCTGGTCGTCTCTTCACTTGGCTTCCCCAACAAGCTTGATCTATATGCCATTTTGGGATAACGTCAGACCTACCACTGGGACATTCTGCACGTGCAATCATGAAACCAGTAATAGCGCCAAAAGGTGTTCAGGTTGACTTTCCATTATAAGGCAAACCACTTATCTGTGTCAGATGCAGCAGTGTCCTTACTTAGGCGGAGAAATCACAGCGTGACACGTGTACACCTAGGGAACCAAGCTGATCCAACGGTGGGCAACAACCCAATCCAACGGTTCAGATGAAAACCCTAATACCACTTTATCCACTATAAATATGGGAACAGGATCATGGACTAAGGTAATGCTATTTTGCATGTTCACATATACACACACCCTCCATATTATTTCCACCACCTTCCAGTTCATACACTGATTCTCACGCCGGAGGGCCTTGCCGGAGGTGCCCCGACGCAGTTCACGGTTGTTTTCTTGTGCTGTGCAGATCCCAAGTTAGCTCAATCACTCGCTGGACAGCAATATCTGAGCCCAAACGCATTCCTGCATCATCAATCACCATTGGTTAAATTATCAGCAAATAAGTCTTTTATCAAAATATTTCCTCCATCCATTACTTTCTCACACAAAATACAATTAATTATTTTACTTCACAATAAATATTAATATTTTTTATTATTTATTTGGGGGGTGGAAGTATAAGTACGACATAATATATCATTCTATCATTAAAAAAGGGCGAATGATATTTTGGGCCCCAAAGTTTATAGGGTGTTTCCAAGATGGGCCCCATTCTATCACTAATTATAATATATGGTGCAAAGTTCATATTTTGTTAATATTTTAGGGGTTTAAATCAATTTTGTTAGAAAAATTCGTTAAATGATCACGTGCAAGTCACATGTCATTTAACGAAGGATGTTTTTTAACACAAATTCTTTCGTTGTTGTTTTAATGCAAATTAAATGAAAATAAATTAACCATATGGTCCCTCAAATGATTTATAACTTCATAAGATTACAGAAATATCCTTTTACCCCAAACAAAATCTTACCATCCTCTCCCCTCTCACACACACTTTGTATCTCTCTCTCTCTCTCTCTCTCTCTCTCTCTCTCTCAATCTTGAGCTATATTACAACCCCCAATAACATATAAAATACTCAATTGGAAGCAAAACTTCATTTGTTCTAAACATAGGCAAAGTAATCCAAGATGGATTATAATACCTCCACAACACTAAATCCCTAACCACCTTAAACCCATCCCTCTCCAACGCCGCCTTCAACTTCTCCACCTTCTCCGCCACCACTTTCTCCGTCCCCACCCCACTAAAAACCTCAACCCCATACTTCATCTCCCCAAACTCCCTAATCACCACCCTCTCATCCACCGACCTAGGCGCATCTTCTGCCTTCTTATACTTCTCCGGCAATATAAATTGCATCGTCACCAACTTTCCCTCCTCCCCTTCCTTTGTTAACATCAGAGACGTCATCGCAATCGGCTTCGACGATAATTTTGTAAATGCAGGCGATGTCATTGCGATTGTTTCAGGCTTTGACAGCTTTGTGTTTTGTGGGTTGCCGAATGCGCCGATATATTTGTCTAAGATTAAGAAGTCGCCGTCTTTGTCGCCTTTGAATTGGGATGGGTCGTAGGTGATTTCGGCGACGACAGAGGGGATGTATTTGCGAATTGCGTAGTCTTTTGTGGATTGGAGGACTTCGAATTTGGTTGTTTCGACTCTGATTTTTTCGAAAACCATTCCCATTTTGAGAAATTTCAGGGGATTTTGATAGACGAGATCATTTGGAGGTAGGTTAGGGAGGCAATAGAGTTGTTGATGAAGGGGAAGGGGCAGAGGAGGTGGTGGGGTGGAGCTGGGGGAGAGGGGCAAGGAAGGCGGCGACGGTGGGTGAGGTTGGGGTGGCGAGAGGGGAGTGGAGGGTGGAAGTGGGGGGTGATGCTGGGTGAGCTGATGGAGGTAGGTGGATTGGAAGATGAAGAAGAAGATGGGGGTAGAGAGAGAAAGTTAGAGAGAGAGAGACAGTGAGAGAGAGAGAGAGAGAGAGAGATAAAGTGTGTGTGTGTATGAGAGGGGGGAGGAGGGGTAAGGTTTTGTTTGGGGTACAAGAGTATTTTTGAAATCTTATAAAGTTATAAATCATGTGAGTGACCATATGGTTAATTTATTTTTATTTAATTTGCATTAAAACAACAACGAAAGAATTTGTGTTAAAAAAACATCCTTCGTTAAATGACACGTGATCATTTAACGAATTTTTCTAACAAAATTGGTTAAAAACCTTAAAATATTAATAGAATATGAACTTTGGACCTATATTATAATTAATGGGAGAATGAGGCCTATCTTAGAAACACTCCTAAACTTTGAGGCCCAAATTGTCATTCGCTCTTAAAAAAAAATACAAACATTTTTTTATTTTTTATTTTTTAAACCCTATTCATGTCATTCAAAGGCCATTTTTTTTTGTTGGAATAGTCAAAATAACAAAAAGACTCCACCTAACCAACAAAGGCTAGTCAAGGGATTTAAAATGTACTGACGGCTCTACACTTTTGTTGGCAGCCATCATTTTAATTTTTCTAAGGCAAACTTCCAAATATCCCATTAGAGAAAATTACGCCATAGTCCCTTAATAATATCTAATCTACATCCTAAGACACACTATTTCTTAATCTACTTCCTAATCCTAAAAAATATTTTGTCCTACCATATTATCCCTCACTTAATTTAAATGATATAATTATACCCCCTCCCCACCCACCCACCCAGTCCCTTTCTATACTCTCTCTACCGTACCACCTTCAACCACCCATAACTCCGGCCACCCCTCCCCTACTCCGGCGACCACCTCCCCTTACTCCGGCGGTCGTCTCTCCTACACTGGCTATCATCTCTCTCTCTCTCTCTCCGACCACCACTTCCCTGCGTACCCCCGGCCACCCACCATTCGCCGGAGTTAATCCTCCGACGATCATGTATATTACTCCGGTCTACCCCTTTTATCCTCCGCGACCCCTCCCACTTCTTCGGCGAGTCATCCTCTCTCCTCATCGCACGATTCCGACCACCGACGCCGGAAAAAAATTAGATCTGAAGCCTTCTTCCAAGTTCCTCACTTCTTCGGCGTCTTTCCCTCTGACCTCCGCCGGAAAAATGCACACGAAAGAACACTACTGCCTCTCTTTTTACCTTCTCTCTCTACCTCCCATCCCGATCACCCACTTCTCTCCGGCCACCTCTATTCGCTGGACCGAAGTAGTTCCAGCCAAATCTAGATCTCTGCCAAGCGTCCGAAACAAACAAATGTGGATGTAGATCAATTGTGGAGATGTGGAGACTGAGATTCTATTTTGAAAAATGGAGCTTCACATTGAGAGAGAGAGAGAGAGAGAGAGAGAGAGAGAGAGAGAGAGAGAGAGTTACAGGAGGCTGTACTTATCTTTGGCCTTTGGTCTTTGGCAGCAGTCAATTGTCACCAAATATCAATTATATGTACATGTACTACTATACCTCCCATTTTTTAAAATCTTAAATAATTACTTTATAAATTCAATTGTAATAATATTCAACATAATATACATGATGTATACTCCCTCCGTTTCAGGAAAAATGTCACCCTTTTAGGGGTGGCACGCAAATTAAGAAAAAAAGATGGAAGAAAAAATGTTGTGAGTGTAATTTGAAAATATGAGAGAATTAGTGGAGAAAATAATGAATTTAAAAAGTGTTGTGAGTGTAATTTGAAAATAAGAGAGAGAATGAGTGGAGGGAATAGTGAGTGGGTGTAATAGAATATTAATAAAATATTTTCTTTTTAGGAAAGGTGACGCTTTAAACGGGACACCATTTTGAATAAAAAGTGACGAATTTCCTGAAACGGAGGGAGTATTGTTGTGACATGGAGTTTAAATATTGATATTAAGTTTAAGATTAAATTTTATTAAATTAAATATATGTTAACAACTTTAATATATATAAGGCTTTGTTTTTATATATTAGAGATATAAATTAATGTTTTTGTATATTAGAAATATAAATTATTATAGATATATGTTAAATTTATAACTAAATTCTCGCCCCCGCCTAGGCGCTTTAGGCGCCTAGACCCGGCTCTACCGCCTAACAAGTTGGTGGGTCGCCGTAGTTGGTTGTCTTCGGAGTTGATCGTGTTTTTAATAGTTTAGTTGACAATTAATAACTTACTAATAAGTTCTCAGTTGTTTGATCGACTTAGTTAATCGTGTTTTTAATAGTTTTGTTGACAACTGAGAGCTTACCGATAAGTTCTCAATTGTTTGGTCGCCAGAGTTGAAGGTCGCCGGAGTTGATAGTGTTCTTAGAATAGTATTTCAAGTTGACAACTGAGAACTTAGTGAACATGGGTTAAGTTCTCAGTTGTTTGGTAGCCAGAGTTGGTGATCGCCGGAGTTAATCGCTTCTTAGTGGAAACAACTGAGAACTTACTTATAAGTTAAGTTCTCAGTTGTTTGGTCGCCGGAGTTAATTGTGTTCTTAGTAGTTTAGTTAACAACTGAGAACTTACTGATAAGTTAAGTTCTCAGTTGTTTGGTCGCCGGAGTTGGTGGTCGCCGGAGTTGGTAGTCGCCGGAGTTAATTGTGTTCTTATTAGTTTAGTTGACAAATGAGAACTTACTGATAAGTTAAGTTCTCAGTTGTTTGGTCGCAGGAGAGGTTGCCGGAGTTGGTGGTCGCCAGAGTTGGTAGTCGCCAGAGTTAATTGTGTTCTTAGTAGTTTAGTTGACAATTGAGAACTTACTGATAAGTTAAGTTCTCAGTTGTTTGGTCGCAGGAGAGGTCACCGGAGTTGGTAGTCGCCGGAGTTAATTGTGTTCTTAGTAGTTTAGTTGACAACTGAGAACTTACTGATAAGTTAAGTTCTCAGTTGTTTGGTCGCCGGAGAGGTCGCTGGAGTTGGTGGTCGCCGGAGTTGGTAGTCGCCGGAGTTAATTGTGTTCTTATTAGTTTAGTTGACAACTGAGAACTTACTGATAAGTTAAGTTCTCAGTTGTTTGATCGCTGGAGAGGTCGCCGGAGTTGGTAGTCGCCGGAGTTAATTGTGTTCTTAGTAGTTTAGTTGACAACTGAGAACTTACTGATAAGTTAAGTTCTCAGTTGTTTGGTCGCCGGAGAGGTCGCCGGCGCAAAAAAAAAAAAAAAAAAAAAAAAAAAAGGGTTGCCGGAAAAAGTCGCCGGAGTTGGTCGCCGGAGTTGATGGTTGCCGGAAGTGTTGACTGGAGAAGATGGGGAGGGTGTGACCTAAAGTGAGGATGGTTGGAGAGAAATTAAATTGTTAAAGAGAGTGGATTTAGTGAAATGATAGGAGGGTGAACTTATTAAAATGTTGGGAGGGTGTAGTTATTAAGCTAGGGACTAAATGGTTAAGCAAATTATAAATTGTCTTAGAAAGTAGTATTGTTTCTTTAGAGGGACTATTTGGTAAATACCCCTTCATTTTTGAATGTATACTATTCTTCAAATTGTGTATTTATTTTATCCATTACACAACACACAATTGAAATTGAAATAAAATCCAATTGCAACTTGTCTTTCGGGTTAATCAAAGAAGACTTTATCATCCGACCAACCAAGTTTATCATCCGACCAACCAAGCTCTATTTTTCGATTGAAGCTCAATAATGTTGAAGCCTATATTTTACTATATATTTTGAGTAGGTCTGCTGAGAAACGCGTTTCTCCGTCCCTTATGGAGAAACGAGACTTGATTTGTCGCGCGACATACATAGCCAGTTTCTGGATATCCTATTCAAAGCACGGATATCAGAACATTGAATATGGATATCCGTTTGAAAAGGATATCAGAAACTAAAATATTTTACGGATATCCTTTCCAAAGCTACGGATATCCAGAACATTGAATATGGATATCCAGAAGCTTTGGAAAGGATATCCAGAAGAAATATTTTGGTTTCTGGATATCCTTTTCAAAGCTTCTGGATATCCATATGCAATGTTCTGGATATCCAGAAACTGAGGAAGTGATATCCAGTTGTTGTGGCTAAGTATGTCGCGCGACAAACCAAGCCCCATTTCTCCATACACGACGGAGAAATGCGTTTCTCTTCAGATTTTGTGATATATTTTAAATTAAATAGAGGCAGTTGCCCCCATTAACTTGGCTTTAGGTCCGTCGATGGGTAGGGTTGTCTCTCATACTCCTTGTTCAATTCCATTCCCGAAATTACTCCCTCATCTTGTTTCTATTCATGCTTTTGATTAATGACGACGATGATAACTGTTACGGCAATAGCAATGCTTGCGATTTGCGTCAAATGATCAAATATGCTTGAGGTGTGGCAATAGCAATGCTTGCGGTGGCAGGACAAAAAGATCAATTATGTTTGTTTGTGGTGTCGGGCCCAACCATGTATGGTAGACCAATAAGGCATCATTTATGCATTGTTTGTCTCTCTATAAAATTTCATTAATAAAATTCTCAAAGGCTCGTTGGTAGTCTACGAGTCAAATTAGGTTCTAATTGTCCAAGATCTCTATTACCCAAGAATAGACGAAAATATATACCGCCTATAAAAAGAACGATGAGAGGCAATAAGATTAAGAGAGAAGTAGACATTTAAGAACGCCGCCACGCTATTGCTTGTGATAAAATTAAAGACCCCAACCTAATAGTTTGTCTTGAACCCGTGTGGTGCGTCAGGCCATCTGATAGCTAGATTGGCAAAGGAAGCTTAAAGTAGTTTTGAACATTCCGTTAGTTCAAGTTGGTTTAGTTGAGTCAAGTTGACTGACTCAACCAAGTTAAGACATTAGGGTTTTCTTTAACTACTTTCTTATAGTATAGGGGGTAATTTGAGATTTTCCTTATTCTTATAGAATTTCACATTTTCACTCGTTATTCACACTTCAAACGAAATCTCTCCAAAATTCGCGTCTACTACGTCTCCTTTCTCGCTTACCAATTCTTCTTCCTTTTTTGCTAACAATTTTCTCTCCGAATCTTCATATTAATCAGATAATCTCTCTCTAATCATAGACCGTGAATTGGTAATTCCGCTGCATTTTGATTCTTCATTTTCTATGAATTCGTGTTTAATTTATGATCGATCATCTGTTGAACCCTAGAATTTTGTAATTTTGAACGCGAATTCGATAGAGATTGAATTTTATATGTATGTATTTACATAGATCTGTGATTTTTTCCCCTTTTTAATTTTTAGCTAATGAAATTGATGTGATCCTGTAGTGGTACTGGTGAACTATGGTGTTCTTCAGGGGTGGCGTTTCTTTGCTTTCGAAGCTTCGTTCTAGTGTTGTAAGTTTTTCCCACGTCTTGGAAACTGTAAATTGTAGATGTGTTTTCTTTTGCCTTGTATGTAATCTTGTTTGTGCATTCATTGTTGTGTAAATCGTTCAAAAGGTCAATTTTTGGGTGTTGATGATTTCATTTGATTTTATTTGCATTTTCATAGCTATGAAACATGGAGGTCAATGGTGCATTCAATTTGCTGAAGTTGATTACTTAATTGTATCGAAACTAATAAATAACTTAATCCTCTTTGTTTTCCTTTTTTTCTGAAGGAGGTATTATTTGATTGTGAATGTGGGTTTTGTGATCCTAATTATCTTTAATCCTATATCTCGTTGGCAGGGTCAACAATCTAATAATCTGAGCAACTCCATGCGTTGGCTCCAAATACAGACATCTTCAGATCTTGTAAGCTTTTGTTACAATTTTCCTTGCTTTTAAGTTTTTTACTTATTTATGTGTATTGTGTATGCATATCAAAGAGTCTACAGCTGACTCAGGCTTCATCATTCTTGGTTTTCTCTGTAAACAAATACACTAAAATTAATGAGAACGCGCTAAATCGTATTTAGTAAGCATATATATGTGTGTATACATTTCTCTCTTATTACATGCTTATTTGAATTACAAGCATAGTTGCGAAAGGCTAGCGCCTCTCTCGCCCGCCTCGCCGTTTTGGCGCCTTTAGGGTCGACCGCCTTTTGGTTTTATGGCGGGCTGTTGTGCGCCTTTTAGGTCAGGCGAGGCGTTTCTTGATTATGGTGAGAGGCGTGAGGAGTCCGCCTTCGTTAAAAGGCATAATAGGCGTATGTGTAGTGTTAAGCTAGGTCATTTTGTAATTTTAGTTTCAATAATTTAACTTACCCAATGCGTTGTTTTGGGATAATATAGAGTAAAGATAGCTTGTGGCGTAATGAGAAAGAAAGATATCCATAATTTCTCTCGAACGATCAAAAGAAATTAAGTGTGATAAACAACAAATTAGAACGACGACAAAGGAGTGAGACAAAAACACTACAAATAGCTTGCTTTATTCAAATTTTTATAGGGAGGTTTGCAAACTTTAATATGTTTACTAATTTAATTTGTTTTTTTTGCTTTGCTTTCGGTCTCCTTAGTCATTTGAAGTTTTAGATCTATCTTATGTTCATCACTAGGTATAATTATACATTTGAAATAATATATTTGAATTCACCTATTTCATGCTTTTAAACGACTACTTGTTTACTGATTTGAACATAAAATGTGTTTTTTTGTCTTAGAATTCTCACTTTTGGGTGTTTTAGTTGTGTTAAGATGCTATTACATGTGAAATTGTGACCTTTATTTAATGCAAAATTCTTGTTTTTAACATGTTTAAGCTTTGTTTAATATATTTTACATATATATTATTTTACTATTCCTTTTGTTCTATTTTACCGCCTTGCTCGCCTTTCGGCCGCCTTTCAACCGCCTTGCCATTCGCCTTTTCTAGGATCTTCTCGCCCGCCTCTCGCCTTTCGTCTTTAACAACTATGATTACAAGACATATTTATACAAACATATATTGTAGATGTCTAGCAGATATATGAATATATATCGGTTGTTAAATAGATGTTAGTAGTAGGAATGGTACAGGAATACAAAATGCAATGAAAATTCAGGGTCCAAATCTAAGCGGCCCTAAAGGGTTACGTTTGCCAACTATTTACCTAGGTGATGCGTAATGTGTTGTCCCTGCACCTCGTGGGTGCAAGAGGTCTACACATTGGAGAGAAAAGAGAAACATTGTTGACGAGTACCTAAATTGGGACAGTAATATAGTCGAGATGTCCACCTTTGCTCTAGCTTTCGAATGTATGGGCACACATGAGGTCTTGAGTAGAGATTCTTTCCTCTATTTATGAACAATGGCTATTGCATTTGTGAGGATGACATGGCCTCTGCATTTCTTTCCTCAGCTCCCTTCTGTTAAGAAACATCAACCACTATCCTTTGCATTCATGTGGCTGACATGTGCCTTTTGTGGCACTAAACGTTCAGTTTGCAATTCCATATTTTATTGTTTATTCAAAATTTGGCAGCTTATGATATACATGAATGATGCATGGATACTGCTCTTTAAAATTATGCTTGCTTATTGTCTAATAACCTCTTATGGTCAATTCCTTTGCTAGCATTATATCGCTTGGGCTGGTCAGTTAGTTTCAACCTGAACATGTGTAATGTGTTGGTCATATTTGGATTTTTTTTAATGGTTTGTACAAATTGATAGTACCAGTCTGATATGATTATTATATTTGATAGAAGTTCCTGACTACGTTATTTCTTCAATGTAGGACCTTTATTCCCAGGTCAAGGAATTGATTCCTGAACAGCAGGTACATACATTATTTCATTTGTTTTCATGTGCAGTAGAAAAGTTGTTGTAATGGGATTTTTTTCACCTTGATTTAGTCCTTATACTAAGTTTAAATCAGGTTTACTTACCATCATTTTACTCCAGAATAGCTTTCCTTGGAATGAATATACAAGGTGCAATTCATGCTATGTGTCTACACTCTACATGCTCTTGTGTTGTCATGATTGGGTTATTGGGCCCCCATGTGTATGAAATTCCTTTAGCTGGGTGGATTGCTCTAGGGGTGGGCCTCAAGAGGAGGTTAAATGTGATTTCAATCCTAGTTTTACTAGTTGGAGTTTATGACTTTAGATTTTAAAATAAAGGGTAACTGATTCTCTCTATTTACAGATACTATGATAATGTTGCTAATTTTCTGTTATTTTTTGGATAGGACGTTCCTTTTAGTGCAAGTTTGGTATCCTGGCTAAGGGCCCGATAGGACTAATAGTCCGTAAATCATGTGTTTGGTAGAAACAAACACAATGGGGTGGTTTAATTAGTCCGGGTATTAAATCATTGGGAGTAAAAATGATTTGTACAAAATTACCCTTGACATAATTCAACTACTGAAAACCCTAATCCCACACACGTTTTCATACTTCTCATTCATCAACGAAAATCGGTTGTTGCCCTCTCTCCGCCACTCCCTCCTTTTACCGCCGTTGATATCTCAGTCGTTCAGCCATAATTTCCGTCTCCGTCTCCATCTACCGCCATCTTTATCCATTGTCGCTGCTACTACCGTCTCTGTCCACCACCTCCTCCGGCTGCTACCTCCTCCTCCATTTACCACAACAGCTACCTCCGTCTCCATCTTCTATGTGAAGCCATGCTTATGAACACCCACTTGCCTCAGATCTAATGGATGTTACCTACCAGTTATTTCTTTTAATCTTTACATTCAATATATTATTCAAGATGTCACTGATGATTGGAAGCACAATAAAGGCAAATTAAAATTGAAATCAAAAAGTAATTATGCCCAATATGAGACCTCGCACAAATTGAAGAAGCTTATTAGTCTGTCTATACATAGGTCGGAGAAGCAGTATTCCATAAGCTGTGTATTCATGAATGCCATTTTTATATATGCATATATATATGGGTACAAGCAGATGGCTTCTTAATACAGTGTATCATTTTTGGTGAAAGGGTGAAATTTTTGTCACTTAAAATTAATGCCAAGAAGCTTTATCCAACTGGAACAGATCAAATATGATAGGATCTCCTAGGAACCATATGTGCAATGTGAAATTAAAGGGTACATTGATTGAGATTGTGATTTCACCTGGATCTTCTTATATAGAGAAAATAGGCACCATTCTACAAGATTCTTGGGCTATGAAAGCGGTTCACATGTTAATTCATCTTGCATCCCAACCTACGATTATATTGCAAGAAACAATCTCCTTGATTACGTACCTGCAATTATTGTTCTGTTCTTGTTGATGAAATGGATTGTACAATGGAATGTGGGTAATTTGGTAATTATAGAATATTTTTTCATATCTAATACCATTCCTATCAAACACAAACTTAGTATTTCCAATCTGGATTATTATGACCCTCATTTTTAATCCTTGGAGTGATAATCCCTGTGTTATTAATCCAAAAAAAATCTTGCTCGAATGTGTTTTCTAACTATTATGAACTGCTATTCATAAGATCGTAGAAGTTCCTTTCTGGCAGAAGCATTTAAGTCATTTTACTTTTATTTGCTCAACTTTTATCCAAATTATTTTTGTAACAGGAGCGACTGAAAAAGATCAAGTCAGATTATGGAAAAGTTCAACTGGGCAACATTACTGTTGATATGGTAAGTTGTTCTATGCTGCAGTTTTGGCCTAATATAGACTGGGATACCAGTACTGTTGTCTTGCAATAGGCGGATACATATTTTTTGTGAGTAATTTCTAATTATATTATCTTACTGAAGGTACTTGGTGGGATGAGAGGAATGACTGGGTTACTATGGGAAACCTCATTACTTGACCCAGATGAGGTAAAGCTGCTAACTAAATGATGGAGTTTTTCCGGTTCTGGATGATATAGAATTTGTATTTTAGCTGGTGAATTATTTTACAGGGAATTCGTTTCCGGGGTCTGTCTATCCCAGAATGTCAGAAGGTACTACCAGCAGCAAAGTCTGGTGGAGAGCCATTGCCTGAAGGTCTTTTGTGGCTTCTTTTAACTGGAAAGGTATTCAATCTTGCTTAGTTATGTTGAATAACTGTTGTGCTTTCCAGATCTTGTTCAGTACGATGAAAGACTATCTCTAAATTTTTTGTAATGCTTGTAGTTACCGTATTTTTTGAAAGATGTTTTCTCGCTTTTGACTATATTACTTCAAAATGTTTGTTGCTGTCCCTAATTTTTTTTTTGTTTTCGAGGGGGTGGGGTGGGCCGGGCAGGTTTACAGTTGTGTTGTATAAAGTTAGCTTCTTGTTACTTCCTCATGTATTGTCTTCTCATTTGTTGCCTACAGGTACCGAGTAAAAAGCAAGTTGATGCATTGTCCAAGGACCTCAGGAGTCGAGCTACTATTCCAGGTCTAAAATTTTCATTTTTTGTTTTAGCTGCAATACTGATTGCCTGTCATTGAAACGTAATCTTAGAGCCCTTAGTGGTCGGGTTAATGCTAATACTTTTTTTTTTAAATGCTAATACTTAAGAGAGGGTGTAGAAAGTATATACCAAAGTGTATGTTGTTCGCAGATGATATTGTGCTGATTGATGAGACAAGAGAGGGTGTAGAAAGTAAATTGGAGTTGTGGAGACACACTTTGAAATCTCGAGGTTTTCGATTAAGTAGAAACAAGACTGAATATTTGGAGTGTAAGTTTAGCAGAGTTGGAAGTAGGGAGGCAGGGGCGGTCACATTTGATGGAAATATTATCCAAGCTTACGAGTTTTTCGCTATCTTGGATCCATTATCCAAAAGGATGGAGAATTAGATGGAGATGTGGCTCATAGGATTAAAGCAGGTTGGTTGAAGTGGAAGAGTGCCACAGGGTTTCTATGTGATCGCGGCATGCCCAATATATTAAAGGGAAAATTCTACCGCACGGCAATTAGGCCGCATTGCTTTACGGCACCGAATGTTGGGCCGTGAAACAGTGTCACGTACATAAGATGAATGTGGCGGAGATGCGTATGCTTCGATGGATGTGCGGTCATACAAGAAAGGATCGATTGGGGAATGAGGTGATTAGAGGTAAAGTAGGAGTTGCGCCCATTGAGGATAAAATGAGGGAAAATCGTCTAAGGTGGTTTGGACATGTGAGAAGGAGACCGAGTGATGCACCGGTTAGGAGGCCGGAACAGTGGAGAGATGATAAAATGGCGAGGGGTAGGGGAAGACCCGAACAAACTTGGATTAGAGTAATTGAAAATGATATGAGTTTACTTGGAGTGGATGAAAGTATGGTGTTGAAGAGGCCGGAGTGGAGGGCAAAAATCCATGTGGGGGTTGATTTTATTTTTTTTTAATTTTTGTTTTTGATTTTTGATTTTGATTTTTATTTGTATGTTTATTTATTTATTTATTTTCAACAACCTTTTTTCACGATGACATATGAGGATTCATGTTAGCCTACCCCAAATTATTTTGGGACTAAGGCTTTGTTGTTGTTGTTGTTGTTGTTGCTAATACTTAAGAACGGCCTTATTTGAGATTTGTTAATGTCTTTTTTCACTATAGGCCAACTGCTACTTTGGTCACTTACTTTTTGCATTTTTCAAATGTGCTCACTCATCCTTTTTTTTTGCAATATCCTCACTCGAGTACGTAAATTTTGTAATGTTCTCACTCCGTTAGTGTAGTCGTTATTCTGTTAATGATTTATCTCACCAGTGATGCTCGGACTCGCCATTTTAGGGCGTCGTACCAGTGTCGACGCGACAGGCCCAGGTGCGGACACGGGATACGTGTCGGACGTGGCTAGGTGAAAGCGGACTCGGCAACCTAGAAAAGTTGTTGTAGATATGGCCGCCGACGCTTGATGTTTACTCCACAAAGGTCTTCGTCGATCGCTGATGGTGACGCTTGAAGATAGACAGAGAGAAACTGATGTGGCGTCAATATGGGGAACGCAGAGGAGAGAGAGAGAGAAACGTAAAGAGAGAGAACGAAGGGGCTTGGAGGGAGGACCGAGAAATTTCGCGAACCAGAGAAATCATTTTGAAAATTAGATGAAGAAGAAAAGGAATTTTCAAAAAAAGAGAAGTGTTGGGAATTTCAACGGTTTCCTTGGGTTGGGATACATCTATTATTCTGGTATCCAAAAATTTGACTTCCAGTATTGCACAATAATTTAATACTTCTTCCTCTTGTCCAAAATAACTGTCGCTTTTAGACTTTTCACAGGTTTTAAGAAAGACAATTATCACCCCAACTTAATGATGAAAGTACCAAAATTGCCCTTATTTATCGTTTATCTTTCTTACATTACTTCACACAACAAACCAATTAACAAAAGCAAAACAATTTTCAATGTGGGGATAAAATTGTAATTTGAATCTTTTGACCCCAAAAAGGACAATTATTTTGGACCAATTTTTTATTTTATAAAAATGACAGTTATTTTGGACCGGAGGGAGTAGCAAACTAAAAATCAACCTTTTTATGGTTGGCATTACATTTATGAAATTTATTTATAATTTTTATTTTATATGTTGCGATATGTCGTGTCCAAATCCGACATTTGGACCCTTCTAAAAACGTGTCCCGAGTCCATTTATTTTAGAAGATTTTCGTGGTCCGACACTCAGATCTGTATCCGTGTCAGAAACTCGTACCCGAGTCCGGGCATCATAGGTTCTCACATGCCATCACGTGACTAACATCCATTATAAAATTAACGTATGTCAAGGGAGTGAAACCAAATTTAAAGGAAGAACTTTGGTATATAAATTACCAATATGCTCTCCACCTTCAGATAGAAATCCATCTCTTTAAAAAAAAAAAAAACACCCTTAAAAACATTTTCCACAATCCTCGCCATCTCTCCACCGGTTCCATTCCATCTTCTCCGTCCCTTTCTCTCCTCCACTAATCCACCATCTTCCCCCACCAACTTCCTCCTCTCTATCTCTTCTCCCCTCCCTCTAATACTCAATTTGTCGCCCCCTCCCTCTCATCAACAACAGTCAATGGAGTCACTTTAGGGGTTAGGGACCTTAGGGTGTAGAGAGGGAACAAGGGATTTGAAATTGGGTGGACTAAATTCAAATTTGATGGAAGGGGAGTAGTGCGTCCAATGTCTCGGTCAATGGATGGCTGCTGATTGGTCAGAACTGGTGAAAAGTGGGAATTTGAGTTTGAAAATGGGTTAATGGGTGAATTCAAAGTGGTCAAGTACAAAAAAAACTTTTTTTTATCCCAATTTTACTTCATTGATCTTGATATAGTGCTAAATGGGTTCTATATTTTTTGTTGAAAATGTGAATTTGATTGCAGTTTGTCTGTACTTCGTTTGAATTTGGATTTCAGTTTTGGTGGATGTGTAATTGGGATTCTGGGAAGGGTGATAATGGGGTTGGATTTTGATTTTGGTAATGGTTAGGTGAGATTCAAGGTGTTGGAGATGAAAAGGGGGGGGGGGAATTCAGATGGGTTTTTAAAGGGACTTTGTCAGTTTATTTATTTATTCTCCCGTCCTTGGTTTCTCGCTTTAGAAAAGAGGGAAGATCAAATTTTGCCCATACGCATAGTTAAACGGGACAACACGATATGCTTGGAGATGGACTTGTATACGACATCAAAGTGGTGTGAAACAAATGAACTATGTAATGGAAGTTAATAGAGAGGGTGGCACTGAGACCGGCAAGGCTTGTTGGTTGGAAGAAGGGGCGTGGGTGAAACTTGGCCAAACTAGGGGGTCTGCATTGTCGAACTGCTAAACCCAAAACTTTGTTAATTTTTTATGATTTTTTTGTATTTTCTTTGCCTTGACATGTGGAAACTGGCATGTCCATTTAGGTAACCCGTTGATTTGATATATTGGCATGAAAGACTCTCTCACTTCTGCTTCTTTTTCTATTATCCATGTAAGTATTGACCGAGAGCTCTTTTTGTTGCAGATCATGTCTATAAAACAATTAACGCCTTGCCCACTACAGCTCATCCAATGACACAGTTTGCAACTGGTGTTATGGCTCTTCAGGTTATTTGTTGAACTTTTCAAATTACATTGTTTACACTTGACCACATTGGGTGATTGAACTTTTGTAGAGGATGGTTAGTTTCATTCTCACATTCAATGCTTATAAGTGGTTGTGCTCGTTTTTCTGCCAACAATCTTGAATATGTGTAGTGAGCTATGTAGGCTGAATTGTTAGGCATTAGGCTGCTTTGTTGTTCTGTCATGTGCGGAGAGAAAATACGAGAGTAAGCAGACTAGCTAAGTTATTACCAGGGAGACTGCACATCTGTTCTTTCTGAAATCAAATTTATAGTTACAAATTCAAAATCATTGATTATTCCTATTCAGAATATTATCCTCCGTGCAATGTCACAGACTCACTAGTCACTAGAATTAGGGCCAATGTGTTTTTGTGTATATATTATAGCTGCTTACCTTTTCCGTCAGACTGGTGCTGTGACAATTTAGTTTTTCTGTTATTTTTCCATGAACTATTTGATATGATCAACACATAAATGTTATTTTTCCATGAACTATTTGACACGATCAAACACATAAGTGATTAAGTGAATTGATGTCTTGAGTTTTGCGCAACTTTGTATTACTTCTATCGTATTTTCTTTTTTGGTAGGCTTACTATAAACTAATTATTTTCATCTTTCAGGTTCAAAGTGAATTCCAGAAGGCTTACGAGAAGGGCATCCACAAATCAAAGTAAGTTACATCCAAGCAGTTATAACTTATAGTTATAATAACCCTTCTAATATCATGCAAACAACTAAGGGCATCCTGTTATTAGGTATTGGGAGCCAACATTTGAGGACTCTCTTACTCTGATTGCTCAATTACCGGCTGTAGCTGCTTACATCTACCGCAGGTCAGTGAAGTATATCATCTTACGGTCACTCTTTTGCAACTTTTTCTGGTACTTGGTACCATCCACAAAAATTTTCCATCTTGACTACCGAATTACTTGCTGCACTGTATGTCTGCAGATAAAATCATGGTTGGGCGGCCTTTCGATTTTATTTGTTTGTAGCCAGACAATGTTATATAAGCCTTTCTTTGTCTTTGGTTTAAATTGATTTATTTTTTGTCTTGAATCATGAGCAACAAACCCATAGGAAGGAGTTAGTTCTTGTGTCGGATGCTTTGGAAGAGCTGTGGAAATTGTGTTTATTTTCTTAATATGGATTACAATATTTTAGCTTGTTAATTACTAAAGATAATATGCAGTCTAAGCGGCTGAAGCTGCCTTTGATTCTATGTCTGTTTCTGCAGCAAGAAATTGCATACGCGCGTATACTGTCTTTGATTAGATTCTCTGTTTGATTTGATGTAATGATTGAAGGTATTTTACTTCTGATTGTACTGACTTTTGCCTTGTATTTGTGAAGGATTTACAAAAATGGAGAAGATATTCCTGTGGATGACTCGCTAGATTATGGTGCAAATTTTGCACACATGCTTGGATTTGATAGTCCCAGCATGCAAGAGCTTATGAGGCTTTATGTCACCATCCACACGTATGTTTATACTTTATCATCCTTCAAACTCATAATAGGAGTGTGTAGTTCAGGCTGACTTACATGCACTTTCTCCCTCTGCCCAAAATAACTTGCATTCGCACTTTGAAATCGATTTCTTCAGTTATTTTTTCTTCACTTCCAGACATACTCTATTAAAGAGGGTTTAACATTGTGATTCCCTGCAATTCTTTATGACATTGCCAAAGTTGGCCCTTATTTTGAAAATAACCAACTCCACAACTATCCACTATCTCCACTATAATAAAAATACCTTTAACTATACAATTTGTAACTCTTTATGAAATTATAATAAACTATAAAAGTACATCAAAAAATAAATTAAAAAACAAAAAAAAAAGTGTGCTTTTGTTGTTAGTCCATAAATTGCTCTTGGACTACATCTTACTATATGCACTTAAGGGCACAATCATTTTTTAAGTTAAATTTAGAAAGATTACACCAACGCTCTCTATCTCTTTGTTTTTTTTTTTTTGGGATAAACTAAAATAGAAACCAGGTCTCTTCTTTTGGGACAAACTAAAATAGAAACTAGGGCTCTTCTTTCGGGACATAGGGGTATATTCATGCCTAGAGAGGATCTTTGCTATTCCTCAATCATTGCATGACTTGCGGCAATTATCGATATATTATGCAGTGACCATGAAGGCGGGAATGTTAGTGCTCACACCGGTCATCTTGTAAGTTTTTTCAATTTCCAGGGTTAATGCAATCTTTATCTAAGTTATTGATTTTGAGTTCCACCAACTTATTTTCTGATTGAAAGTTTGGGCCCATCTCTGTATGGTAATGGCACATTTGCTTCTGTTATCATGTCATATTCTTGGTGATTGGTTGAAAATTGAATCAGGTTGCTAGTGCCCTTTCGGATCCATACCTTTCATATGCAGCTGCCTTGAACGGCTTAGCCGGACCACTACATGGTTTGGCTAATCAGGTACAATATCATCGTAAGATATAGTCTATCTATTATTTCTTCCAGAGAACAAACACACAAATCAGTGATATCGTGGTATATCAAATTTGATATGCAACCCACATAATATGATTCCAAGTGAACATATTGAGTTTTATAGCTGTGTAAATGATAAAATCTATTGCTCTTTCAGCATCTCTCCTTGTATCTACAATTGTATTACCGATATATGAATTGCTTATCCTCGACTCGGCATTTTTAGTCCATTACGTGCGATACGGGTCGGCACCGACACAGGTATGAGATCTGTGTAGGATTCGACTTATCTTTTATGCGAGAATTGACACTGCCGACCAAATTATTAGGGTTTTAAGGCCTCATTGTCAAAGGGGGGTGAGGCGAGGGAGGCGGGCAAGAGGTAAGCTTATAGAAGGGTGTGTCACCTCCGTTCGTCAAGGCGGAAGTCAACTTATTCGACTTTGAGGAAGTTTTCGAAACCTAAACTGCCACATTTGGGTTGGAAAGGTGAAGCCCTAACTAAGTCGTGTATGTCGAGTGCGCAATAGATTAGATGAAGACGGGTATTAACGAACTACAGGGAAGACGGAGATTGATTTTAATGAACAATGAGAATGAGAGAGAGAGGTCATTGTGGTGGTTTCCAATGTCATTCCTCTTTCTTTACTCATTACTGTTACAGTTATGGTGTATGGACACAAAGAGGTATGCCATTTATGGTGTCCCATGTCCACTCAGCCGTGTCCCAAGTTTGGACACTTTTTAGCTGTCTGCGGGTCCTGAAATCATGTCGTATCTGACCTCTGGACAGACACCCACACCTGACCCTTTACCTAAGTCCTTGTTACATAGCCTTATTAACTAATCATGTGTCTATGTTTGAGGTCCGATCATACCTTATTCTGGGATCGATAAACATGATTTGACCTAGAACCTTGAGGAAATATAGAGATGGAGGATAAATAGGAGTGGAAAATTATCGAGAAGGATGATAAACCTAGCCAAAGAGAATGAAGGTTGAAGGAAAACTAAAAGGAAAACTAAACTGCAAAAAGAAGAATATGAGGGGAGACCGGGAGAGATAGAGAGAAGCAAGGGAGAGCATGTCGGGCAATATGAATCATCTGCTTTAGTATCCCAAGAGTAATGGTCCATGTGTAGGAAGTACCTAATAGTAAACACAGTAACCATAAAGTCCTTGTAAAGAAATAACTCTTTAAAAAATCGACATGATAATCAAAATATAGACATGAATGGAATAAGACCTACCCTTCTTTCTGAGCTCGTCATAGACATGAATTAGTTTGTATGGATCAAAACACTACACCTGTCAAACATTATTTGAAGCTGAAGCTCAGAGGGGCAATGATAATTGTTGAAAACAAAAATTATAATTATTTTCCACACTTTCGCTTTCCTGGTGGGATCGAGGGATTTCTAGTTGCTCTTTGGAGATGCAGGGGTGGGGACATTCAGTGGAATCCTGTTTAAGGGAAATGAAAAGTAAAGCAGTCCCTAAAATAAGGCGACATAGTAAGTAACTATAGGCATGACTGTATTGATTAGCTTGGTTTTTCTTATAACTTTTTTTTGATTTGTTTTTCTTATAACCCAATCATAGACATGAGTTCTCTTCTATGGAACAAAACGCTCGTAATGATACCATCTACACCAGTTCTAGACCAGAGGAACATAAAAAGCTCATACTATCGCTTTCCTGTGTGATCAAGTAGTCCTCTTTGTTCCAGTGTCAGGGGAGCTTTTAGGGGAATCCCAACAACATGCATTGTCGATGACAGAGACTTACTCCGTGGATTTTTGTTCGGTGTCTTCTAGTCCTCGAGTTCTATATCATTCTCTATTTCTGATAATAAGCTTTTAAACCTTTAAGAGGGCTCGACAGGATTTGGTTACATGTGGCCCTACTGATGCAGACCAGAAGAAGACAGGGAAATGGTAAATTAAGGAATGAGGAATATCCGAATTGCAATGTATAAATAGTCTGTCCCAGCGGTTCTAGTTATAAACACTACTAGTACATGCCCGTGTCCAAGGACACGGGTGTTTTTTTTTTTTTATTTAATTTTTTTTAATTTAAAAAAAATATATATATATATATTTTTAAGGGCAAAATGAAAAAGGGACAAATGTATGAGGGCAAAATGGGAATTTCGCCGCTTGAAACTATTCACAGTACTGTAGCACACCACTCTAATTTATACTATTGATTGGTGAAGTTTTAAGGTTACCTGTAGAATCTATGCGTATTTTTGTTTCCTTTTCTACTTTGGGAATTTATCAAAAGAAAATTCGGTGTTTTTTTGGATTTGTTTTGCTACTTCTGTTGCTAATACTTGCATAATTCTAATGGTGCAGGAAGTTCTGCTGTGGATAAAGTCTGTGGTAGATGAGTGTGGTGAGAACATATCTAAAGAGCAATTGAAAGACTATGTTTGGAAAACCTTGAACAGTGGCAAGGTATCATAAGTTAGTTGCTTAAATTTTTGGAAACCCAACATTTCCTCTTGTGTATATTTTCATGAATATTGTGAGTTGTGGTAATTGCAAAATAGGAATTACTATTAAAACAAGGCTCCAGACCGTAACTGCATATTCAATGATTTTATTCAGTTCAATCATTTGTGACTTCCTCTGTAACAAAGGGCCCTTCACTTTTGCCAAAGTACCTGTGTCCGCACGACATGACATGGGTGTGGTTGAGGTTATGATAGTGGCTAATTTATGCTACATTTGGTGTAAAATCTTAAAATTTTTGAGGATTGGACACCCGTACCCGATCCCGGTAGGCGAGTACATGTAGACTATAGATTACTTTTGATGCTAGGTTTCAACCTGATGCAGACCTGTGCCGCAACATTTTGTCAATCAACTACCCTACCTTGTCATCTTTTCATTGTCGCTCAATTGATTTTCTAGCACCCCAGTTTCTATTATGCATTCACTGTTGACCTTGGCTTTTCTGTTCAACTCCTTGGACACGCTCTACATTTTTACTTAGTTGTTTAGGCAAGTGCCTTTTTTGTGAATACTTATTTCTTCTTTCCTTGTTAGCAAGGTTCTAAAAATAGCTAGACGGCAGCTAGGCGCCGGAGCCGGGCCTAGCGCCTAGGCGGGGTTTAGACAGGGCATAGGCGGGGCCGAGAATTTAGACTTGATTTATAATATCCTGATGAAATAACGTGAGATTTGTGATTTCATTGATTCAAATCACGACTTGAGTCTGCATGACTTTTTTGGAATTTATACCGATAAGAAACAACGTTGTTTTAGTTTTAGGACTTAATATTTTATGAAAATATTAAAGTAGTAAGGTGGATCTCGGCGATAGGCAGCACCCAAACCTACTAGTCGGCTTGTAGGGTACTTAGGCAACAATTTTTTGATTGAACGCCTAGGCGGATTTGGAGTTAGTCGCGGCGTTTTATGGCCGCCTTGCGCCTGGGGGGGGGGGCTAGGTGAGCGACTTTTAGCGTTAGCTAAGAGTGAATGTTTATGGACCATCCTCACAAAAAAGAGAGAAGTATATGTTAAACAGTTCTACCATGGATTTTTCTATGATTATTTATTTGTCCATTACCTATTCTGTACCCAGATTATTGGACATATTCTAGCGTTAAATTAATTATCATCCCTAGTTCTCATTCTGACTAAAACAAGGGGAAATGAAGGAAATAGAAAGCTTAGCCATCCGTTTATCGCTTGCAGGTTGTTCCTGGATTTGGACACGGAGTTCTACGAAAAACAGATCCCAGATATACGTGTCAGAGGGAATTTGCATTGAAACACTTGCCTGATGATCCACTGTTCCAATTGGTGACTACCTAAACTTTGACAATTTTAATTAAGCTGTTTCCATGGCCTTAAGAGAGCATTTTGGTTAAAGCTAATCTTGTCTTGTTTCTAATTCCCTTTTTTCCCCACTTTTTAGGTGTCAAAGCTTTATGACGTGGTGCCTCCAATTCTGCTAGAACTTGGCAAGGTAAGCTGCATTGTTTTAACATTGTGTTTTTGTCCAAGAAAATGAAAGCTGAAAATGCATATTTGCCACCAAACATAGGCCTTCTATCGTTTGATTATAACTTTGCAATGATGAATTATCATTTTTCAAAAGGTCTGTTCTACATTAATTAAAAGAGATTCTCAGTTGAAATATTCAAATATTTCCTGTTAATGCAAAATTTCATCCTTTTCTCGGATTTCCCTCAGCTGGATTTGAACTTGTGAATTTGAAGTCAACTTACTACTCCCTTAGTCCCATAATGGTAGTCCCATTTGACTGTTCAATCATTTTAACTACATATTTTTATTGTTATCACTAATCTTAATGAAGTTTACTTATTACTTTTTTTACTCCCTCTTCTTCCTTAGCTGACTCTCATCCTCTCCCCCTCTTCCATGGTTGGTAATTTTGGAAGTTCAATGATTTTAACCTAACAATTTTGGAAATGGGACTATCTTTTGGGACATAAAAAAAATGGCAAATGGGAATATCTTTATGGGACAAAGGAAAATGAGGTTGCGGAGAAGACAAATCCTTTTGTCCTACTTTCTGTTTGAGATGTTCCAGTCAATGGTTTTGTTTGCTAAGTTAGGCCAGAATATTTTGTGAACTTCCTGATTCACCTTTATTAAATTAGATCTGAAATTACAAAAAAAATAATAAATTTGATTTCAGTCAAGAAATGAAATCTACATTGATCCCTAAAATGATTTTCACATGTCTAACTCATTTGAGCTCGAGTGAGGGATTACTTGTCAGCATGGTTTGTTACTCCCCCAAAATGAATGTCCAATTTTTTTTTAAATTCGCTCTTGATCAAAAGCAAATTAAAATTTTTTTTGGACATTCATTTTCGGACGGAAGTAGTAATTTTTATTTTCTTAGATTTAAGCAAAGAAGCTAGAGCTAAATATAGTTTTGTGTTCTCCTTACGTGTTGTAGGTGAAAAACCCATGGCCCAATGTTGATGCCCACAGTGGTGTGTTGCTTAACCATTATGGTTTAACAGAAGCAAGGTATGAAAGTTGACTTTTGATTATTTCTTCTTAGAAAAACTCCCTACTGTGCATTAACAATGACAATAATACCCCTTAACCCTTGTTTATGATGAACAGATATTACACGGTTCTCTTTGGTGTCTCACGAGCAATTGGCATCTGCTCACAGGTTCTTACCCTTTAAGATTCTGTCATTTTGAGATTTCTTTCCCTTTCCCCGACTTATATTGGTTTTTTTATCTTTCTCTTTTTCCCCACTTTGCTTGCCTTCTGTTCTTGTGCAATGGTTTAGCTCGTATGGGACCGAGCTCTTGGATTGCCGCTGGAGAGGCCAAAAAGTGTTACAATGGAATGGCTTGAAAAGCACTGCCAAAAGTCGGCCTAATTTTGTAATTCTCTGATGGTAGAGATAATTGCTACCATTTTCACAATAAATATACTGGGGAGTCGGGACATAACAGTCGTACAAATTTATTGATTTACATACTGCAGAAAGCATATGAAGTGTCGCGCAAATTGAACCTCCCCCGGATTTTGTTTTTTGTTGAGGTGATTTATTAGCCTTGCTTCATAAATCCATGGTTTTTACTGAGCTTGGTAGCTTGTTATAAGCATTATTCACTTTTTGCTTGTATAAATGGTTATTTACATTGTCTTGTGACTTCAATGTTCGCTTCGAGGAACTTGCTCCGTACGATTTTGAGGGTTTGAAGTTCACTTGGAACGGTGACGGATTCAGAAAATATTTTCAGTGCGAGCTAAAAAAAATTGCCGACTAACAACATTCAAACAATTATTTTTCTCTGACATATAGTATTACTAGCCTAATCCCGTGTACAAGGCCATGGTTTTTGTTTTTTTTTTTTTTTTTTAATTTTTTTTTAATTTTAATTTTTTTAAGGGCAAAATGGGAAAGGGGCAAGATAAATGTATGAGAATGAAATGGGAATTTTGCCCATGTAACTGTTCAAAAAGGGGTTTATTTTATACTATAGATATTTAAAAAGAAATAATGTAATAAATTTACTAAAAATATATTTGAAAAAATGACATTTTATTAACATTTTAGTATTGTAACGATTACATAAACTTAAAACATTTATACCAAATATAGAAATTTTTGACAACAAAAAATTATTTTAAAATATACCTAAAAGAAATTGATTTTTTTTAGGGAAGGAGCATTTTATGATTTTATCCCGAAAATAAAAAATATCATAACTAAACATTTCTTTTAAAATATCTCAAAAATGAATGGACTTTCATTTTAAAAAAGTATTTTAGAATTTAATTTGTTATTATCAGAGAAAAACATTCCAAAAATGCCTTCAATTTAAAGAGTATTTTAGAATTTAATTTTTTTTATTTTAGAGAAAAAGAATGGTAAATGTAGAGGTGGTTTTAAGAGAGAGAGAGAGAGAGAGAGAGAGAGAGAGAGAGAGAGAGAGAGAGAGAGAGAGAGAGAGAGAGAGAGAGTTTAGTCACTTTTTATACTCACAATCATTATTCCGCGATACATTATCTTTAATTTCCGTAAAAAAGGCCGTGCCATTTCGAATGGGGCAGAGAGAGTATTTTGAGATGAAGTTCAAACAAAAGCCGGAGAACATTGTTCCCTTCTGTGTTTCCAACTTTTTATGGTTGCGAAGAAAACATGTGATATTTCACCAAGTTGAGTCATTCGTGATTACATTATCAAGTCCACCAAATCAAGTAATTATAACGGAATACTCCCTCCGTCCCACCCAACTGTGAACCAAGGTTTTGGGCACAATAATTAAGAAATATTATTAAGATAATGAAAATGTGTGGTAGGAAATGAAGAGAGAGAATGAGTGGAGTTAATGAGTGGTTGGTTGAATAAATTGTATGGTGGAGAATGAGTGGAGTTAATGAGCGGGTGGGGTATGAAGAATATAAAATATTAAAATCTTTTTCATTTTTGGTAGTTCACACTCGGCTGGGACGGATCAAAAGGGAAATAAGTGTACACTCGGCTGGGACGGAGGGAGTATTTTTTAGGAGATTTAATTTCATGGCAGTAATCAAAACTATTGTAACCGTTGATTTTAATTAATGCTTGCAAGAAGAAATATACATAATTTATTTGGTTGAAAATTTAAATTTTGGGGGTAAAAGGAAATAACGCGGGAACATAAGACTCCCTAGTAAAAAAAATAGGAATTACATTCCTAATTCAACTCCAATAAGAATTTAGGACCGTTGTAATCCTAATCCAATGTAAATTTGGAAAATCCAATGGATCCCAAAAAAAAATCCTTTTTATTGTGGGTTAGTGCAATTACCAGGACCCCAACTTTCATCTCAAATACATCAACCCCTCCCTCACAAACTCCCGTATCAAATTCCCTCACTCACAATCTTTTCTTCTTCTTCTTCCTCTCTCTCTCTCTCTCTCTCTCTCTCTCTCTCTCTCTCTCTCTCTCTCACACACACACACACACACACACACACACAATATTCATCAGAAACAATCTCAAACACAGATAAACATGGAATCAGGTGGTGCTGATCACAATTTCTCAACCATGTTTTGGACACTCGGTTATGAGTTAAGTGATATCCTGGTCCGTAGTATTATCAACACCATCCATACCTCTTCCATGTCAAGTCAATATGCATCCGACTTCATCCACTGGCTCAACTACCATTCACCAATTTCCCCCATAAATATCCATCAAATTCTTTCTTCCGTTTTCAATTATTACCTTCAATATTATGGTGCTCATCACCGTACGTTTCCCACACTGCTGGGTGACGAGTTATATAATGAGCTTGTCCGTGGTATTGCACCCAACATCGATTACTTTTCCATTACAAATGCATCCGATTTCTTCGACTGGCTCAACTACCATTCACCCATTTCTTCCATGAATATCCATCAAACTCTTGATTCTGCTTACGCGAATAGCCTTCTACGTATACATTTATATCCCCAACAACCGCCCTTCATTCCCCCCACCACTAACTCACCATCTTCTTCTTTCATGCCCACCAACACTTACTCTGATTATGAAGATTTGGTTGACCTACAAGAACAGATTGGCCATGTTAACGTGGGTCTAGCAGCGAAAACCATCTCCAAGAATTTAAAAACAACTACTCTTATCCCTGGTAGCAAGGTCCTAGTCAAAGATGAAGGTGAAATATGTGTTATATGCCAGGATGAATATAAACTTAACGAGACAATTGGGACTCTTCACTGTGGACATATATGCCATGCAAATTGTGTCAAACAATGGCTGCTTCAAAAGAATGTTTGTCCAATCTGCAAAGCTACGGCGTTGGTTATATAGTTTTTTTTTTTTAGAATGAATAACATTTGGGTTTTCGTCTTCTGTTTGCATATATAATCAAATGTTTCTTTGTACATAAGTAGTCTTTAGTACATTACTTATTATATTACAAATGACAATATCTTTTAATGTCTATCATGCGTGTTATAAAGTTGGGCATTATGATTTCATATGATATAATGCAGACACAAACCCTTTGAACTAACTTTGAACGACCTTAACGGATAATCAAACAGTTGGTGTGCGTATGTTGTTGACCGGACCATAAAACATCTCCAAGACAATAATATGCCTTCGCTACAACTAAAATCAATCCAACCAAAGGAACCAAATAATATTACCTGACCTTATTGAAAGTGAAAAAATCGTCTTTCTAATGTATTTCATCCAACAGCTTTTCGAGCTAAAAACCTAGCTTCGTGGGCAACATAATCACTGCTCAACATCATAATCAGCCTATTTTAATATACAATGGTCTGAGTTAATCGTATTTTTTACCGAATGTTAATAATGTATAAAAATCAAACAAAATAAATGAAAAAGAGTCTCTTTAAGGCATTTCATCGAACAACTTATCATCACTTTTAGTCTCTCCCCAATCAAGAAACACTCTGAAATTCCTCTTCCAGCTAAACACCATAGCAGATTCTTAGTAGCAAAATTAGGATAACTAGTTGAAAAATTAGGGTATTCAAATAGAACTCATGATTTCAACTCTATTGGCATCAGAAAAAAATTAGGGTAATTAATTGGTTGGGAAATTAGAAAAATTAAATGGTTTCAATTTCAGCAACGGTAACAAAAAAAGAACGCGGAAAATTTTGCCGCGTCATTTAAAGGCTAGAAAATCAAAATCAAACAAAACAAATCTTTTAGAATCGAAATTTAAGGAAACAAAATCTTACAAAGGTTGCAAGAATGGAAACTAAACTCCCCCGGCCTCTTTCCTTTCCTTTTCTACAACGGATTGGACTCTCAAATATATCTATATATACTTGGCTTCACTTCACTTCCATTATTATTCACACCATTCAGAGAAAGATAGTAAATTGTTTCAATTTTTCATGATGGAAAGCAAGTGTGAGATTGATAGTTCTACCTGTAACAATGATGATATGAGGGTTTTGAATCAAAAGATTATGCCTCCCGGGTATGAATTGGATGATTATTGGATGCAAAATGTTGTTCTCAAAGACCCCAAGGAAGCCGAAGATGAATTCTACTCTGCATATGCCTATTTCACCTCTTCTTCTCTTCACCATTTTACTGATTATGAGGCAAAGAAGATTGCTGCTGCTCCTCCCTACAATTGGTTTTTGCATCATTCCATAAATCAGCTCTGTTGTCCACCTGCAGATCGTAACAAGAATATGGAGAAGATGAAGAAGACTGGGAATGAGAAACGGTCACCTCTCAAGGTTAATGATCAAGTTTTGATCAAGAAGAAGCCCCACCTCATACTTGGTTTCAAGAAGCAAAAAAATTCAAATTCGTGGTCCATGACTATTAAAGAAAATTGTGTTGCAGAAATCCCACATCAAAAAGAAGAAGATCAAGCTCCAAAACAGCTTCATGTCCGATGGTTCAATGAATTCAGTTGTTACTGGCAACAATATTTCAGCCCCTGTAAGGAATCCAGTGCTAGTTTTGCCTATTGATCAAGAGGGTGTAAAGAATCTAATTTTGGCTGAGATGGGTGGATGTGATGAGTTGGTGTTGGTGATCCAAAAGAAGCTGACTCAGACAGATGTAGGCCAACAAGCAAACCGACTTTCCATCCCCAAGTCGCAGGTCAAGAACGAGTTCCTCAACAGGCGAGAGAAGGCACTTCTAATCCATCCACAACAGAAGCTGAGGAATATCAATGTCAAATTGTTGATACAAAATCAACAACGCCAGAGAGACTGCAAAGTTCACAATATCAATTTAACATACTGGAAGATGAACGAGAGTTATATCTACGTACTGAACAGGAAATAGTATGAACTGGTGCTGCAACACAAACTTGAGGAGGGTATGAATGTGCAGCTGTGGTCTTTCCGTGTTCATTCCCAACTCTGTTTTACTCTTGTCAGGAATTAAAATCAAAGATCATGTTTTATGATTCTGTTTTGTTTACTATAGAAGCATCAAGTACTTTGGATATATGATAGTTTAGTGATGTTGCTGTACATGTGAAATTTTTCATTCTTTTTAAATGACAATATGAATGGAGAAGCTACTTTTATTTTTGTTGTGAATATGACCCTCCACACCCAAGCAAACCTACAAGAATAATAATCGCACACAAACCAAACACAAGAAATCAATGAAAAACAGAAAAGAACACAAGAAATTGTTAACCCAGTTCACCAATTTGATTTGGCTACGTCTGGGGGCACTACCAAGCCAGGATCTTGCACTATGTAATTAGAATTTGTGTTACAACTGAGTTGGGGGCGGAACATTGTTTATATATGACCTAGGGTAGAGTCCAAATCCTAAACAAACAAGGAAACCGAGATCGCAAAAACGGGCGGAGCGCGGCCGCCCTCGCTCCGGCGCGGTCGCGCGGTCATGCCGAGACATCAATGCCTTTTGACGACGCCTCAAGCGCGGTCGCCCTCCCATCCAGCGCGGTCGCGCACCAAGAAAATCCCCCGAGCATCAATCACGGTACAAGAGCGCGGTCGCTCACGCCATGAGCGCGGCGCTCGACCCTTAAACCTGCTACGAAATTCTTCCCCCTTGCTTCGATGTCTAGCCCAATTGATCCTCTAACCCAACAATCTCCCACCTAGAGATCAACCACACATATAAGCCCCGTATCCGTCTTCAACTCACCCTTGGTGTCCTCCTAGTGCTCACCTCGATCATGGTAGTGCCATCCTCCTCTCTCATTCTTCAAGCCCACTGAAGCTTTGCGCAGCCTTCAATTTCTCAAGGTTCACAACCTTCGTCAACATGTCGCCCGGATTTTCCGATCCCAATATCTTCTCAAGCCACAAAGTCTTCTTCTCCAAGAGATGCCTGATGTAGTGAAACCTCAGTTCAATGTGCTTCGTCCTCGAATGAAACGCCGGATTCTTTGCCAAGTGAATTGCGCTCTGACTGTCACTGTAGAGAATATTACCACTTCGCGTCTTCCCAAGTTCACCCAAGAAGTTCTGCAGCCCAAACCATCTCTTTACTTGCTTCCGTCATCGCCACATATTCTCGCTTCGCAGCCGATCGAGCCACGATCTTTTGTAACTTAGAAGCCTGTGAGATTGCCGTACCACCCAATGTAAACACATAACCCGTAGTACTTCTCCTCTTATCAAGATCACTTGATGCCAAGTCCGCATCAACATAACCCGCTAACACCGCTTCCTTGCTCCGAAAAAAACATAGAGCCTTACCAAATAGCATTCTTCAAATAACGTAGGATCCACTTTAACCGCTTCCCAATGTTGCTTTCTGGATTGCCCATGAACCGGCTGACTACTCCCACCGCATGTGCAATGTCCGGCCTTGTACACACCATTGCATACATGAGACTCCCCACAGCTGAAGCATATGGAGTTCTCTCCATCTTGTCACGCTCTTCCTTGTTCCTAGGCGAGTCCCTCTCGGATAGCTTGAAATGCAAACCCAATGGCGTCCCTGTTGGCTTCGCCTCTTCCATACAAAACCTTGCTAAGACCTTCTCAACATATTCTGATTGTGAAAGAACCAACTTGCCCGACTCCCTATTCCGATCAATTCGCATGCCCAAGATTTTCCTTGCCTCTCCCAAATCCTTCATCTCGAATCGTTCTGACAACTGAGTCTTCAACCTGTTTACCTCTCTACTGCTAGAGCCCGCTATCAACATGTCGTCCACATATAACAGCAAGATAATATACCCATTGTCCGTGCTCTTGCAGTAGCAACAATGATCCGCCTCACATCTGATAAAATCAATGCCGTGCATGAATCCATCAAATTTCTGTACCATCGCTAGGAGCTTGTTTAAGGCCATACAAGCTCTTAGTCAATCCGCAAACTAGCTCCCCGCCACCCTTAGACAAGTAACCCTCTCGGCTGTACCATGTAAATCTCTTCCTCCAAGTCCCCTATGAAGAAAGGCCGTCTTCACATCCATCTCGTTCAAGCGCAAGTTATCCGCCACTACTATCCCCGTAACCATTCTGATAGTGGTCATCTTCACAACCGGAGTGAATACTTCGGTGTAGTCAATACCATACTTCTGCTGAAACCCTTTAACAACCGCCTTGCCTTGTAACGCTTGCTACCGTCCGCTTCCTCCTTGATCCTCGTAAACCCATTTGTTATGCGGTGCCTTCTTCCCCAGGTAGTTCAGTCAACTCCCAAGTTTTGTTTGCCTTCAATGAGACCATCTCATCTTCCATCGCAGCTTTCCACTTATCACAAAGCACACTACGAATCGCCTCCGCATAACATTCCGGTTCCCATTATCCGTCAACAACAAATAATAATTCGAAGGAGTATACTGCTGGTGATCCACGCACCTGGCTGGATCTACGCAGCGGAATATCCGGTTTCGAGTACGTGGTTCATCTTCAGGTGACCTCCCGACCATGGTCAACATGAACCGTCCCGCTCCCACCCGAGTCTGGAATATCCACCTCTACAACCTCCGGTTCCGAACTAGTACCATCGTATGCCCCCTTTCTATCCTTGTACAAAACCCGTTCATCAATACCACATCTCGACTACGAATAACCTTATGGTTTTGATCATCCCAAAATTTATACCCGAAGTCATCCCCACCATACCCAATAAATGTACACTTAACAGATTTAGCATCTAATTTAGTTCTCTCAAGAATCAACATGAACATAAGAAACGCAGCCAAATACGCGAAGAAAGGACAGATTTACTCGCTTGCCACTCCAAGCTTCCTCTCGGGAATTCCGTTCCCAATGGAACCGATGGTCCCCGATTGATCAAGAAAGCCGCCGTGTCAACCGCATATGCCCGTAACGTCTTCTAAGTCCACACTTCAATCTCATACTTCTAGCCCGCTCATTCAATGTTCTCGTTCATCCTTTCGCTACCCCGTTGAAGTTGTGGAGTCTTCTTTGGAGTCTTCTCCATACGAATACCATTCGCAGCACAATATTCCCTAAACTCCCCGAGCTCATACTCCCCACCATTGTCAGATCTCAAGCACTTAAGCTTAAGTCCCGTTTGATTTTCCACCAAGGCCTTCCACTTCTTGAACACCTCGAAAGCTTCATCTTTCCCTTTCAAGAAATAGACCCAGACCTTCCTTGTAGAATCATCAATAAAAGTCATGTAATATGACGCACCACCCAGAGATGTAACCGGAGATGGCCCCCACAAGTCCGTGTGAACCAATTCCAACTTTGCTTCCCTCAATCCCCTACCTGTCCTCGAGAAATTATTCCTCCCTTGTTTGCCAAACATACAATCTTCGCAGATCCCCACGTTGACTGTCTTCAAACCCGGTAGTAGCACTGGAACAAAGTACCTTCATCCTCGTCTCACTCATGTGACCCAATCGACGGCCACAAATCGCATCACCCTTGGCCGCCGCCACCGCAATACTATCCTTGGTGTTGTTTGCCAAATACAAAGTACCCTCCTTATTACCCCGAGCGATCTCACAATCCTCCTTGGTAATAACCCGGCCTCGCACTCGAAAGTCACCTTGTAACCCTCTTCGTCCAACCGCCCAACCGAAAGTAGGTTCTTTTTCAAACCCGGAATGTGTCCGACCCCGTTCGGATGTAGAACCTTCCCGTCCGATGCTCCTATCCCGACATCCCCCTTCCCCTTGATTTCCAAAGGCTCGCCATCGCCAGATAGACCTTCCCGAAATCACCGGAAGTGTAATTATCCATCTCTTCCTTATGCCCGCAAGAGTGGAATGATGCCCCGAATCCAAAGACCCATGATTCTAGTGCACTACTAACACTCGTAACCGCACATCATCACCTTCGATCGCCACATTCGCCCGATTGCCCTTACGATTTGGACAATCCCTCTTAAAGTGTCCCAACTCCTTGCAATAGTAGCACTGAACAGATCCCTTCGCAACCTTCGGTTTATCCTTGGTCTCATCAGCTTTGCCCTTACCACTCACTTCGTTCTCCCTAGATTCGGTTCTCCCTTGTTTGCTAGTACCCGGCTTCCCCCTACTAGTAGTAGCTAAAGCCGCTCCCGAAGTACTTGATGTCCCCAACTTCTTCATGCGATTTTCCTCACCTAAAAGAAAGTCTTTAACATCATCATATTTCAATTTTTTCTTACCCGCCGAAGCGTTGATTGCAGCCACCGTTCCGCTCCAACTTGCCGGTAAAGAAGCTAGCAACAAGCATGCATGAACCTCATCATCGAACTTGATCTCCACTGCCAATGAATCTATGACATCCATAAATTCATCGATGTGCTTAGCCAAGGATCCTCCCTCTTGCATCTTGAGACTACCCATCTTGCGTATTAAATCAACCTTATTTGCAGCAGACGGAGTTTCAAATCTCTCAGTAAGATAATCCAATAGCTCCTTGGTGGTTGTCGCCTTCCTGGTAGTCTTCGCGATCCACTTTGACAAAGTAGATCTAACCACCCCTAAAGCTTTCCGATCCATGAGTTCCCATTCTTCCTGATCTTCATCTTCCGGTTTGACACCCTTCAGAGGCTTGTAGAGATCCTTGTTGTACAAGAGATCCTCAATCTGCATCCTCCAATATCCGTAGTCAGACCCATCGAATTTCTCAACCGCCTGTTTGTCTTTGCCCATTCTTGATTGCTTGGAACAACTCCCTTGATCCTAAACCAAGAGCTCTGATACCAGTTGTTGTGAATATGACCCTCCACACCCAAGCAAACCTACAAGAATAATAATCGCACACAAACCAAACACAAGAAATCAATGAAAAACAGAAAAGAACACAAGAAATTGTTAACCCAGTTCACCAATTTGATTTGGCTACGTCTGGGGGCACTACCAAGCCAGGATCTTGCACTATGTAATTAGAATTTGTGTTACAACTGAGTTGGGGGCGGAACATTGTTTATATATGACCTAGGGTAGAGTCCAAATCCTAAACAAACAAGGAAACTGAGACTGCTGAAAAACGGGCGGAGCGCGGCCGCCCTCACTCCGAGCGCGGTCGCGCAGTCATGCCGAGACATCAATGCCTTCTGACGACGCCTCAAGCGCGGTCGCCCTCCCATCCAGCGCGGTCGCGCACCAAGAAAATCCCCCGAGCATCAATCACGGTACAAGAGCGCGGTCGCTCACGCCATGAGCGCGGCCGCTCTTGACCCCAGAAACCTGCTACGAAATTCTTCCCCCTTGCTTCGATGTCTAGCCCAATTGATCCTCTAACCCAACAATTTTATGTGCTCATTTCTTATATAATAATAATGATATTTGCACACAACCTTGTGCATAGAATGTTTTCATTTATTAGTAACTTGTATAGTTTGATTAAATGTTATTGTTAAATGTAATTGTGCACCTAGCCAGTTAACCATCTTCTGATTCTTGATGCACTTCAGGCAGTGCCGATGCAGCGATTTACTGCATCTGTATGCAAGGTGGAACTCTAGTTGCTTGCACCTTCACGAAAATTGCACTAAAATTATATCCCTTTTCTAGAAGTGCGGCTCTCTTTTGGGAATTGATGAAAATGGGAAGTTAGAATCCTTTTTTTGGGATGGAGGGTGCAATTTCTCTTTCCTTTTTGGTTGGTTTCAAGAAAACTCTTGAGAGAGTGATTTTATGCAAACATTAAAACAACATTCACATAGGCAGAAGAAACGACCACATTCATATTACTAATTGTCCTTAGTTATGATTTTAATGCTGCCATAGAAAAATGGCGGCAACGGAGCCCAAAGCTTTGTAGTCTACATCTGAATACTCGGCCTTCTTCTCCGGCGTATCCTGCACATAAAGAACCGTGAACTTAGTCAGGGCTACACCGGCTATGTGTTGGAGTATAGATCCTAACCAGGTACTAGGCTCATTAGGAAGGAGGGAAGCACAAAAAAGGGCTAAAATGGGTTGGCACGACCGAGCGTTGTAAACGACACGGTTGTGCAAAAGGTATTTTTCATTGTGTGGCTTCGGGGTATTCTGCACGGGCGTGCTTAATTTGGGTGCGCTGCGGTGCAGAAGTTTTGCACGACAATGCTCGATTACAAGCGTTGCAGTGGAAAATGTTGGGGAATTTAGTGATACCCACACAATCAATAGCAATATCAAACACACCCACAATCAACAATTATATGAAAAAGAACACACACAAACACAAAGAATTGTTAAACCGGTTCCTTGAACTAATCATGAACGTCCGGGGGCGATGCCAAACGAGGAATAAACTAATTATTCTCTCAATATGTGCTACAATGTGTTCTAGGTCGTGTCTATGTATTTATAGTTGTATAAGGAAGTCCTAAATCTATCCGTGGAAGAGATATCGTTGAAATAGGAAACAAATCAAGCTGCAGTGTTCTGCACGTACTGACACGGTCGTGTGCTTATTTGGTGCACGGTCGTGATCGGTAAAATCTGAAAAACTAATCTTCAGTGGCACGACCGTGTATACCTCCTTAGCATGGTCGTGTCACTCCTGCTGGCCAATTTTGCTTTCCTTTTCCCCCTTGTTTTACAACTCGATCTCAACCCAAACTCCTTAATGACTTAGACCTCCTTTTCTCCAGGTTGTTTTAGGACTTACACCCAACAATCTCCCACCTGGAGACAAAAACCATAACCATAGACACTAACCGTCAACTCCCAGACGTAACCAATTAATAAGTGAACTGGGTAAACAATTCTCTTGTGTTCTTTATTGCTTTGATTGAGTGTTCTTATTCTGTTATGTGCGTGGACGCTCTGTATCATCTTGGATTACTTGACAGGAATTGGGACAAAATCCCCGGCACTATGACCCTCCAGCGTGATAATGAGAATTTCGGCGAGTACGAGAGAAATATTGAGAGTACAAAGAAGAGAAAAGAGGCAATGTACTTGAGAATTACAAATAAGGTTATGAAATGTTCTTTATATAGTAGCTTGATCATGTGCGGAGCATGCGACTGTTGCCACGTGTCAAACTAAGATTGGCCGACATGTGAGCACTAAAATTTAGTGGAGACGTGGTGCTTTTCTGACAGATTCTTATCGAGTATAACGGATTTGGTGGACCCCCCACGTCACGTGGTTAACAGTTTTAATAGCTTCTAGGTTGGGCCAAGTTGGAAGATGTTGCACCAGAGACCTCTTCAGTTCTCACCATTCTGGTAGAAATGTCCAAGTATATATGTTGCCGGTTTGATGTCACCCTAGGGACTTCAGCCCCCAGGTTATGAGGCAAGTTACTCTCAGGCGAGATCCTGGATGGGCCGGCCCACTAACTATCTTGAAATAGTGCATGTCGACACACTGAGCCTATTCATGTTAAGTCGCAAGATCCACCTGTTAATCCATATGTCAGGATCAAGCAATGGCTGCTTCAAAAGAATGCTTGTCCAATCTGCAAAGCTCAGGCACTGGTGATATAATTTAGTACTCCCTCTTGGTCATTCATTTTGGACGTAGGGAATATAACATTTGGCTTTTCTTGTTATGTTTCCACATAATTTGTGCTCGCGAAAATGGTTTTTTGTATAAAAGTAGTTTTTAGTACATTACATTACCATATTAGAAACTGATGTATTTCATCAAACGGATTTTCGAACTAAAAACCAAGGTTCGTGGATAACAAAATCACTGCTCAATTCTACCATCTAGCTGCGATTTAATCCGTAGTATTTTAGCATCCATTGGTCGGAAATCATTGTTTCTTAAAATGACAATACAGTATAGATAAGAAATGCATTTTCACATTGACTCATTTCATTTGAGATTCATTTCACTTTCAAGTTGGCCCATGTTTGAATTAAATGAAACAATGTCTCTGTGTCTTTAAGGAATTTCATCGAACACCTTTTCTTCACTTCTAGTCTCTCCCCCAATCAAGAATCACCTTAATATTCTTGTTCCAGCTAAAGCATAATTAAATCCAAAAACACCAACGTCAAACCCTATAACTGATTATTAATTGCGAAAGTAAAATAATTAGATGCCAGAAAAAATGATTACAATTCAGCAACGGTAAAAAAAAAAAAGAACGCGGAAAGTTTTGCCGCGTCATCCAACGGCTATTAATCCAAGTCAATCAAACAAAATCTTTGAGAATCTAAATTTAAGAAAACAAAATCTTGTAGACGTTTGTTTTTTTGAAGTTTTTCCTTTCCTACAACGGATTGAAGTTGATGAATTCTATTCTTCAATTCAGTTCAGTTCCTTTAATATTCACACCATTCAGAGAGAGAGAGAGAGAAAATTGTTTGAAGATTAAAGAGTGAGAGTGTTAGTTCTTCTGCTGACATGAATCAAAAGATTATGCCTCCCGGGTATGAATTGGATGATTATTGGATGCAAAATGTTGTTCTCAAAGATCCTAAAGAAGAAGAAGATGAATTCTATTCAGCATATGCCTATTTCACCTCTTCGTCTCCTCACAATTTCACTGATTATGAAGCTAAGAAGATTGCTGCTGCTCCTCCCTACAATTGGTATTTGCATCACTCCAAGAATCAGCTCTGTTGTCTACCTGCAGATCGTAACAAGAATATGGAGAAGATGAAGAAGAAGAAGACTGGGAATGAGAAACGATCACCTCTCAAGGTTAATTCTCAAGTTTTGATCAAGAAAAAGCCCCACCTCATACTTGGTTTCAAGAAGCAAAAAAATTCAAATTCGTGGTCCGTGACTATTAAACATGATCATGTTGCAGAAAACCCACACCAAAAAGAAGAATATCAAGCTCCAAAACAGATGTGATCGACGGTTCAATATATTCAGTTGTTACTGGCAACAATAATTCAGCCCCTGTAAGGAATCCAGAGCTAGTTTTCCCTATTGATCAAGAGGGTATAAAGAATCTGATTTTGGCTGAGATGGGTGGATGTGATGAGTTGGTGTTGGTGATCCAAAAGAAGTTAACTCAGACAGATGTAGGCCAACAACAAAACCGTGTTTCTATCCCCAAGTCGCAGGTCAAGAACGAGTTCCTCAACAGTCAAGAGAAGGCACTTCTAATCCATCCACAACAGAAGCTGAGGAATATCAGTGTCAAATTGTTGATACATGATCAACAGCACCAGAAAGACTGCAAAGTTCACAATATCAATTTAACATACTGGAAGATGAACGAGAGTTATATCTATGTATTGAACAGGATTTGGTATGAATTGGTGCTGCAACACAATCTTGAGGAGGGTATGAATGTGCAGCTGTGGTCTTTCCGTGTTCATTCCCAACTCTGTTTTGCTCTTGTCAGAAACTGAGATCAAAGATCTTAGAATAACTACAATCATGTTTTATGATTCTATTTTATTGTATTATAGAAGCATCAAGTCCTTTTAACATAATATAGTCTAGTACTGATATTATTATGCTGCTTAACATGTGACATTTCATTCTTTTTTATTTTTTCATGAAAATATGAATGGAGAAGCTACTTTTGTTTCATGTGCTCATTTCGTATATCGGTTTTTCTAACATGTGCCCTTGTGCTACACATTAAGCTCCTTAAATAAGGCAACCAATGTATTCATATGCTTCAATAAATATGTAAGTTTACATATATATATATATATATAAAAATATTTCTATAATTATGAAAATGAATAGGTTAAAGTAAGTTTAATTATGGAAATGAATAAGTTAAATTAAGTTTAATAAATGCATTGAAGATAAAAGAAACTGTGAATCGCTTTTTCGGGATGGAGGGTGCATGCTCTCTTTCCATTTTGGTTGGTTTCAAGAAAACCCTAGAAAGGGTAATTTTAAAAATGTGCAAACATGTGAAACATTATTCCTACAAAAATGGGTTAATGTTTGATAATGAAAAGCAATAGTTTATCTCTTGGATTAAAAGCAGAGGAGGTATTATTAAGTTTCCCCTTTTCATTTTCTGGACACAAATTGAGTTATGATTCACGTTTTGAAGAACAAAAAGGAGAAAAGGGAAACATAAAAATTGACTTGGCACAATAAAATCCATACGCAGGAAAAAGTGAATAAGCAAGAATGAAGATCACTACAAAAACAGGCAACTGGTATTTACATATCCCATCTGAAGGGACAACCTATAGACCAAAGGCAAAATAATAGCCTACTAATGTACAATATTACACTCACTACAAGAAACATAGTTATTAGGGTCGGCTCGTCACCGTCCCTAAAGGTCAATTTGCCGTCCCTAAAGGTTTTTAGGTCGGCCTTAAGGGCGGGACTTTGGGGTCCGGAATAACAGGCGACTCTAAAACTCTGGGACCCCCGTCACCGTCCCTAATAAAGTATTAAAGACGGCATGCTTTGGTCCTTAAAATTAATTTAGCGGGAATATTTTGGAGCCAATTTTTTATTTGGGACGAGTTAATAGGGTCGGACTTGTCTACCACAAGAATATGTGACCCTCACATACAACAAAATACAGTGGGGATCAGCTACGGCAACTCTGAAATGTAGCTATATTGATGAACCAATCTTATTGAAGTATGATCTTTGTGTTTACGGGTAAACTAGTCCAGGATGAATCTGTTGAGAAGCTTTGTTGCTAATAAAGTCGTATGCAATTGGGCCTCCAAAAAGGGTGAAAGAATAGAGGTTTCAGTTTAGGGCATAATGAACTCGTTCCAGAAGTCGCAAAACCTGATAGACAGTAATAGGTGAAAGTGCTGGCTTTGATAGCAAGACTGTATTTGGTGAGCCAAGAGGTAAAGATAGCATAGCTTCCTGTAGCATACTAGTAAGCTCCAAAAATTGAGCAAGCATGTCCCCATCAAGAATCTTTGGTATGTTAGCCTGAAAATAGATGAAAAAGTGTTAAAAAGATAACGGAGGTGCAATTTAAGTTGCCTCCTTTGGCCCTAGGCAGAAGAAACGACCACTTTCACATTACTAATTGTCCTTAGTTATAATTTTTGAATCATAACTACCACATAGCACAACTAAAGTGCATACACGACTGTCTGACTCAACTTCTTTACTACATGTTTGATTTGAATCATAGATGATTAGACACAGAGACAGAGAGGGATGAAGGGAGAGAGAGGGGGAGGGAGAAAGACTGCTAAGACTTAGGACAAGTAGCTATGCCTTCCAAGGCCCCAAGGAATGTGATCAAATCGCAAGATGTGTGCCCACCACAAGATGACAAGCACTCACCATTAAGCCAAAGAAAATGAGGTAAGAAGAGGGAAATAAATCCATGATCAGTTCTCGACAGTTGTATTAAAACATCACCGTTGCTATAAGCAACTACTCCTTTCGTCCCATTTTATGCTTCAAAAAGTTTGGGCACAAGAAATAAGAAGAGGGATGTTTTTATTATAAAATACAGAAAGTGGGGTAGAGTGTTGAGTATAGAAAGTGGGTAGGAGAGAGAGAGAAAGTGGGGTAGGGAATATATAGTGGATAGTTGTTGTGAGTATGACATGTGGAAGATGAACGAGAGTTATATCTATGTATTGAACAGGATTTGGTATGAATTGGTGCTGAAACACAATCTTGAGGAGGGTATGAATGTGCAGCTGTGGTCTTTCCGTGTCCATTCCCAACTCTGTTTTGCTCTTGTCAGAAACTGAGATCAAAGATCAGTTTCACTAAAATTATGTTTTATGATTTTTTTTATTGTATTATAGAAGCAACAAGTCCTTTAAGCATACGATAGTCTAGTACTGATGCTATATATGCTGCTTAACATGGGACTTTTCATTCTTTTTTTCATGACAATATGAATGGATGGAGAAGCTACTTTTATTTCATGTGCTCATTTCTTATATTATAGTTGTGATATTGGCACACAACCTTCATGAAACTTGCACTAAAATGTAGCTATATTGACGAACCAATCTTATTGCAGTATGATCTTTGTGTCAATTACGGGTAAACTAGTCCAGGATGGATTTGTGAGGACTTTGGCAAATGATTATTTTTACATTGCACAACTGAGATTATATATACAAAGGAGAGAGCTATATGAAGAGACTAAACAAGATACATTAATCAAAATTAAAGTAACAATCTGTATGTACACGATCTGAAGTGGAAGCATCATGGAAGGCAACAGACGCATGAGGCGGGCGCTTGGTGCAAGTTGAGGCGGCAGCCTCGGAGACAAACTTCACCATGGTGAGAACAGGTTGAGGCGGGCGCACAGGAGTGCAGTGGTGCGGCCGCCCGGTTCTCCGAAGCTCCGGCCCATGGTGTTTTCACATTGAGGCGGGCGCAGTGTTTGTGTGAGGCGGACGCCTCACATGTTGGTGATGTATGTTGATTCTTAACAATGGCACGAGCAGACTGGGAAGAGTTTTGATCCTTAACACGCCCCCGCAAGGTGGACGGTCCTTGGGTGAGTCCAATCTTGGAGACGAGAGAAACGAACCGTGTGCGAGGAAGCGGTTTTGTAAGAGCGTCTGCTAATTGATCATTACCGGAGATGTGTTGTACTCCGAAGAGTCCCTAGCCGAACTTGCTCACGAACAAAGTGAAAGGCAAGAGCTAGGTGTTTCATCCGTGAGTGAAAGATTGGATTGGCGAGTAGTTGGCCGCCCTAAGTTATCACCGAAAAATGACCGGTGTGGTGGAGGAGGGAAAGCCAAGCTCAGACAGAAGGTTTGTTACCCAGATGAGTTCAGCCGTAGTTGCAGCAATTGAGCGGAATTCAGCTTCTGTTGAGGAGCGAGCGACCGCTCGTTGCTTTTTAGAGGACCACGCTATTGAGTTGCGACCGAGATAGACAATGAATCCGGAGGTGGATAGATAGTCATCATTGTCGCCGGCCCAGTCGGAGTCACAATAAGCATGGAGAATGTGAGGGGAGTTTTTGTAAATCTGAATGCCCATATGAAGAGTACCGTGGAGATAGCGAAGGAGTCGCTTTAGAGCTGACCAATGTGATTCCTGTGGGTGTTGAAGAAATTGAGCAAGTTTGTTTACAGGGAAGGCGATGTCAGGGCGGGTAAGAGAAAGGTATTGAAGGCTACCTATGATGGCTCGATATTCTGTAGGATTGTGTATGGGTGTTTTGGGTTGAGCCGAGAGGGGTGGATACGTTGCCATAGGTGTGGGAGATGGTTTGGAGTGTTGCATGTCGTGGCGGTTGAGAATATCATTGATGTATTTGGACTGGGAGAGAAGGATTCCATGGGTGTTGGGTGTTATCTCAATCCCAAGGAAGTAGGAAAGAGGACCAAGATCTTTTAAAGAGAAGCGAGATGAGAGGGTTTGGATAAATGACTCAAGGAAGGAAGTGGAAGGACCTGTAATGATTATATCATCAACGTAGACAAGGAGAAGGAGACGATGGGAATTTTTGTTGTAAGTAAAGAGTGAGGGATCCGCAATTGAGGAACAAAAACCAAATGAAGTAAGAAATTGTTTGAGAGTGTGTACCAAGCACGTGGTGCTTGTTTTAGGCCGTAGATGGCTTTTGGCAGACGGACATGAGAGGGTTTGGAAGAATCTTGGAACCCGGGGGGTTGGGACATGAAAACAGTTTCGGAGAGATGACCTTGAAGGAAGGCATTGTTAATATCAAGTTGTCGTAGAGACCAACCTTGGGTGATAGCTAGAGAAAGAATTAGACGAATGGTGACGGGTTTGACAACTGGACTGAAGGTTTCGGAATAGTCTAGTCCGGGTCGTTGATGGAACCCTTTGGCTACAAGGCGGGCTTTGTATTTGTGGATGGTATTGTCGGGGTTATATTTTATACGAAAAACCCATTTGCAACCGACAATGTTTGGTGCTTCATGGGAAGGGACTAAGGACCAAGTTTGATTGCGTAAGAGTGCATTGTACTCATCACGCATGGCCTCATGCCAATGGGGAGTGGAGAGGGCCTGTTTGGTGGTGGTTGGGAGGGAGGTAGGTGAGGAGAGAGTGGTTAGGTTCGCATATTTAGGGTTGGGTTTGCGTATACCATGGGAAAGACGGGTGGTTATGGTGCGGTTTGGTGGAGTTGGGGCAGCGATGTGAGTGGGTAAGTTGGGTTCGGCAGAGGGAGCAGGGTTGGGGATGGAGGCGGAAGCAGGAGGGTGTGGGGAGTCAGCTGTAGGTGGCTGGGCAGTGGGTTGGGGTGGTGATGGTACATTTGGGATGTTGTTGACAGCAGTGTTTTGAGGATTGATGTCGGTAGTGGGTGATAGGAGAATGGGAATGGAGAAGGCACACCATTCAGATGAAGAGAGAGGAGGAGGAGTAGTATGTTGAGATGTGAGGGAAGTGTATGGAAATTCGTTTTCAATGAATTTGACATGGCGAGAGGTATAGAGACGTTGAGTTTTAGGATCTAGACAATGGTAGGCACTTTGAGAGGAAGAATAGCCAATAAAGATGCAAGGAGTGGATTTTGGGGCGAGTTTATGAGGAGTGTATGGTTTGAGCCATGGGTAGCAGAGGCATCCAAAGCTACGGAGTTTGTGGTAGTTTGGTGAGGTTTGAAAGAGGCGGAAATAAGGTGAGTCATTTTGAAGAGTAGGAGTTGGGAGCCTGTTTATAAGATAGGCTGCTGTTTGAAGAGCGTGAGTCCAAAAAGTGAGGGGAAGGTTAGCATGAGAGAGAAGAGAAAGACCCGTTTCGACAAGATGGCGATGACGCCGTTCGGCGAAACCGTTGTGTTCTGGAGTGTGGGGAGGTGAAGTAAGGTGGGTAATGCCATTATTTAATAGAGAAGGGGTGAGTTTTAGGTATTCCCCTCCATTATCTGAGAATACTTGGATTATGGGACGATTGAAGAATTTTTCAACAAGAGCTTTGAAGCGGGTGAAGGTGGCATAGGTATCGGATTTGTTTTTAAGAGGGTATAACCATGTGTATTTGGTGTGGTGGTCAACAAAGATGACGTAGTATTTGAAATTATCATGCGATAGTATAGGAGACGTCCATACATCGGAGAAGATAATTTCGAGAGGAGCATTGGTTTGTATGGAAGAAGTAGAGAAAGGTAATTTGTGACTTTTATTTATGTCACAGGCATTGCAATTAGAGTAGGGTTTTGATGAGATAGGCAGAGAAAATTGTTTTTGGAGTATAGAAATAATAGGGGTTGCGGGATGGCCTAGTTTGTGGTGCCACGAGTGGAGAGAGTTAGTGGTACTAGGGTGTGCTTCAATGAAAGCGGAAGTGTTTGTGGGGACATGAGGTTGTGTCGGGTTCCAAAGGTAGACACCTTGGTCAATGATTCCATGAAGAAGAGGTTGTTTTGATGCGATTGATTTAATGGTGAAGGATGATGGTGAGAATTCAATGATAGCATGATTATCCTTACAGAATTGTGAGACGGAAAGGATGTTTCTAGAGATGGTAGGAACATGTAAGGTATTATGAAAGTGAAGTGTGAAGGTGGGGTTGGAAAGGGTAAATGTACCAATGTTGGAGATGGGAAGAGAGGAGCCATCACCTATGATTACACCATCATTACCATGATATGGGCGATGAAGAGTAAGGTTTTGTAGGTTGTTGGTGATGTGGTGTGTTGCCCCACTATCCACAAGCCAGGATGTGAAGATGGTAGAAGGGGCTATAGCAGTGTGAACGCGAGGGTGGAGATTCTGAATGGTCAGGCTGAATGTTGATTGGGTTGGGTTGTGTAGATGGTGGGATGGAGGGAAAAGTAACGGTGGGATAATCCCTCTTGAATCGATTACATTGGGACGTAACATGTCCCTTGCAATTGCAGTATTGGCACTTACCATTGAAGAAGCCTGAAGTATGGTTGTGGGTGGCCGAAGGCACTAGGGTTTGGGTTGTATAGTCATGAGTAGCCATGGTAGAATAGTAAGGTTTTGAAAATGAGGTGACGGATGTTGCAGGTGCAGCGGAAGTGTAGATTAGGTTTGGGGTTTACGGAGGAGGAGATGAGAAAGATGGCTGGTGGGGTTTAGCCGAGAGCAAGTTGGGGTTTGGGAGAAATGAAGGAAAGTGTTTTATTTGATCACAATGCTCTGATACCATGTGAGGACTTTGGCAAATGATTATTTTTACATTGCACAACTGAGATTATATATACAAAGGAGAGAGCTATATGAAGAGACTAAACAAGATACATTAATCAAAATTAAAGTAACAATCTGTATGTACACGATCTGAAGTGGAAGCATCATGGAAGGCAACAGACGCATGAGGCGGGCGCTTGGTGCAAGTTGAGGCGGCAGCCTCGGAGACAGAAACTTCAGCCATGGTGAGAACAGGTTGAGGCGGGCGCCTGGGGTCTGGTGGTGCGGCTGCCTGGTTCTCCGAAGCTCCAGCCATGGTGTTTTCACATTGAGGCGGGCGCAGGTGTTTGTGTGAGGCGGACGCCTCACATGTTGGTGATGTATGTTGATTCTTAACAATGGCACGAGCAGACTGGGAAGAGTTTTGATCCTTAACAGGATTAACCTTGTTGAGAAGCTTTATTGCTAATAAAGTCGTATGCAATTGGGCCTCAAAAATGGTGAAAGAATAGAGGTTTCAGTTTAGGCCAGGGCATAATGAACACGTTCCAGAAGTTGCAAAATCTGATTGACAGTAATAGGTGAGAGTGCTGGTGTCAAATGTTGAAATGATGATGAACATAAACACCATTGAAGGAGATCTGAGAGATTAGAGAGAAAATTCTATTGAGAGTAGAAATTCTTGTGTTAATTTATTTTCTGTACAAGTTGGGAACATATACATTCATCTAACCATCTACTCTAACAAGCTAACAATCTTTCTACTGACTCTAACAAACACAACTGACTAACTTACAGTTAGCCCCTACACTTGCCTTAGTATTTACACAACACCCTCTATCTTTGGATTCATGAGATACACTAGCATCCCTCCCCCAAGTTGATAGGCCGAAACAAATCAAAGACCTGCAACTTAGACAAAAAAACGAGTGATTTTATCTGCAGATAAGGCCTTAGTGAAGATATCAGCTCGTTGAGCATGAGTTGGAATATGTTGAGTCTGAATAATGCCACGAGAGAGTTTCTCCCTAACCAAATGACAATCAAGCTCCACATGCTTAGTTCTCTCATGAAAAATAGGATTAGCAGCTAATTGTAAGGCTGATTTATTATCACGCATTAATGGGACAGGAGTAAGACCTGAGATTTTGAAATCATGTAAAAGAGACATTAAGTTGCCTCCTTTGGATCTGGGCAGAAGAAACGACCACTTTCACATTACTAATTGTCCTTAGTTATGTTTTTTGAATCATAAATATCACATAACACAACTAAAGTGCATGCACGACTGTCTGACTGAACTTCTATACTACATGTTCCATTTGAATCATAGATGATTAGACACAGAGACAAAAAGGATGGAGGGAGAGAGGGGGGAGGGAGAAAGACTGTTAAGACTTAGGACAAGTAGCTATGCTTCCAAGGCCCAAAGGAATGTGATCAAACGGGTGGGGATAGATTGTGGGGAGACATTCAGTCCAGTGATTAAACCAACTACTATATATCCGCACTGTACTCAGTTTGGCATTACTGAAACATTGGTTGATTCATCATCTAGATGTTAAAAATGTCTTCCTTCGTGGTGATCCGAAGGAAACAATCTATATGCATCAACCTTTTGGTTTTAGGGAGAGATCCGCTCCGGATCATGTTTTGCTTGCTCAAGAAGTCATTATATGGATTGAAACAGGCTTCTCGTGCTTGGTACAATCGGTTCACTGCGTATGTCACATCTCTTGGCTTTACTAACAATAAGATGTATAATTCCTTGTTTATCTATAACTGTGGTACACCTATAGCATAAATTCTTTTGTACGTAGATGATATAATCTTGATTACATCCACAAAGGATCTTCGGAAATTAATTATGTCATCTCTTGGGTCCGAATTTGCTATGAAGGACTTAGGGTCTTTAAACTATTTCTTGGGGGGCATTACTACACACAAAAATGGTATGTTTTTGTCTCAAAAGAAATATGCTAGGGAAATTGTTGAGAAAGCAGGTATGTCCAACTACAAACCTTCTGCTACTCCAATTGATGCTAAGCCTAAGCTTAGTGCTCACGATTCTCCTCTATTTTCAGATGCAACCTTATATAGGAGTTTTGTTGGGGCTCTTCAGTACCATGCATTCACGAGACCAAATTTTACTTATGTTGTTCAACAGGTGTGCTTGTTTATGCATTCTCCCCGTGAAGTGAACATGCATGATGTTAAGCGTATAATTCGGTACATCCAAGGTTTGTTAGACACCGATTTGCACTTGAATACATCACCTCCTTCTTCTCTTTGGGCTTATACGAATGCCGACTGGGGTGGGTGCCCAAACACTCGTCGGCCTACATCCGGTTATGCGGTCTTCTTGGGTGATAATTTGGTGTCTTGGTCAAGCACCAGCCACGTTATCGCGCCTAGTGCCGAGGCAGAATATCGTGGTGTTGCTAATGTGGTTTCCGAGACAAGTTGGATTTAGAATTTAATTTTGGAACTTCATTTTCCTCTGTCTATGTCTAAGGCGACGTTGGTGTATAGTGATAATATTAGCGTCGTATATCTTTCAAAAAATTCAGTTCAACATCAACGCACAAAGCATATTGAAATGGATATTCACTAGGGGTGAGCACGGATCGGTTTGGATCGATTTTAGGATAAAACCGACACCAAACCAATAACTATCGGTTTTATGTAAATCGAAACCATTAACTTCGGTTTCTTAATGGTTCGGTGTATTCGGTTTCGGTGTGATATCGGTTTGGTTCGGTGTCTTAATGGATTGTTGGGCTTTAATGGGCCTTGTTTGGGCATCAAGTTCTTTTGTTGGGCTTTGTTGGGCCAAGCATATGAACCAGCCCATATAAATGAGATTTTGACATTCAACAACACAAAAAAAAAAAAACAACGACACACATAAAAATAACATTCATCCATTCATCCATATGTAATACATATTAAGCTTAAAAGTATGATGTTTGAAATGATAATCAAAATATTAAAAAGTTAAATTCATCCATCCACATGTTAAACATAAGGAGAATTACAAATGTAAAATTCTTCTCTTCTTCAACACTTCAAAAGAGACCTCTTCAACACTTCAAAAAGTCTACAATTCCTGCATAATTGGAAAAAAAAATCATTTTGGCTTATCGGTTCGGTTCGATTTCTTATCGGGTTTTAAATTTTTAAAACCTAAACCAAACCGAAAATTTCGATTTCTAAACTTTTAAAACCTAAACCAAACCAAATGGCTCGGTTTCAGTTTTATCGGATTCGGTTTTTCGGTGTTAATGGTGTTAACGGTGTTAACGATTTTTTTTGCTCACCCCAAATATTATTCACTTCGTCTGGGAAAAAGTTTTCAAAGGTCATGTTCGAGTTATTCACGTTCCTTCTCGCTATCAGATTGCAGATATATTTACAAAGGGCCTTCCTTTGATTCTAATCACTGATTTTCGGGACAATATCAGTTAACCTCTTGTTACGACTGCAGGAGAGTGTTAGAATATGTAAATATTCGGTTTATATTATGTGTATATATTTATTCTTAGTGGCAATCATTTACTAAGTTTAGTTAGCTAGATTAGAGGACGGATTGGTTGACTTGCTAGAATAGAGGAAGGATTGATTGATTAGGATTCTAGTTTTTAATTAGCTATATGTACTTGTTTGTAAAGTTTGAAATATTCAAGGGATTACACTATTTTATTATTGAGTGTCCCATTTGAAAAGACATAATTTCAAAATGATTTTTTTATATATAACTCATTTGTCATACTTACATAGCCAAAATACGTTTACCCTTCCTAATTATCCACAGAGTCCCACTTTGCACCCTCATTTGAAATGTCAGTATGGTTGATACCTAAACTTTCAAATCGTCCCACTTTGAACCCTGACACTAACGAACGTTAGAAAAGTTAACAAAATAGGTCATATGCCGAGCAAATGATGACAAATGGGCTAGTTTGTAATGGTTATTAGTTTTAAGGAGTCAAATACTATAAAAAAATTGTATTTTTAAGAAATTATATTTGATTTAAAAAAACAAAATAATTAATATTTCTTAAAAAATTCAATTTTTGATTTATAATATTGTTTAATGCCAAAATCTTACAAAAAACGCGTTTTTTCTTAAGCTTAGAAAAAACTTGTTTTGTTTTCCCCGTTCGTACCAGTCCCAGTTTAACAAAGTGCCAGTGTGACAAAGTGCCAGTGTATGTGTAACAAAGTGCCAGTGTAAAAAAGTGTCAGTACCAGTTTAACAAAGTTCCAGTGTAAACAAAGTGCCAGTGCATGTGTAACAAAGTGCCAGTGTAAAAAGTGTCAGTGCCAGTGTTAGTGTAACAAAGTGCCAGCGTAAAAAAAGTTTCAGTGCATTTATATTAAGTGTCAGTGTAAAACGTGCCAATGTTAGTGTAACAAAGTGCCAGTGTTAGTGTAACAAAGTGCCAGTGTAAAAAAGTGTCAGTGCATGTATATTAAGTGCCAGTGCATGTGTAACAAAGTGCCAGTGTAAAAAAATGCCAATGTCAGTGTTATTAAGTGTCAGTATAAAACACGTTTTGCCTAAGCTTAGAAAAAATTGCGTTTTTTGTAGGACCAACTCTTGTTTAATTTTTAATCATAATTTTTTTAAAAAATCTGTAAATATTAATTATTTAAGATAATGTTAATATATGCTATTACGGACATGAATTATTTTTTTAATAAAAAACATATTTTATTTTTTAACATAAAGAAAAAAAATATTATTTTCAAGAAATGTTATTTACTTAAGAAAATATTAATTATTTTGGAAAAGAAATTAGCACTTTACAATTAAAAATTTACATTTGACCCTTAAAATCTAATAATCATTACAAAATAGCTCATTTGTCATCATGTGCTCGACACATGACCTATTATGTTAACTTTTTAAACGTTCGTTAGTGTCATGGTGCAAAATGAGATTATATATCAATATCAATGAGACAGACTTTTCAAATAGGGGTGCAAAATGAAAATCAGTGGATACTTTGGGGTAAAGATAGAAGTGGCTTTAAAGTGAGTATTTTTCTTTAAAGAAACATACATGAAAATTGAACCTGTAACTTCTGATGCTTAAGTGACCATCATTTCCAAGGGTCAAATATCCATCTTGTAATATTAGAAAGGTATAATATACATTACTCTTTCCGTTTCGTTTTAAGGTTTTTAGTTTAACTTGATACGGGGATTATGAAAAAATAAATGTTGTGAGTATGAAAATTAAAGAGGAAAGAGAATGTGGTAGAGAGTTTTTGTTACGAGAATAACAAGTGGGTCCCAATGTCCATTTTAGATACTAAAGTAACTAAAAACGTTAAACTGGGACATATTGAAAATGAAAGTAAGAATTTTAAATCGGGAACGGAAAGAATAAGTAAATACTCAGTAAATTTTTTCTTAAGATAAATTTAATGTGGGCCATGGCCCGTCTAGGTATAAGTCCGCCGCTTGAAACCATTTGTCTTTACTTATTTTGGAGTCCATTTTGGGGGAAACTTGTTTCTCCATAAGTTATAAAAAATCCACTTTGTAATTTTGAGTTTTGAGCGTAAAACATTGAGTTTCGAGCTTAAAACACTGAGTTTAGGCGTTAAAATACCTAGAAGTTAAAACATCGAGTTTAGGCGTTAAAACACCGAGTTAAGGTTAGCAACTAAAACATCGAGTTTATGTCTTAAAACATCGAGTTTTTGTCTTAAAACATCGAGTTTATGTCTTAAAACACTGAGTTTTTGCCTTAGATTTTTTAAAAACAAGACTTTTTATATGTTTGGGGGAAACAGAGTTCCCCCAAAATTTTCGGCTTATTTTGTAAGTGAGTGTTTATTTTTCTTTTTCTTTTCATACATGGTAAATTTGGTGTCCACTTTTAGGTTTGGACATGTATCGATGTTCACCGTTTTCTTCAGAATTTTTATTTTCGATTATAACCACAAAAAGGGAAGAGAGAAAAGTAAACAATGATATTTGACCACAATTGGATTTAACCTTTTTTACTTACTAGAGTTACTAAAGTTATCTAGTTAACAATTGACAATATGTGTGTATTAACTATTTATATATTCCTTCATCTAAATGAATGTCCTATTTTTATTTTGATAGATGCGTTGAAATCAAGATTCTAAAAATTGCTAGGCGGCCGCTATGCATCGAAGCCGTGCCTAGCGGTTGGAGGCCTAGGCGAGGTCTCTCGGGGACTAGACGAGTCCAAGAATTAGATAATAATTTATAACACCCTGCTGAAAATGAGTTGAAAATCTCACAAGAACATGCAAACATGTCACAATGTGTTTGGTCTCCTCTAATGACGACATACTGTGCAAGGCACTCACCAGCACCTTCACAGGTGCAACACTGACTTGATTCTGTGGTCTGACCGATGGTTGCATCTCCTCATGGGAGTATATGAGGAAGAAGTTCCTAGACAGATTCTCTACAGCCGGGGCACGTAAAAAGACGGTCACCGACCTAAACAATATGACTCAAGGCAATACTGAGAGCACCATGAGTTATTTCACTAGGTTTAAGGAGTTGGTCGACCAAATTGAAGAGGGCCTTACAGATAGGGAAGTTATCAATTGCTTCAGAAATGGAGTGTCCTCTCCTAATTTGGACTATGAGTTTCAAGTTAGGAGAGCGACCACGAGGCAAGAGTTATTTGAAAGGGCATACGATGTGGCCGTGGCTGAAGAAAGAAAAGAAAGAAAAGAAAGAAAGATAAGGGCTCGAAGCATTCTGAAGCTGGTGAGTCGGCTAAAGGGGGACAGGCGAAGAACAATGACAACAACAACAAGGGAAAAAATAGAACGAGGGCGAATGAGAGAGACCCTGAAAGCTTCACCCCTTTTACCGTGAGTCGGACTGAGATTATGAATACAGTCGACCTAGGTCCCCCACCCTCAATGAATGCTCAAAATAAGTTCACAAGTTAAAAGGGTTCGTAGTGATAATGGTTTTGAATTTCAATCACAACGAATGTTAGAATATTTTCATGTGCATGGCATGCTTCTTGAGACCTCATGTACGGACACACCTTAACAAAATGGGGTGGTGGAACGTAAACATAGGCACATTTTGGAAGTTGCTAGAGCTCTACGTTTTGAAGCGGGTTTGCCAAGGAAATTTTGGGGTGAATGTGTTTTAACTGCAACCTACATCATAAATAGGCTACCCACCAAACTTTTACAAAATAAAACCCCTTTCGAAGTCTTGTTTAGAAAAAGATCGAATTATGAGCATTTTCGTTCTTTTGGTTGTCTTGCTTATGCCAAAGATAATAGGAAAGGGGGAGATAAGTTTGATGTTCGGGGACGACCTTGTATCTTTGTTGGTTACCCTCATTCTCAAAAGGGTTACAGAATGTTTGATCTTGAAACAAAACAGATTTACACTTCTCGTGATGTAAGATTTGTTGAGACAGTTTTTCCATTCAAGAACATGGCGCCAAGTTGCCCCGTGAATGATTCAGTTGTAAGGAGAGAATTTGACTGGGAGGATGAACTTCTGCCGTTGTTTGACTCAGAGGAGCAAGGTGATCTTTTGATGTATCAGCTGTGTGCTCAACCGGCCGAGCAATCACATGAACAGACAATTGACCAAACAATCGTACAGCAGCCGACTCTCCGGATGAGCGGCTAGTTGATCGATCGGTTGTGCGACGGTTGAGAATCCAACCGAGCAAACAAGTGCTCAAACCCAGGTTGCAGAACCAAGGCGGAGTGATCGACCCAAGAAACAACCAAAGCATCTTGAGAACTACGTTGTTACCTTACCAGGTTCTATAGACCATCCGTCACCAGCTCCACAATCAGAATCCTCGGAGGTATATCCCCTAGCTAACTTTGTAAATTATGATCGTTTTTCACCTAATCATAAAGCTTTCTTGGCGGCCATCACTTCACATGATGAGCCTAAATATTATCATCAGGCAGTTAAACATGTTGAATGGAGGGATGCAATGAAGAAGGAGATCCTTGCCCTTGAACAAAATGGGACATGGACACTTGAGACTTTGCCTCTCGAAAAGAAAGCGGTTGACTCCAAATGGGTTTACAAGATAAAGTATAAGCCCGATGGGAGTGTGTAACGCTATAAGGCCAGATTAGTTGCGAAGGGCTTTACCCAAGTCGAGGGCATCGATTATCACGAGACCTTCGCACCCGTGGCCAAGTTGGTAACTATGCGGAGTTTATTGGCCATGTGATCAAGAAGGAGTGGATTGTGCGCCAACTCGACGTCAATAATGCTTTTTTACATGGTGATTTGCAAGAAGATGTGTACATGAAGGTGCCTCAAGGGTTTGCTAAGGATGGTGACCAACGAGTGTGCAAGTTACACAAGTCACTTTATGGGCTTCGTCAAGCTTCTAGAAATTGGTATCACAAATTCACAAATGCCCTCCTTGAAGTAGGATTCCGCCAATCCCGAGCAGATCACTCTCTTTTTATTTTCAAGCGAGGCAATTGCTATGTGGCTGCCCTAATTTATGTTGATGACGTCTTGTTAGTAGGGAACAATGGGAACAAGATCGAGCAAGTCAAGTCTTACTTGGATGCAAAATTTAGCATCAAGGACCTAGGAAAACTCAAATATTTTCTTGGGATAGAGGTCGCTCGTTCCACGGAAGGTATGGTGCTTAGTCAAAGAAAGTATACGTTGGATATTTTGGAGGAGAGTGGGTTGCAAGGTGGCCGTCCTAGCGCATTTCCTATGGAACAAAATTTGCATCTTGCTCACTCAGACGACTCTCCACTCGTTGATGCTTCTCAGTCTCGTAGACTTGTTGGACGTCTTCTCTACTTAACTGTGACTCGACCAGACATACAGTACTCAGTTAACATCTTGAGTCAGTTTCTTTCAGCTCCGCGTCGAAGCCATTTGAATGCTGCTTTTCGTGTTCTCAGATACCTCAAAAATATCGCGGGTCAAGGGTTATTTCTCCCATCAGATGGTGGCTTGGTTCTTGAGGCATATTGTGACGCCGATTAGGGAGGCTACCCCATGACTAGGCGATCTTGCACGGGTTATTTCATGTCACTTGGAGGGGCACCCATTTCTTGGCGTACTAAGAAACAATCTGTTGTTTCTCGTTCGTCGGCTGAGGCAGAATATCGAGCCATGGCGTCTACGGTTAGTGAGCTTCTATGGTTACGTTGGTTACTTCAAGATATTGAAGCACCACAATCCCATGCCATTACACTCTTTTGTGACAATCAGGCGGCCATTTATATTGCTAATAACCCCGTGTTCCATGAACGTACTAAACACGTGGAAATGGATTGTTGTTTTGTTCGGGAACGAGTTGCTTCCGGCGTCATTTCCCCATGCAAAATTTCCACTGATGATCAAGTGGTCGATCTATTCACTAAGGCGTTGGGCACAGAACGTTTCCGGTTCTTAGTTGGCAAGTTGGGCATTCGAAACTTACATGCGCCAACTTGAGGGGGAGTGAAGAATATCAAATCATATCCCACTGATATCGCACACATATCTTTTGTTATTTTGTATTAATCACCTTACCTTTTAGACATTGTATTAGGTTAGGAAACTTCCATCCCTAGACGTGTATATATATTTGGCATCTGTAACATAATTTCAATCAATATAAAAACATACTATTTTCTTCTCTGTTCTCTTTTGCTAAATTTATCAAAAAGTCTCCAGGAGGGAGTCACAGGTCAAGTCGAAGGACCATTTGGTGGAAAAATAAGAGCCATCAATAAATGACATGTTAGGGGAGAGGATGACTACTCACAGCTGCACAGCAAGGAGAACAAGTCACAGTACCTAACAGATAGCGAGAAGAGACCACGAGTAGTCAATGCAAGAGACAAGGGGAGACCATGTTTCATGTAGAGGCATTGCGAGGAAAGTGAATTAGGAGGAGAAGACGAAGGCAGACTTGCAAGGAATCATAAGGGTGCTTGATTCAATAAGAGGCAAGAGAAATCCGACACATAGAGGTTGAAGCGTCACTTGGTTTCAACTCGTCTTAGTACTTGAGCGGAAGCTTGGGTGGGAGCTTAGTGCTCGGCGTTGTCAAGATACAATGAGCAGGATCATTCTCTAGGTGGGAGTTTGATTGGTAGTTACTATGGTTTATTGGTTGTAGTCTACATGTGAGAGATTGTTGGGTTATAGAATCTAAACCAACATGGAGACGGAGGAGGAGAAGGAGTCTAAACAACGGAGGAGTACGAGTCAAGATAGGAATGTTCAATGAGGAGAAAAATGAAGCAAACCGAAAAAAGGGGTTTGACACGGTCGTGTCAGTTAAATGAGCATGGTCATGCCATTGGAAGACTTTACTGACACGGTCATGCACAATATCAAGCATGGTCGTGCTAAGCCGTTTCCAGCCCAGATTTGATTTCCTTATTTAGAACAGATTCTTTCTTGTAGGATAAGGTTTATGGCTTCTAATACACCTATATAAACATAATTTCGGTCATAATTTGATGTGATTGACGGAGAAAACTAGGATCGATACACAGTAGAGAGCCACAAATAGTGTAAAGGAGAGGGCAACAGGGCCTAGGAGATGCCATAAGAGGCACTTCTACAACCCTAGCCATGACCGAGATGTGTGTTCTCGATAGAGGAAATGAGATATATATGAGTGTGTTGTTCATGGAGAGTGACCATGTTTAGATTTTAGTAATTGCAAGTGTAAATTTGTAATAACTATCATATATATATTGATTATAGTGTATATCTTAGCTGTACAACGCCCTCAGATGTAGCCATATAATGTGAACTGGATTACTAAATCTATGTGTTGTTTATTTCATATTAATACATGTTGATTATTCTCCACATGTTAGAACCGCTAGTATGGGATAGGCATATATATGTGATCCCCAACACGGCTTTCCTTTTTTTTTTTTTTTTTTTTTTATATAAATATTTAGCATACCTCATTCAGAATTTTTGTATCACTTTTATTTCAATCAATAAATAAGGTTTGTCCCCAAGCTGTTTATTTAGCCATCCTTCAGAAAATTTCAAATGTCACTTTTTTTTTCAGAAACTGCTAGCACGCAATATATATACTCCCTCCCTCCTTCCCAATGTCCTGGTTAGTAACCAAAAACAGTCAACTAGACATACTTGTCATATTCTCCAAAAAAATCTCCCTACCTCAATTTCTCTCATACTTTACTTTTATTACTCAAAACACTTATTTTATTTTTTTTCTTAATCTACGTGCATTCAAATTTAGTAACCATAACATTGGGACAGAGTATTTATATACACACACACATGCACGAGCATGCACACACACAAAAGAATAAGATAGATCTCAAGTATGCTATTCAGCAAATACCTTCTTGCATTACTGGTCTGAACATATTTAACACAAAAGCTGATGGATTTAATGATCCAAAACACAACAAAAAATGACCAAGAAACCAGCCAAAATAGATCTGTTCAAGGGGTTTGAATACAGTACAAGAATATCCTTCTATTTGGACCCAGGGAAAGTGAAAACAAGACTAAGCAGCCATAATGCAATGGATTTAACGATCCAAAATACAATGAAAATGACCAAGAAACCAGCCAAAATAGTGAGGAGTGGAGGTCCTTGGGCGGTGCTGGCAGCCTCTGTTTTAGTTTCTTCTGGTTTTTCAGGTAGGGATCCTTCTGATGGCCTGTTTGAAGCATATAATGGAAGCAGCCTCTGGCTTATGGACAACCTTGAAGCTTTCTTGAACCTTAACACAAGATATGTAAGAATGTCACAACCCGAGCATTTAATTATTGAGAAAATCCAAATCGTTTACTCCCAAGAAGACATTACATGTGCATAAGATTGTAAATAGTACTCCCTAATTGAAACTCAATACTTGACTTTGAGGGACTTTTAGCTAAGTTGGATTTTAAGCCTGTTTAGTGGTATAAATAAACACACCCTTAATGATTTTACTAAATGACATCATGAGTATATACGTAAATTACAATATGGCAATTAACAAAGTAGAGATGAGTAACTTAACCAAAAAAAATGTATACTCCCTCCATTCCAACAAAATTTACACTTTTGTTTTGGCACTAGGATTAAGAAAAAGTGTAACTAGTGCAAGTGTTGTAACTGTTGTGAGTATGAAAAGTGAAGTAGGAGAGAAGGTGAGATATGGAATAGTAATTGAGAGTTGTTGTGAGTATGCAAGTGGGTCCCATTGAATAAACAAGTATATAAAAAAAATCCATTTTAAGAAAGTGTAATTTTAGGTGGGACAACCAAAATGGCAAAAAGTGTAAATTTAGCTAGGACGGAGGGAGTATTCATTTTGGGACAAAACATTCACTATTGCATTGTTGTTAATGCTGATCATGATTGGCCACAGTAGAAAACTAAGAAGTTTAAACTATGATATCGTATATGATCCTAAAGTACTAGAATTAAAATCTTACACTGCTCTAGAAATTGTAATTAAGAAAGAACATTTGATGTTAGAATGTTATGAATGCCAAAACATATATACAAGAGTATTAAAAGAATAAAAGGCCTATTCAGGTCTCATTTAACAATATTACTGCAGTTGAGAATTTAAACAAATTCCAAAACATATATACAAAAGTATTAAAAAAAAGTCTATTTGGGTCTCATTTAACAATATTACTGCAGTTGAGAATTTAAACAAATTCCAAAGCAATGACCAGCTTCAATTCAGAACATGTCATGAAACTGTCTCTTATAAGCAGTTTGTTGTTAATGCGCCAATCAAGTCTGAGGATTTTGCAAACTCTGCTTGATAATCCAATGGAGTCATTACATTAGGCGATTGTCTTATCAAAAAACGACTAACAAAATGTAGACATACTTTGACAATGCCTGCTAATGCTTTGGCAATCAAGGAAACTACATTGGACTTCGCCACTTATACACTTTATGATTATAAACTATGAAGAAACAAACAATGAATAAAATTCTCTCTTAATGTATTATTGATATGAAAGAGGTTTATATACATACAGCCTAGCTTGGAGAATAAGTAAAAGATTACAACAAATAATTAAAGAGATTTACACAGGATTGAACCAAATATTTACTTTCTATATCTAAATATATACAAAGATTAGGGAGGATCTTTTGGATCCTTATCACGACCCCTCAAGATGGACGATCCACGGAGAAGTCCAATCTTGGATAGTAAAGAGAGAAGCCGAGCACGAGGAAGAGGCTTTGTGAGAGCGTCCGCTAGTTGGTCATTCCCGGAGATATGTTGAACACGAAGATGCCCTTGTTGAACAAGTTCCCGAACAAAGTGAAAAGCGAGGGCCAAGTGCTTCATACGAGAGTGGAAAACCGGGTTGGCGGAGTAGTGCGTGGCTCCGAGATTGTCACAATAAATGGTTGGTGTTTGTGGAATGTTAACACCAAGCTCAGAGAGTAAATTTCGAATCCAAACAACTTCAGCTGAGGCATCAGCAATGGCTCTAAATTCGGCCTCAGTGGAGGAGCGAGCCAAAGCTTTTTGTTTCTTTGAGGACCAAGCTACAGGATTTCGCCCAAGGTAAATTATGAAACCGGTTGTGGAAACGTAGTCATCCTTATCACCGGCCCAATCGGCATCACAAAAGGAGTGAAGGGTGAAAGGTGAGTTACGGAATAGTTGGATTCCCAAGTCAAGTGTGCCATGGAGATAGCGAAGAAGTCGCTTGAGAGCAGTCCAATGTGATAGATGAGGGTGTTGCATGAACTGGGCTAATTTATTGACAGAAAAGGCAATATCCGGGCGGGTAATGGAGAGGTACTGTAAGCTCCCCACAATGGCCCTATATTCCGTGGGGTTACAGATGGGTGAGACGGGTTGTTTGGTGAGAGGAGGATAAGTAGCCATGGGAGTGACAGAGGGTTTGGAGTTAGACATATTGTGACGAGACAGAAGGTCATAAATGTATTTCGACTGGGAAAGGAGGAGACCATTGGCATTAGGCGTCACTTCGACTCCAAGGAAGTAGGAAAGGGGACCGAGGTCCTTTAGAGAGAAACGAGAGGACAATGTGGTGATGAATGTAGAGAGAAAGTCCGAAGAAGGACTAGTGACGATAATATCGTCGACATATACTAAGAGATAAAGAGTGAAGGAGGATTTTGTGTATATAAAGAGTGACGGGTCAGCAATGGAGGAGCGAAAACCATAGGTAAGAAGAAAAGATTTTAGTTCCATGTACCATGCCCGGGGAGCCTGTTTGAGGCCATATATGGCCTTGTGAAGACGGCACACGTGGGAGGGGTTTTCGGCATCAGTAAAGCCAGGAGGTTGAGACATAAAAACAGTCTCATGAAGGTTGCCTTGTAAGAAGGCATTGTTGATATCAAGTTGTCGAAGGTTCCAACCATGACAGAGAGCAAGAGACAAGAGAAGACGCACCGTGACGGGTTTAACCACTGGACTGAAGGTATCCGAGTAGTCTACACCGGGGCGTTGATGAAATCCTTTTGCAACTAGTCGAGCCTTATATTTTTGAATGGAATTATCCGGGTTGTATTTGATACGAAACACCCATTTACAGCCAACGATGTTAGGAGCAGATTGTGAAGGTACCAATGACCATGTATTGTTTCGGGTAAGAGCAGAGAACTCTTCAAACATAGCAGCACGCCACAGTGGGGAGGCAAGGGCCTGTTTTGTGGAGGTGGGTAAGCTGGTGGGGTTGGAGGTAGCGATGAGGTTGGCATATTTGGGATTTGGTTTGATTATTCCACTGGAGAGTCTAGTGGTGATGGTTCGGGGAGGGGGAGGAGGTGGGGGTGGTGGTGGAGTAGAGTTTGTTGTCGGCAGAGGAGGAGAATGAGGGGCTGTTCTGGGCGGTGGGTGGGGTGCTGGTATCGGCAATAGGGGGGGTGGGCAGGGAACTGTTTGAGGCGGCAAGGGAGGAAGAGGAAGGGGAGTGAGGGGCGGAGGTGTTGGATAGAGAGGAGGGAGGGTCAGGAGAGGGGTTGGATGGGTTGGGTATGATAGGTAGAGTGATGGAGCACCATTGGGAGGGTGTTATAGTAGGTGAGGAAGGGGTAGAGGAGGTGAGAGTTGGGTAGGGAAATTTATCTTCCACGAACTTGACGTGACGGGAAGTGTAGATACGATGGGTGGACGGGTCAGACAGGTAATAGGGCGATTGGGTGGGAGAATAGCCAATGAAGACGCGTGGGGTAGAACGGGAGCAAGTTTGTGAGGTGCGTAGGGGCGGAGCCAGGGGTAGCAAAGCGGCCAGAAGCTACGGAGTTTTGTATAGTTTGGGTGTTTATGGAAGAGGCGATAATATGGTGAATCGTTTTGAAGGGTGGGGGTGGGAAGAAGATTAATGAGGTAGGTGGCGAATGAAAGCATGAGTCCAATACTTTAGAGGAAGATTGGCATGGGAGAGAAGAGTTAAACCGGTCTCGACGATGTGACGATGGCGACGCTCGGCATAGCCATTATGCTCGGGTGTGTGAGGAGGAGAGGTTAGATGGGTGATACCAGTTTGAGAGAGGGATGGTGTAAGTTTGAGGTATTCACCTCCGTTGTCAGAATATAGGTGAATAACGGGTTTGTTGAAGAATTTTTCAACAAGGGACTCAACCGAGAGAAGGTTTGAAAAGGTGTCGGATTTATGTTTTAGTGGGTAGAGCCAAACGTATTTTGTGTAATGATCAACAAAAATGACATAGTACTTAAAATTATCATGAGAATGAACAGGAGAAGTCCAGACATCAGAGAAAATGAGTTCAAGAGGAGCAGCAGAAGTGAGAGAAGAGACATCAAAAGGTAACTTATGGATTTTATTGATATCGCAAGAATTACAATTGGAAAAACTACTAGACTTAATAGATAAAGAAAACTGTTTATCTAAAAACGACATAATAGGAGGGCGGGGTGTCTAAACGATGATGCCAGGAGTGGGTCGTTGCGGAGGTGCCAAGAAGAGCTTGAGGAGAGGAGGGATGCCACAGGTAGACACCTCGATCATTTGTGCCTTGGAGGAGAATTTGGTGAGTCGAAAGATCCTTGACAAAAAAAGAAGAGTGTGAGAACTCGATGAAAGCATTGTTATCTTTACAGAATTGTGAAACGGATAAGATATTTTGAGAAATTAACGGAACAAAAAGAACATTAGAGAATTGAAGAGTGCGATGAGATGAAGAGAGAGTGAATGAACCTATTTCCGAGATAGGAGGGATGAGCCATCGCCAATGATCACATCGTCGCAACCGTTGTAAGGGTGATGAAGGGAAAGATTGCAAGGTCATTGGTGAGGTGGTGGGTGGCTCCACCGTCAAGAAGCCAAGAATTGTTGGACGGATGGTTGGTAGAGATGGTGTGGGCTTGCGGTTGGCCGGAAGAGGAGGGCGAGCTTGGCGGGGATTGGTGGTGGGAGGAGGAGGAAAGGTAACAGAAGGATAGTCACGCTTAAAGCGATTACACTGGGAAATAACGTGGCCAACGAAGCGACAGTATTGGCACTTACCTTTGAAAGGAGCGGGGGAGGAATTGCTAGGTTTAGAGTGAGATGGGGGTGGCGGAAAAGGTGAGTGGGGGGCAGAGAAGTTGGGTGGGGATGGGAAGGGGGCGGTGTTGTAGTTGTTGGGACGGGTGGGGTTATGGCGGAAGTGGGCGGCACGGGGCGGTGGCAGGGTAGTTTGAGGGAGGGTTGTGTTGTTTTAAGGTAAGCTCATGGTTTATTAGTTTCTCATGGAGAGCCTCAAAGGATATGGGTGTGTCGCGAGCACGAACTGAGTCAATAACCGGTTTGAAGGTTTCATAATCAAGGCCTTTGAGGGTTTTGGCTACTATGTCTTCGGGATCCATGGGTTTGCCAAGGATGGCTAGTTTGTCGGTCAAGGTTTTTATGGAGTGCATATAGTCGGCTATGGGTTGAGTGGTTTTGGTGAGGTTGTCTAGATTATCCTTTACTTGAAGGATGTGTCCACGGGAAGGATTGGCGTAGGTGGTGCGGAGGAGAGTCCATACCTCATTGGAAGTCTTAGCTTGGAGAACTAAGGGAGCAACGGTAGGGTCAAGGGTTCCTAGTAGGGCACCTAAGATAAGGCGGTCTTGACGGCTCCAAGTAATGAAAGCCGGGTTGTTGGTTTCTCGGTTGTTGGTGGGAACCGCAGTGGATATCGGTTTCTTGGGTGTTGGCCGAGACTTTGGGTGGTGGGGCTGGGTGGGTGCCATCTACAAATTTAAGTAGATCAAGACCAAAAAGAATGGATTCAAGTTAAGCGGCCCAAGGGAGATATGTGAGCGGTGTTAGGGTTATACAGGAAGAGAGGTTGACGAGAATAAGAGGGGAGTTTGGTTCAGCCGAGTTGGGAATGGTGGATGTCGGCATGGACATGGTGGTGGCTGCTAGGTTTGGCCGAGAAGATTAAAGGAACAAGAAGAGCTCTGATACCATATGAAGAAACAAACAATGAATAAAATTCTCTCTTAATGTATTATTGATATGAAAGAGGTTTATATACATACAACCTAGCTTGGAGAATAAGTAAAAGATTACAACAAATAATTAAAGAGATTTACACAGGATTGAACCAAATATTTACTTTCTATATCTAAATATATACAAAGATTAGGGAGGATCTTTTGGATCCTTATCATAAACATGTTTTTATGTTTCCATATGCTTCCAATAACTCCATTCTAGTTGTGATGAAGTTGAACAAAGTTGCGTATCGCGAAATGTCTGAATTCTAAACTGCCCCAAAGTATGAATTTTAGCATTATTACAAGGGAAATGCTAACAAGTCTCAGGTTAATGCAATGTTAAAGAGTATTTTTATGGAAACTTTTGCAGTGGGAGTATTTACCAATATAGATTGGGATTGTTTCTATTGTGAAATCATAAAGTACATTCATACCGAGTGCACTGAGTGGGACGATAGCAAGACCCTCACAGTCACACGCATACCAATCAATCAAACAACAACAGCAAAGCCGTAACCCCAAGATGATTTGGGGTCGGCTAAAATGAATCGTCGTATGGGTTCATCAATGAAAGATGAAAAAACAATGAAAAAGTGGAAAGATGGTAAGAAACAAATTTAATCAAGTGACTAAATTTTAAAATCCTGGGACCAAACCTTGAAACAAGCTCCCTCTTCCTATTCAAGGACTCTTATTTGACTTTTCAAAGTTTTGTAAATGAATACTCCCTCTGTCCCATTTCCAGTTGAATAAAAAAACCATTGGACACGGGAATTAAGGAGAACGATATAATATTGGTGTTGTGAGTATAGATAGTGGTATAGGGAATGGTAAGTGAGTTAGTTGACGTGAGTATGACAAGTGAGTCTCATTGATTGACTAAAGGAAATAAAAACTTTTCATTTTAAGACATTGCAATTTTAAGTGGACACCTAAAATATCAAATTTTGCAATTTAAAATGAGACGGAGTGAATATATTTAAGTTTTATTGGTTTCTCACACACTATAAAGTTTTTACCCAGTTCATAAATCTCACTCTCTCCATCCAATAAATATACTTCCTCTTTTGACTTTATTGGTCAATTTGATTGAACACTAACCGAAAACTTATGAAATTTAATTATGAACTCTAATACTTGTTAGTACACCATTAACAATACAGAATTTCAGATAAACTAATTTTCAAAAAAAAATAAAAAATCAGTAGGGTTGACTAAGTGGGATAAAATTAAAACAGTTAAATGTCATACACATTAGTATATAGAAGCCTCACTAAACAATAACTAGACTGTATCTATAACCTATAAAAGCTGAAACACTTAGATCCAAATTAACAGACAGCTAACACAATCAGAAATCAAAGTCAAAGAAACAGTTTTGATGTGCGTACCTGAAATTAAGTGGTGTAAAGTGAAGACTGGGAGAAAATTTGAGGACTTTTGCGGAGAAAGAATCAGGTCTGAAACCAAAATTATGAAACCCTAGAATGGATTGGGATGGGCGTACCGAAGAACAGTAGAGCGACGCCATTCTCAACTCTCTCTCTCTCTCTCTCTCTCTAGAATCGCTTGCAAAGGAGCAACAACGACAACTAATCTCTTGGTTAGGAGTGAGTGAGTGAGTGAGTGAGTGAGTGAGTGAGTGAGTGAGCTAGGGAGTCAGTCTAATTTGGGTGAATGGTCATTGGTGCTACCTATTCTGTCGCATGCCACTTTTCAGCAATTCCAAATGTTTATATATCCACTCTTTAATTTATAAAAAAAAAAAGGAAAAAAATGCAAATATATTATCCAAAATAAGTAAAGGGTTTGTTTGGTTTTCATATATAAATTAGTTTTCGTTGCAAGTACATTACCTCATTTGTTTTGTACGATCGTTTAAGTTATCTACGGCTAATGATATTCATTTTTTCAGTTAAATTGACATGTACAATTCATTTGATCTATTTTATTTATAAAGGGTAAAACAGAAAATTCAGCACAAAATCAAGCACAAAATCAAGTTAAACAATTATCTATGACCCATCTGAATAAACCTTTCAGCAATCGTCAGGCAGACTTACCATAGGTTGGTTTGATTTCTCTTTTCCTTTCACGCTCTCTTTTGGGGTGCTCTCTTTGCTGTCTTCCTTGGTGAACGTAAGCTCGACCAAGAAGTCTGCCAAAGGTTGGGCTTTCAAGGCCTTCCGGCGTCTGTACTCAATGTCGAATTCCGTCAATTCAATGGACCAATTGAGTAGTCGATCTGAACTTTCTTGCTTATGCAGAATCTTCCTCAAGGGAGCGTTAGTCAGCACGACAATGGGATGAGCTGAGAAGTAAGCTCGTAGTTTTCTGGCTGCAACTACCAAGGCATAAGCTACCTTCTCAGCATTGTAATATCTTCCTTCCACGTCGGACAAGGCCTTACTTACGTAGTAAACTGGCTTCTGAAGGCCGCCTTCTTCTCTGACCAACACTGCAGCCACAGCTCGATCCCCAGCAGATAGATATACAAATAAACTTTCTCCCATGATCGGGCTACTCAGCAAAGGGGGAGAGGCTAGGTACTCTTTGAGTTGTTGGAACGACGAGGAGCATTCGGTCGTCCATTCAAAGTTTTTCGTCCCCCTCAATGTTTTGGAAGAAAGGGAGAGACCTTTCTGTAGACTTGGCTATGAAGCGACCTAGAGCTGCCACTCTACCATTTAGTCGATGTACCTCCTTAATGCACGTTGGCTCCTGCATTTCAACCAAAGCTTTTATTTTTTCTGGGTTGGCTTCAATGCCCCTCTGTGATACCATGAACCCCAAGAACTTGCCAGCTCCCACTCCAAACACACACTTGCTAGGATTTAGTTTTATGTCGTTTGCTCACAGATTGGCGAACGTTTTCCTTAGGTCGACCACATGACGTCCAGCCTTTGTTTTTATGACCATATCGTTGATGTAGGCCTCCATGTTTCGGCCAATCTGACTTGCAAAGACCTTGTTTACCATCCTCTGGTAGGTCGCTCCAGCGTTCTTCAGCCCGAAGGGGATCATGATGTAGCAATATGTACCTCCAGCAGCTTGGAATGCCATTTTGTCAATATCGTCCTCATGCATTTTGATTTTATGATACCCTGAATAAGCGTCGAGGAAGCTGAGGGTTGCATGTCCAGCTATAGAATTGACCAACTTGTCAATCCTTGGTAGAGGATAGCTGTCTTTGGGGCAAGCTACGTTCAGGTCGGTGAAGTCGACACACATTCTCCATTTCCCATCGCTTTCTTGACCATCACCACATTTGTTAGCTAGGTAGTGAAAGACGTCTCTTTTATTATACCTGCACTCAAGAGTTTATCTACCTCTAGTTTGATGGCCTCTTCTTTGTCACGAGCAAACATTCTTAGCTTTTGTGCTTTGAATTTGATGGTGGGATTAAGCTCAGTCGATGAACAACAACCTCTTTTTTTATTCCCCTCATGTCTTCTACTCGCCAGGCAAAGACATCAGTATTTTCCTTCAATAGCTCGACTATTTCTGCCCTTTCTTCATGCAACAATTGTCTCCCTATTCTAATGAGTTGCTCGGGGTAGGATGGATTAGCTACTATCTCTTCTATCTCGTCAACAGGTTCCAGCTCTGGGCCGTCTCTGAACTGTAGGGTCTCGATGATAATCTCTCTAACCATTCTCATTTCCTCAGCTCCCAAGTGTGGAGCTTCTGCCTCAATCATGCCATCTAGATCGGCAGCAATTTCCCCACTAGTGGCCCCCGAGTTATGGTTGACTTGAAGGCTTAGGTCGTCGACGAAAATCTAGTCGACCATAACTGTATCTGCTACGAACCCTGTGTTGTCGGAGAGACGTGTTATCTCAGTCATGACATGGTCATGTGAGGGATAGGTCGCCTCCTGAACACATTGCATCGTTGATAGCCTGGTAGTGGTGGTGACCGATTTGGAGAGCTTCCAGCTTGCTTCAGGAGTATCAATTTCTAGCTCTCTCTTCTTTTTGGATCGCAGGACATGATCAAGGTATTCTCTGGCCGTGCTAAGTACGCATCCCACTCCCAACATGGTGGGAAATTTAACTCTCTGGTGGGGAATTGAAGGAACCATTCCTAGTGCGACCTGCCCAGGTATACCCAAGATAGCATGGTAATCACTAATGACATCAATGACAATAAAGGTTACCTTGGCCACTGTCCTCAAATGATGTTGTCCAATATCAACCTCCAGCTCGATCTGCCCTTTGGCATAAACCCGGTGATTGGTGAAGCCCTCTAGTCGACCTGCATAAGTTGACAATCTGACATTTTTTAACCCCATATCGAGAAAGGTTTTGTAGTAGAGGATATCTTTGTAGGCCCATGTGTCGACCAATATTCTGCTCAACGTGCAATCGTCTATCAACCCCGGAATCACCAAAGTCTGCTCCCTTGCAGTTATGCTGGCAGCCAGCTCGTAGGGATAGAAACTTATTACCTCATCCGGAACACAGCTTCTAGGATGCACATAAGGAGCTTTGTTTAGCTGAAAAATTTTATATTTTAGGGCAGTGTTGCTTGTCAGCGATCACCCCCAAAGTCAGCCTAGGCTGCCTCGGCTCAGGCATCCCTCTGGCAGGTCGATCTCCACCAGCAGGACGATCACCCTTGAAAAAACCTGTCTAACCTTCCTTCCTTCACCCACTTCTCGATGATCCTCTTCAGACTCATGCACTATTCCGTAATGTGCCCGGTATCCTTGTGATATTCACACTATTTACCATTGTCCCCCAAATTGGGTGTGAATCATGTTACATAATAGGGTCAAGTAATGATAAACATCAGACTTATACTTCATTAAAAACACCCAAACACCACGACTAAAATCATCAACAATAGACAAAAAATATCGTGCACCAGAAAGAGAGGATGTTTTATAAGCACCCCAAATGTCGCAATGAATGAGATCAAAACAAGAAGTAGTCTGAATAGTGCTTAAAGAAAAAGGAAGTCTAGTTAACTTAGCTCTAAAACAAGAATCACAATGCTTATCCCCTTTGTCTTCATGACCACAAACACTACTAAAGTAATCAGATTTAGAAGAAGCTGCATGACCCAACCTTCGATGCCAAGTGTCGGAACTAACAATTGTTGTCAACGCTACTCTTCCACCTTTGATCGGCTCTAAGTAGTATAGACCATCACGTCGCCTACCCATTCCAATCAGCTTCCTCGAAGTTAAGTCCTGCATAGCACAAAAATCCGGATAGAAAATTAGCGAACAATTTAAATCTTTCGTTAATTTACTAACAGAAAGTAAATTGCATTTAAAATCCGGAATATTTAAAACATGATCGATTTTCAACCCATTGGGTAAAGCTGCACTTCCTACACCCTTTACAGGCATGGTATCGCCATTGGGAATTCTGACTGGCATGGAGTTCTTGGTGTTACGACAGTTGTGTAGACGACTGTCATCACAAGTGATGTGTTCGCTGGCACCAGAATCAATTATCCAAGACATATTTTCAATCTTACCCGCCATATTTGCAGTAGCATGCGTCACATCGTGCTCACCATTATTCTGGTTGCTGAAATACTCTCCGGCTTGGCGTAATTTGCCGCGGATAGGTCCGGTATAGGATTTGTCGTCATTGGTTGTCAAATTTGCAGATTTGTTGCTGCTGTTATTCGACCACCTGTTGTTCGACCATTTATCCTTACTGCTGCCTCCTCCTTTCTTCTTGTCAGACGGATAACCAATGAGCTCATAGCACTTATCCACCGTGTGGTAGTACTTGCCACAATGGGTACACTTCGGTTTGTCCTGCGTTCCCTCTTTCTTGTCCTCCTTGTTTGGCCTATTTGCTCCTTGGGCTTGAAAGGCCGCCGCCTCAACTCGTAACCCTTTCACCCATAGTGATCCGCTCTGCCTTTCATGCTCGGACACCAAGTGATACGCAACACCTAAAGACACGGTTGGCTTTGTTCCCAAAATCTGAGTTTTAATGGTCCCAAAACTCTCATTTAGCCCCATTAGAAACTCATACAACTTCTCCTTTTCCTTCATCTCAGTCAGTTGCTTGGATACATCGCATGTGCAACCATCACACTTGCACGATGGGATAGGAGATATTGAACTGATCTCGTCCCAAAGGCCCTTCAGTTTGGTGTAGTATGAAGATACAGATAATTTTTCTTGCCTAGTGAGAGTTATTTCTCTTTTCAACTCATAGGCTCTAGGTGCACTTTGTGACCCAAATCGTTCACGTAAATCCTGCCAGATTGCTTCTGCAGTCTTGGCGTGTGTCACACTGCTACGAATCTCCTTTTCCATGGAGGTGTGCAACCAACCTTTCACCATCGCATTGCATCTCTTCCATAGGCCAAATTCTGCAGTACCTTCTCATGGATTTGGAATTGAACCATCCACAAATCCAATCTTATTTTTAGCATAAAGGGCATTGCCCATCTCATCAACCCAATCTGCATAGTTCCCGTCGTTCAGAAGATCACTCACAAACATGGTGTTTGGATTATCTGAAGACGAGATGAAGTAGGGCGACATTACGTCCACCTTAGCTCCCCCTACCACGCCACCTTCAACCTTGGTTTCTTCACCATATTTGGGCTGTTCGTTGGACATGGTTTAGGGTTTCAGTGAGATGAAAGAAAAAATAATTGTGGAAGCTTTTCTGGATCAATAAACCAGCTCTGATACCATGATAAATTTAGCAAAAGAAAACAGAGAAGAAAACAGTATGTTTTTATATTGATTGAAATTATGTTACAGATGCCAAATATATATACACGTCTAGGGATGGAAGTTTCCTAACCTAATACAGTGTCTAAAAGGTAAGGTGATTAATACAAAATAACAAAAAGATATGTGTGCGATATCAGTGGGATATGATGCGATATCAGTGGGATATGATTTGATATTCTTCACTTTTTGATGTTGTTGAAGGTAGTGCACAACACCCTCCCCTCTCTCCTAGAGCTTACTACCAATCGCTACTCCGTCGTTCTGCAAGAAGTCCTCCTCTTCTTACGTGGTCAATCGGCCTATACCACTCTCTTCATGCTATTGCAAAACAGTGGCATGACTCACATGTCTCCTCTCCTTTCACCGATTTTCTCTTTCGAAATCGCCTTGAGAATCTGAATCTAACACCCATGAAATATCTAACTGCTCCCCTTCGAAGATTAATGCAACTGCGATCTCCATCTCCTCTTCTTTCATATCTTCCGCTCCATCACCCAAATTTGCACTAAACAAACTTCTCTCCTTACTATCTTTCTTCAACCCAAGTTGATTGTCCCATAATCCCACAAACACCTTGAGTGTATGCGACAATCTTGACTGAATTTCTGCAACCTCCTTACCATGAATTTCTGTAATCTGAACTATATGAATATGCTTCCGCATGCATCTATGCATCAGAGTCTTCCGAATCTGTGCAATTGTATCTTGATTTTCTGCTGCCTCCGTTTCAATCAAATCTAGGCATCCATTGAATCTCCAATCGGAGCTCTAATAACAATTGTTGCGGATTTGGGGGGATTACATATCCGCCTAGACCATACTAGCATTCCTAACATGGGAAGAATAATCAACATGTAGTAATATGAAAGAAATAACACATAGATTTGGTAACCCAATTCACCAACATATGGCTACATCGGGGGGCGATGCCAAGCTAGGATGTCCACTATAATGAATACTCCTCCGTCCCGATAGAATTCGCACACTTACTATTTGCACGGGAATTAAGAAAAAAGTTAGTGGAGAAAATGTTGTGAGTATGAAAAGTGAGGTTGGAGAGAGAAAGTGGGATAGGAAATAGTGATTTGATTGGTGTTGTGAGTATAAAAGTAAAGTAGGAGAGAGAATTAGTGGGTGAAATAGTAAAGATTCTTTGCCATTTTAGGAAGTGTGCAGTTTATAATGAAACGCCCAATAAGAAAAGTGTGCAGGCTGTAGCGGGACGGAGGGAGTATATGATGGTTATCACAACTTTGCACGTGCAATCACTAATATCTAAGCATGACTACTGTTCATGAACAATACTCATATATATCTCCTCTCCTCTATCAACAATATACATCTTGGTCATGGCTAATGTAACGACCCTAACCCTAGGCACTAATTTTAATATCATATTGTGTGTTTTAATATTATTGTTATTATTATGTGTCCATTTTTATATACTTGATTTCATATGCTAGGATAAATGATAGTGCAATAAATTAATGTTCTGGAAAAGTATAACAATAGAAATAAATAAAGCATTTGGAAAATATAATAATAGGAAATGAATAAAATGTGGAATGAGGATCATAGTGTGGAATAAATATTTGAGTAGGAGGATGTTAATTCAAATGCTTTGGGAACATTTAAAAGAAAATGGCCATTTTGGGTGAAAGCCTTTGTAGGATAGGTAGAGTGGGGGGACATCCTCCCCAAATCACTCTCCATCCTCCTCTTTAGTCAAAGAAAAGCCCATACCTCCCATGCTTCCTTTTCCTCTTACCATACTTCCCCTATTCACCTTCCTCCTCCTTCTCATTTTCATTCTTACCTTCCTCCATAGAAAGAGCTTGATGAAAGCCTTCATCTCCTAAACTTCTACCAAGTGAAATTCTTGTCCATTTTCAAATCTAAGTGTCCTTTTGTGAGTGGTTCTTCGCAAGGAGTTGATCAAGCCTAGAAAATCATCATTTCATCTTGTTCTAGCTAAGGTGAGTTATTATGACCCTTCTCTTCTTTAAATGTTCATGAATATTTAATGTTGTTATTGTTGTTCTAATGGCTATTTGATGCTTTGGGGAAGCCTTCTTGGATTTGAGGAAAATGTTAGTGTTATAGAAAGTGTTGTTGTTCTTGGAAGTGTTAAAGAGTAGAAGTAAATGGGTTGGATTGGATTAAATGGAAATCTTGAAAATTTGTAGTATATTGGATGGAAATCTAAGTGAGAATGATTTAGAATTAGGAAATGATACTTTGGGATTAAATGAGTTAAAATGAATTTAATAAAGTTAGAATTTCCTTTAAGTTCACAAATTAAAGCTCACTTGGTTGAAAAGTTGGTTCTTGAGAATCATGTGATAAGTGACTTAGAATTATAACACATTTGGGTTTAAAATGATTTATTATGTAAAAAATGAAGTTAGTAAGCTTTCTAGTTTCACACAAAACAAGGAAACTCGGTTGGGGAACAATTTGATCTAGCTATTGAAGGATTTCTGCTTCTATTTTGAATCTGGGCTCAGGTCACGAGTCGTGCCCTGTGGCACGAGTCGTGCCTGAGGGTGGGGACGAGTCGTGACTAGGGATAAAGGGAAGTCGTGCCTTACTGGGGACGCCAGATTCAGGGGAAGGTCAAGGGGGCACGAGTCGTGCCCTGGGGGACGAGTCGTGCCCTGGCCTGGTTTCAAAGTATCAACTTTAGAGCTGTTCAAACCTAATCAAACTCGAACCAAAATGAAATCTCTTTAACCTAGATTAAAGTAGAATACTTTGGCTTCACAATGACATTCTAAGTGATCAAGATGGAATAGTGGAAGTACTTTAAATGTTGCTAGGAAAACATTAGCTAACCTAGTTTGGTAACTAGACAATTATGATTCCAACTTGGTAGATTCAACTTAGACCCTTAAAGAGGCTAAGTATTATTGTATAATGACCTTGTAGGAGGGATTGATGATATTTCCTTGCCTTACCTTGAGTTCATATACATTGGTTATATTATGCATAGTGTGTTAATTTATTGTTACACTATGATATTGGTTGAACTTGAGTATATTTACCATGTTGATATATTGTTATCCCTTTTTGTGGATTGTATTCAAGTATCTATTATGTGCTTGATAATGTTGAATACTTGTTATAGTATTTCTGTCGTTATGATATTGTTGTAGGATTCCCTACTTTGGAATTCCTAAACTGTACATGTTGATACAAAGATTTATAGCCGTTGTGCTAATATGTTGAATACTTGATATAGTATTGCTATCTTCATGATATGCTGTTGTGGTATGTATCCCTACTTTGGATCATACAATGTTTGGTTAAGCAAGTATGTTATTACTGTGCTTAGTTATGTAAATCCAGCTGGTATTGATTTATTTGTTTGTTGGACAATGTATGGAATTATAATGGCATCGAGCCAAGTTCATTATAATTCATACATTGGTAACCCAATTGTCCCCCTTGTGTGGGATTTGTGGGCTAGCATCTCCTTTTGAGGTAGATGGTCTAGTTTCACCGGGGATATGACTGTGTGTCAGAATCCCTATGGTCCTGTTATTGTTCATGGTTCCGAACCGCTTCTTCAACTCGTCGCCGCTCGGTTGTGTATATCCTTTTGGAGATGAAACCTTGGCTCGCATCCTTCTAAGTGTTACTTTATCGTACTTATGTGTTGTGATATATTCATGCCGAGATGGTCGTTGTTTCCAACCCAGATGGGACGGTTGGCAGGAGCCTCTCGGGTTATGTGGATATGTCTTTTGATGTGTTGCATCTTATATGGCATATTGCTGCATTCATAATAGCTCATTGAGATTTATTTTCACCCCTCTCCCTTTACTGTGTTTTAGATTCTCGAGACAGGTGGACCGGCCCAAGTAAGGGCGGTGAGGAGTTTGGAAGTTATATTGTGGGAATTGTCGGGGTATGATTAGGTGGGTCTAGAAAGTGTACGTTGGTATAATTCATTTATGGAATTGTATTTATAATTCTTTATTTTATGTTATAACCGGGGCCTTTTTGTAATTAAAACAGTTTCTTAATTTCTAAGTTCGTCAACTATTTCTCCATGGTGAAAAGGTGTAGATTTATTTCGAAATGATTTCAGAAATGATATTTATTTTTGAATGATAATTAAAGGTTTTAAAAGTAATGGAAATTTGGGTTAGTTTGAGGACGCTCCGGCTCGGGACACGTGTAGGTTCCGGCCTGGGGTCCTCGCGCTGGTATCGAGCTCTGCTAGAATTCTCGGGTAGAGTCTAGCCGAGTGAGAGTGTGCGATAACTTGCGTCGAGAGTTAATGCAGGAATTTGTTCAAAGGCAGAAAATGATATTAATCAACCAAGGAATCAAGGAAAGGTGAGTTATGGAAAGATAGATTTCCCCACCATCATTTGAGGTATTCTACCTGTCTCAGGAGTTAGGGTCCCTACTTTTGTAAATTCTTGTACATTCGTTCTCATGTGGCATTACATTTCATCTTCATTTGCATAATTGGCCTAAGGGTTGCCTTATGTGCTAGAGGTTCTACTCCGATGGGGTCGTACCTCGAACTTACGTCCTAAATCAACACTTTAATAATTATTTGGGGCGTGAAATTATGCTTCTAAAGTTTGGTTTGGGTAAGCAATATTGACTAGTTACATTGTTAATATTTGAATATTGCATGTTCAATAGTAAAATTGCACTAGTAATATTTTCTAATTTAGAATTTGCGCACTTAGCTATCAATATTTGAGAATTTCGGTAAAAAGGACTTATTCAGAAACCTCTTGTACACTTTATTTTATTTTACTAGAATGCAAAGTCTATTTCAAATTACTATTATTGGTGAAAATGTCTTATAATGAGGGGATTGCTATGCCAATCTCCAATACAAAAAATCACTTTTTTTATGACTTAAATATTTATTTTTATTTTGCTATGCCAATCCCCAATAACCAAATCAGTTTATTATGACTTAAAGACTTAATTTTTATTTTTTGAAATCAAAGTCTTAAATAGTTAAAAAGCAAGGATATACTCCCTCCATCCCGGTAATTGCTTCACCATTTTCCCCTGACACGTAAATTAAGGGTTTCAAAAATGTTGTGAGTGTAATAGTAAAATAGGAGAGAGAATGAGTGGAGGAAATAGTAAATTTGAAAAATGTTGTGAGTGTAATAGTGAAATAGGAGAGAGAATGAGTGGGTTGAATAGTAAAGGTCAAAAAAGGAAAATTGAAGCTTCTAATGGGACGCCTTTTTAGATAATTGGTGAAGCTTTTATTGAAACGGAGGGAGTATATCATATTGTATTGGCCTAAGTTTTGTAATTAAATGGTTGATTCCTTTCAACAAACAAAATTCCAAATCTACTTTTTCAAATGAATAATATTAGGGACACAAAATAGTTATAAAAATTTGCTCACAAAATTTTAGGTGTAATAATTTTATTAATGTTTTTAATTAGAGTATAACGGGTCAATTATCAATGCAACCTATAAAATATAGTCAATTTATTTTTGTGATAATTTTATTTTGTTCCCTAGCTCTTTTCAAAATTCTTGATGGAAAATTCACTTTTTATGAGGCCTTGTCATAGTTGGTTTCAAAATTTTTGTAGGTGATCAAATCAAGAATTTGTAATACTCCCTCAATTTATTTGCTATTTTTGGTTTTCTAAAAAAGATAATCTTATTTTCAAAATTGTAATATTAGAATTATTGAATTTTCTTGATTGCCAATCAAAAAAGAAGAGAGAGAGAGAGAGAGAGAGAGAGAGAGAGAGAGAGAATGGGATCAACCAAGGAAAAATGAGAGAGTAATAAAGTAATAAATAAAATTCATTTTAATTAATGATGAAATTAATAGAAATTATTTAAATATTAAGATATACGCCCTTTGTTCCAAAATTACTTTCTCACATTTTTGTCATTATTATGAATGAATTTTGAGTATTTTGATTTAATTATTTTAATTAAAATGTAAAACTTATTATTGATAATATTATTGATGATTTATTAATTACATATATTAGATTTATATTAGTATAATTAAATTAATTATGATTATTGCTCAAGTTCATTTATCGTAACAGTAAAAAAATTAAAAAGATCATTTTCGACAGAGGGAGTATATAAGACCAAGAAGGTTGAATTATACGTGTAAGCTTTGATAACTACTGAAGAAGATATCGTAATTTCATTGATATTGTAAGATCCTAATTATACATAATAAAAGGAAGTAAATAAGGTAATAACAAGGACTCTAATATGACAAGGATTCTAAAACAGACTTGTTGAAGGATTGCTGAAGTATTAGGAAATCAAAGACTAAATCAAGGAATTATAGCTTGAGTTGGTTTATGAAACAATGACTAGAGTTGGTTTAGGAAACAATAACTTGTAATGCAATCTATGTAGAAGAAAAAGTTTGTGAGGAAGTATCGTTAACATGCCCCCACAAGATGGACGGTCGAAGGAAAAGACCAATCTTGGACATAATATCTTGATAACGAGCTCGAGCAAGCGGTTTTGTCAAAGCATCCGCCAATTGATCACCCCCTGAAATATGAGAAATCCGTAATTGTTGAGCTTGAACTTGTTCACGAACAAAGTGATAATCAAGTGCAAAGTGCTTCATCCTTGAATGAAATTTAGGATTGGCAGCCACATAAGTAGCCCCTAGATTGTCGCAATAAATAACAGGAGATGATGATAACACAACATGAAGTTCACTAAGTAAATTTTGAAGCCATAAGACTTCTGCCGTTGCCGAGGCAACTGCTCTATACTCGACCTCAGTAGTGGATTGAGCTAGAGTTTTCTTCTTACGAGAGCTCCATGAAAGCAAGTTCGAACCATGGTATACCAAATATCCTGTAGTGGAGATGTAATTGTCACTGTCCCCAGCCAATCCGCATCAGTAAAGGCATGGAGTGTAGAGGGAGACTTGGAGCGAATAAGTAGACCATAGGAGCTTATACCCACTAAGTAACGGAGAACTCTTTTCAAGGCATCCCAATGAAGATCAGTAGGGTTTTGCATGAACTGTGATAGTCTATTAACAGCAAACGAGACATCAACTCGCGTAAGAGAAAGATATTGAAGAGTACCCACAATGTTTCAGTATTCAGTAGCATTAGAGATTGGTGTCCCTTCGTTAACAGAAAGCTTGAAATCCGGTGTTATGGGTGTTGATAAAGATTTAGCATCCATCATCTTTGTACGAGCCAAGATATCTTGGACATACTTATGTTGACTGAGAAATAATCCATGAGGATGAGGCACAACTTCCACCCCAAGAAATTAAGATAAATTACCAAGATCCTTGAGTGAAAATCGAGTGGAAATAGTAGAGATGAAGTTGTCGAGCAGTGATGAATTGGACCCTGTAATTATAATATCATCGGCATACACAAGTAAAAGAATAGTACCATGGGTGGAACGAAGTGAAAATAAGGAGGCATCGAAAACACTGTTTTTGAAGCCAAGAGATAAAAGATAGTGCTTAAGTTCATTGTACCATGCCCGAGGGGCTTGCTTGAGACCGTAAAGTGCTTGACACAATTTGCAAACATGGGACGGATGAGAAGTACTTACAAAACCCGATGGTTGAGCCATAAATACATCTTCATTGAGAGTACCCTGTAAGAATGCATTGTTGATGTCAACCTGCCGAATGAGCCACTTGTTTGTAACTGCTAAGGAGAGAATGGTGCGAATTGTAGTTGGTTTTACAACAGGGCTAAAAGTTTTAGATTAGTCTATTCCCGGTCGTTGATGAAATCCCTTGGTTACTAGACGAGCCTTATGCCTATCAATTGTCCCATCGGGGTTATATTTGGTGCGAATGATCCACTTACACCCAATTAAATTCTGAGACGAGGTGGGGGGAACAAGATCCCAATTGTGGTTATTCATAAGAGCACTGTATTCATTTTCCATGGCTTCTCGCCATACAGGTTATTTCAAAGCTTGGGTGTAGGTGTTGGGCTCAAGACTTGGGCAGGGTAGTGAGATATGCAAGTTGAGTTTATTAATGAGTTTGAAAATATTATTCTGAGAACGAGTGATAGGTTCATGGATATGTGGAGATGGAGAGGTGTTGGGAGAGGATGTGGGAACATGAGAGTGTTCGGGTGAGGACTGAGTAGGTGCGGAAACAGTAGAGGAAGGAGGGGAGTTTGGGGCTATAGGCCAGGTGAGGGTGGTATGGGAGAGGCTTCCGAGACAGTGGCAGGTGGTTGAGGGACTGCCGAGGTAGTTGGGAGAGGGGTTTTCGAGGTAGTAGACAATGGAGGAAGTATGTTGAGGGTCGTGTTGCATCAATCAGACAAGGAAAAAGATTGTGAGGGTGGGGAGGAGATTGTAGAGAAGGGAAACACATGTTCAACAAATTTGACATGGCGAGACACAAACATTTTGAAAGTGGTAGGATCGAGGCAGTAATATGCACTTTGAGTGGGTGAGTATCCTATGAAGACATAAGGGGAAGATTTTGGATCAAGTTTGTTGTGTGTGTATGGACATAGCCATGGATAGCATAGACATTCAAAACTACGTAGCTTTGAGTAGTTTGGTGTTTTGCCAAAGAGTTTGAAGAACGGAGATTGAAGTTGAAGTGTAGGAGTTGGCATGCGATTAATGAGATAACATGCGGTGACAAAGGCATGAGTCCAAAATTTTCGAGGCATGTGAGAATGGGTTAGAAGAGATAGCCCCATTTCAACAATGTGGCGGTGGCGGCGTTCAGATATCCCATTGTGTTCAGGTGTGTATGGAGATGTGAGATGGTTGATACCAAAAGATGTGAGAAGAGAACGAAGACCAATATACTCCCCACCATTATCACTAAAAATAGTAATGATGGATCAATTTAAAAAATTTCCACAAGCTTTTTGAAATTGGTGAATATATGAGTGGCATCATTCTTGTGTTTGAGAGGATAAAGTCAAGTGTATCGAGTGAAGTGATCAACGAAAACAATATAATATTTGTGACCATCATAAGATAATAGTGGAGACGTCCAAACATCACTATAAATCAAATCAAGAGGACCATTGGAAGAAAGAGAATTTTCATCAAAAGGTAATTTATGACTTTATTTACAATCACAAGCATTGCAATGCAATTTGAGTCTCTAGGAATACCTAAATCAAAAGAAGAACTAATAGTACGTAAAATCGAAACAAAAGGATGCCCTAATCTATGATGCCAGTTGACTGTGGAAGATGACCGTAAGGGATTTGGGAAGCCATTTATAGACGCCAGAGTTAAGATTACCTTGAAGATAAATGGTTTCCGTGCGAAGTTTCTTTACAACAAAGGAATTGGATAAGAAAGTGACAAAGGCATTATTATCAAGACACAACTTAGATATAGATATCATGTTACGAGACACAGGAGGGACATGGAGAATATCATTAAGAAGAAGGGGAGAGGAAGAAGTGAGAATAGAGGTGGAACCTATGTTGGAAATTGGAAGACTCGAGCCATCGCCAATGAGAAGTTCTTCGGTGCATCATAAGGGGAATGGAGAGAGAGGTTATTGAGGTCATGAGTAACATGGTGAGTGGCACCACTGTCAAAGAGCCAAACGGGTGTGGGTTGATTGGAGGTGATGGCAGAATAGGCGATGTGATAGGTGGGTTGCGGGCCATGGTTTTAAGGGCGAGGATTGATGTTGTTTCTGGGATTGAAATTTGGGGTGGGGTGGGGTTAGGGTTAGGAAAACTTACTTGAGGATAGATTTGGCGAAAGGTATGGCATTGATTGAAGAAGTGTCCATCTTTTCGACAGAACTGACAACGTCCTTTGTATGGAGCACGCAGTTGTTGCGGATTGGTGTTAGGGGAATAGGCCGAGTTGGAGTTGGAGTTGGATGAATATTGTGTAGGGTTTGAGCGGGGGTTGAAGTTTCTGGGTGGATTGGGATTTCTGGATACATAGGCAACGGTGGCAGGGAAGGTGGTGGTTGTGTGGGATCAGTTTTTGAGGGTTAACTCATTGGTGAGATAGATGTTTGCTTCGACAGCCATGGAATTTTTTTTTTTTGGTGATCTTAGCTCTGATATCATGTAAACTTTGATAAATATTGAAGAAGATATCTTAATTTCATTGATATTGTAAGACCCTATTTATACATAATAAAAAAAAAAGTAAATAAGATAATAACAAGGACTCTAATATGACAAAGATTCTAAAATAGATTTGCTGAAGGATTGCTGAAGTATTAAAAAATCAAAGACTAAATTTAGGAGAATTATAGCTAGAATTGATTTAGAAAACAATGATTAAAATTGGTTTAAGAAACAATAACTTATAATAATGCAATCTAGTTAAAGGAGTCTGTGAGAGGAAGTATCCGCAATATTTTTGTAAAGACACAATACTAGAATGGTTAAAAGCAATGTATAACGTGCATGACTAAAAGTCTAAAATAGTTTTTTTTTTTTTTTTCATTTTTTTAATAAAAGTGTTGACATAGTTCTTTTAAACAAATGGTTAATTCAGGGATTTAACATTACATCAAGCTTTTTTAAAAAAAGAAAGAAAACATTACATCAAGCCGATGCTTTTGTCTAATCGGCATCTTCTTGAACATGTTTAAGTCTTCGTCCGTCGTAAAGGTATTGGGTTCATCACCTATTTGCTAGAATTGATATTAGGTGGTTATAAATTTCAAAAAAAAAAAAAATTTACATCAAAAAGAAAAAAAAAAAAACTTGATGAAAAATTCACTTTTTGTTTTGTTTTTTTTTTTTACTACCGGGTCGATGAAAAATCCTTTTACGAGACCTTGTAAATATGGTTTCAGTCTGTTTTTTGCTGGTTCAAAGGTGATCAAATCAACTAGCCTTATTGGTAAAGTAAGCACAGCTGTATTGTAAACCTAAACTACTTTATCTTCCCCAAGAAAATCGACTTACAAAGTTGGAAAAAGAAAAAGAAAAAGAAAACTAGAAAATATACAAAAAGTTCGTCCCACCATTAGATTAGATCATCCCTCACAAAATAATCTTAAACAAAAAGTATAACTTAAAGGTTAAACGTAATCAATAATGTCATTCTAAAATTATAATTATGATACTCAATACGGAATACTCATTAAATTTGGTTGCAAAATGACGTGTAATGATTTTGTTGTTACTTTTAAATAAAATGCGTCTAATCCGCGATCGATACAATCAATAAAATATCGTTCTCTCATGTTATAAAATCGATACAATCAATAAAATATCGTTCTCTCATGTTATATTCATATTTTTATAAACTTCTTTTGTGATTTTTTACATTGTTCAGATCTATTTTATTTTTATATTTAAATATGATGTCTATTTTGGTCTCTTTTCTTATTGCCCTCTTTTTCTTTCTTGGAAAAGTTTGGAAAAGTAAAGACAATCCCCCCACCCACCCACCCACCCCCCCCCCCACCCCACCCCACCCCCACAACCCACCATACATTAGCATTACTTTTTACCAATATAAGCCGGTTTCTGCTTTATTTACTTCACCAACAAGATACACATTTTGGGGGTTAGTGATGACCTGACGTCGGGGAATTCTTTTGTAAATTTTGGTGACTGAAAATTGGTTCGTTGTAATACCGAGCGAATATTTGCTCAAACCCTTAATGAAACTTAATGAAACTGTAATTTAGAGTTAAAATGAGAGATCTTGACCTGTCAATTGTCATTTTATCATATTTAAATAATGTCATTTATCGTCTGAATTGTTTGATTTGTTGATCGTTATTTATCGTCCGAATCGTTTGATTCGTTGATATTGTCATTTCATTAAATGTCGTTTACCATCCGAATCGCTTGATTCATTGATATTGTCATTTCATTAATGTCATTTACCGTCCAAATCGTTCGATTTGTTGATCGCATTTACTTTAACATTCAAGTCGAGAAATTGACTTGTTGATCACATATACACACACGCACAGTTTTCGAGAAAAGTAGAAAAACTCATCAATCTGAGGCGTTTCGGGTGAGCACAGTTATCACTAAAAAATTCAGTTCTATGCTGAAAAATAAAAGGATTAGCAAGTTTTCCAACAGACCTGCTACAAGTGATGAGAAACCTAAAGTTAGCACTAAAAATGGCTTCATAAGGCCAAGCCTATAGAATAAGAAATCCTTTGAATATGTGCAATGTAGAGCATGTCATGACTTTGGGCACTGTGCTAGAGTGTGCTAACACACTTAAAAAAAAGGGAATGAGCTTAAATGCTTCCCTGATTGATAGTGAGGACGAATAGGAAGTTGCTAATATGTCTGTGATAAACTACCATTCTGTTTTTAATGCTCACTTTGCAGGAATAGAAGATGTAGATTCTGAGGAGAATGTGGATTTGGACTCAGATGTGGACACATCATTAGACACATCCTTGGACACATCTGAAGATAGATCAAATCTGACTATCAACTATTTCTCTATAAAAGGAGATTCATATGATAAATGAATAGACATTCCCTATGAGGAATCTTTGACACATAAAGAGAACTGCATACAGATAAAAATGATGGATAAAATTGAGGTACTGGCTAAGGTAAACAAAGCTCTCTTTGATAAATTGTCTATTTGTGAATATGAGAAAGCTAGACTTTCAAAAGAAAATGATGATCAAAAGGATATCATTGCTAAACTTGAAGTTCTAGTAACCAAAAGAGAAGTTGAACTTGAAAAATTCAAAACTGATTTTGAAAAAGCTGAAGGTACATTAACCAAGTTAAATACTGAGAAAATGAAACTTGATAAAGCTTTAGCTATTGGTAAAACTGGAAAATCTGATATTGGGTTTGAAAAAATCAAATTTGTAGAGGAGGGAAGTGAGATTTCAAAATCTGATGCAAAACCAATTTTGAGTACTAATGGCCAAGTAGAAGGCAATATATCTGTCATTACTACTTTGCTATTGGGCACATTCGTCCCTTCTGTTATAAGTTGAAATATGATAGAAAAGCTGGATGTGTAAACCAAACTCAGATGTGTGGTAAGATGTGTACACATTCGGGCACACATCCTAGTACACAGCAGTAGATGCACCACAAAAAGAAAACTGAAACTAAATGGATTGCTAAAGCTAGTGCTACATATAATGTTGTCTACTCTTCCCTCAAGAGTAGTGTCTCTGATTTCTGATATTTTGATAGTGGTGCTCTAGGCAAATGACTGGGAATCAAGATGTTCAAACTGACTATAGGATGATCAATGGGGGAAAGGTGAACTTTGATGGTGATGTACAAGGTAAAATCATTGGGAAAGGGACCCTAGATGTTAAGGGTCTTCCAAAACTGCACAATTTATACCATGTAGAAGGCCTAAAGGCTAACCTTATAAGTATCTGTTAGCTGTGTGATGATGACCTGCAAGTAAAAATTTGATAAATATATGTGTGAGGTGTTTGATAAAGACAACAAATGTGTGTTTACAGGTCCTAGATCTGCTGATAATTGTTACCAATTTGGTGACAATCTGTCTTGCCTTATTAATAGAGTAAATGATGTCAATCTGTGGCACCAAAAACTAGGGATACTAGCAGCAAAAATTGGAGGAACTACAAAGGTATGAAGCTGTAAAGGGTCTCCCTAAACTAAACTTTAAGAATACTAATTTATGTGGTTCTAGTTAAAAGGGAAAGCAAACAAAATCCTCACACAAAAAGGTCTAACAATGCTCACATCTAGATGTTTGGAGTTGATACACACTGACTTGATGGGGCCTATAGAGGTAGAAAGCTTTGGTAGTAAGAAGTATACTTTTGTGTGTGTTGATGACTACTCCAGGTACACATGGGTGATGTTCTTAAGGGAGAAGTGTTAGACCATAGGTGAGTTCAAAAACTGGTACGAAAGGGTTAGAAATCTGTATGACATTAAGGCTCTAAGGATTAGGTCTGACCATGTTACTGAGTATGAAAACTTCATGTTTACTGTATTCTGCAACTCCAAGGAAATTACTTATGAATTCTCTGTTCATATAACTCCTCAACAGAATGAAGTTGCAAAAAGAAAAAATAGAACCCTACAAGAAATGGCTAGGATTATGCTAAGTTCCAAAAACCTGTCAAATAGATTTTGGGTATAGGCCTTGAATACTACATGTCAATGTGACGGCTAGTTCCCTTTAGTTTACCTACTTTAAATTATTTTCATGTGTTTGGTTGTATCTGTTACATCATCAATGATAGAGAATACTTGTCAAAGTTTGATTTCAAGAGTGATAAATCAATATTCATGAGCTACTCTACTAATAGTAGAGCATATAGGGTGTTCAACCTAAAAGTAAAAACTATTATGTAATCTGCAAATATAGTATTAGATGATTCACTTGATCTTAACCTCAAAACTGCTGAGGATAACATTTTAGGTTGCTTGCTGTACTGGAAAGATACAAACACAGATGTTGTGGTGCAACAAGAAGGACCTCAGACTGAAACAAATGCTGAAGCACAGAAGGATGTGACTAAGGATGTGGACACATCTGCATCCATATCCACACCCACATCTGTCCCCACATCCTCCCAAACTTTTAAACTTGAGGACAATACATTCTTCTGAATCTGACAAAAATGATAATCCAGAAGGTCATAAGGATGGGTATGTGGACAGATCAAGGGATATCCCATCAAGAATCTAGAAAAACCACACCCACCTCACAAGTAGTGGAAGATGTTCATGATTATGTGAAAACCAAGCAAAAGGAAAAGGTAAACTAAAGGGAACTGGCTGGTTTGTGAAGTTGCTCATTAGCATTCTCCAAGGTAAGTTTTTGTTGTTATGTTTCAAATATTAAACCTAAAAACATAAATGAGGATTTAAAGGATGTAGACTGGATTTTGGCCATGCAATAAGAGTTGAGTCAGTTTGAAAATAATGATGTATGTACTCTAGTACCTAGACCCTCTCATAGTAATGTAATAGGGATAAAATGGATTTTCAAAAATAAGACTAATGAAAAGGGAGTAATTATTAGGAATAAGGCCAGACTTGTGGCTCAAGGGTATACTTAAGTTGAACGGGTTAATTTTGAGGAAACTTTTGCCACTGTTGCCAAAATTGAGTCCATAAGACTCTTGTTAGCCATAGCCTGCTATCTCAAGCTAACTCTTCATCAAATGAATGTTAAGAGTGCCTTTTTGAATGGAGCATTGAATGAATAGGCCTATGTGGAACAACCTAAGGGCTTTGAGGATCATGAAGACACAAACAATGTGTATAAACTGAAAAAGGCTCTGTATGGGCTGAAACAAGCCTATAGAGTTTGGTATGGCAGGATAACTGACCAACTTCTCCACCTAGGATTTAAGAGAGGTGATGTAGATAAAACCTTGTTTGTGAAAAGGGAGAAAAGAGAGATAATTGTGGCTCAAATTTATGTGGATGACATAGTGTTTGGATCAACTTTAGACACCATGCTGACTGCATTTGTGGAAAGCATGACCTCCACATTTGAGATGAGTATGTTAGGAAAATTGAACTACTTTATAGGCTTAGAGATCAAACAATTCAAGAAAGATATGTTTATCTCCCAATCCAAATATGCCAAGAACCTTGTGAAAAAGTTATCCCTTGAACACTCCTCACACCTTAAGACACTAATGGGTTAATCCCAAAGGCTCAGTCATAACACAGATGGTGAAAGTGTGGACCAAACTATGTATAAAAGTATGATATATAGTTTGTTATACCTCACTACTAGTAGACCTGACATCATGTATAGTGTATGTCTCTGTGAAAGGTACCAAGCTAACCCAAAGGTCATCTTAAGGCCTTGAAAAGGATAATCAGATATTTGAATTAGACTGCAAACCTAGGGTTACACTATTCCAAAGATACTAACACTAACTTGGTAGGGTACAATGACACAGACTGGGCAGGCAATAGTGATGATAAAAAGAGTACCACAGGGGATTGCTTCTATCTAGGGACAACCTTGTTTCTTGTTAATAGAAAGCAAAATTATGTATCCCTATCTACAGCTGAGACTGAATATGTTGTCCTTGGTAGCTGCTGCACACAATTGTTATGGATGAACCAAATGCTTAAAGACTTTGTGTTGAATAACAATATTCTTACTGTCTTTTGTGATAACAAGAGTGATTTAGACATATCTAAGAACCCTGTCCAACATTCCAAAACTAAGCATATTGATATTAGACACAAATTCATAAGGGATCTTTTATAACAAAAACTGTGTGTATGGAATTTGTTGGGACTAAAAATCAATTTACTGATATATTTACAAATGCATTAGATTATGAGAGATTTTCCTACTTGAGAAAGTCTCTTGGCTTGTGTGATATTTGAGGACGTGAGCATAAATGTGCACACATCCGTTGACACATCTGTATATTTTCTAACTAAAATAAAAAATAATATCATACATTATCACGAAATATCTCAGTGTGGTCACTTGTCTGTTCCACATTACTGACATCTCTGATTACCTAATTGTGGGCATTTCTTGTTCATGTTGTATTTTGATAACTTGACACAATATTCCTAGATATCTCACAGTGGGTGCCTTAATCAAGAGAAACAACTGCTTCTCCCATTTGAATGAAGCCAGTACAGTGTGATCAAGTGATACTCAAGATAATAGTTTGAAATCAAACTTGAAAAGAGCACTGTACAAATGGCTATTTTTGGGTAATAAGAAAAGTGAAAGCTACTCAATATGCAATTTATACAAAATAAAAAATGGGTGGATGCATCCTATAGTCTGTGCAGATTAGATTATTGCCCATTGACTTTTTGTAATCAAGACGTGTCCCCAAATGTGACTCACATCTTATGTCACATCTGTAATTGAGATTATTTTCTTCACCTGTGTGATGCATCATGCTAGACATTCAGCATCTTAGTTCATATAGGGTGCTTTATAAATATATTTTCAAGTCTATTTTCATTCTTAATTTATTATTTTATTTAACATGTTTTTGTTTTCCAATATCTCTAATGAAAAGGAAAGCTGTATACCAAGATCCTCATGCAAAAAGGAAGGACAATTTCAAAGGTTATTTGTGGAAGGGAAATGACTGAAGAGATTCTTTTTATCCTAAAAAGGTACTTAGTATTTTGATTAAATTTAACCTCTATTTTTGTGGTAGTTAATCCGTGTGTAAACACCAAGGGTTTCTATCAGTTTGGGACTCAATCACATCAAATCACGACGCTTGCCTAGAGTCTTAGAGAGGTAAGAATCCTTAATTGAATAGGAAAGAGAGATTTGTGGGTTTAAATGTGACTCACATCCGTCACATCATCCTTAAATCCTCATTGTCTTTTTTCCCATTTACCCCAATTTTCTCTCTCTCTCACACACACACACACACACACCATATTTGCTGTTATTTCTCTAAAACCAAATTGCAGAATCAATGGAGCCATCAAACCCTATTCGTGAGGAAGACATTCTGGATGTACAGCCAATTTCTATGGCAATGCCTGAAGCACATAAATCTGAGCAAGAAGTTCAACCTCCCACTTATGTCTCTGTTCCACAATCATCGGAACAGGCACCAGCTGAACCTTCATCAATGGAGGCTCCTCCTCCATCCGAACCTGCTTATGTGGAACCAATCTATGTTCCACCACCAACATATGTTCCTACTCCTCCACCATCTCCTATTTCAACTGGTGTGACCACTCCACCCTTAACCACTGTTCCCTCTGTAGACTCCCCAGTTACAAAGAAAAGGAAGGTATCATCTCCATTCTCCAAAGGGAAAGCTGTCAAAACCATACCCCCCCCCCAAAAAAAAAGGTGAGAAGATCCCATGGAGTTAGAAAACTGTATGAGGCAGACAAAGCCAAGCACCAGAAGCTACCTGGTGGCAAACCCTCAACAACAATTACTCTTGAGGATGAAAAAGAAGAGGAGGAGGAACCCCAGTTCAAATTAGTCAGAAGAACTAGGGCACAGAAGGATATGCCCTCTCAAGCTGATAAAGAAGAGGAGCCCTAGTCAATTTGTTGCTGAAATTGAAAGGGAAGAAGAAGGTTGCTGAAACTGAGCCTGAACAAAATGTGGAGGACGAAGGGTACAGTGAGGAAAGTGATGATACAACTAAAGATGAAATTTTCAAGCTTGGACCTGAGGAACTTAAGCAAGAAAAAGAAGACCAAGCTGCTAATGAGGAAACTGTTGCTGAAGAAAGGAAGCCCTCTCCCCCAAAGGATGTGACATCATATGTGTACACATCCAAACACACATCCTCCAGACTAACAATCAAGAAGTGTAAACCCATCACTCTCTCCTCATCTACTGCTTTAACCCCTGTCTCCCCTAAATTTTTATCTATGGATGTCTCTGAGAGGTATGAGCAAATAGTCAATAAGGTATTGATTAAAGAGATGGAGAGGGATAGGGAGTCTTTTGCTAGACTAGGCTTGGTTCAATTTTTTGAGGATAGGGGTCTGTTGATGACAGTTGATCACCCCAAAACCTTATTTCCCAAAGTTGTGCATGAATTCTATGCCAACTTGTCCAAAGGCTTGAACAATCCAGCATCCCCCATGTTTTTCACTGTTTATGTCCGAGGGAATTTCATACCCTTTTCCCCCTCTGTCATTAATACTTTTATAGGGCTAGATGAGGTACCTGATGAAGAGTGTGAGGTTTCTGAGGATAAGATAGTGTCCACCCTTACTCATGGGAAGCTTAAAACTTGGCTATCAAAACCTAAGGATCTAGGTAGTGGCTCTCTCACTTCCTTTTACTGCTTTCTCCACCTCATCATCATTGCTAAACTTTGCCCCTCAAACAACAAAACTTCTGTTATTAGGGTTCATGCTGACTTGATGTATAAAATGGGTGCCAAGAAATCCATCAATTTTGGGGCTTTTATCTTTAAAAAGATCTGTGGTTGCTGTGAGTCCCCTTCCAAAAATAGTCCCTTCCTTACCTCCTCTCTCATCTCTCAAATCTTAATTGCTCAAGGGGTCAGGACTGAAAAGGGTGAGGTTAGAGTGAGTAAGTTTGAACTTATTAAAGAGACCAAAACACTCATTGACCCAAAGCAAAGGTTTGTTGATCTACCAATGGGGACTGAACCTGAAGATGTGGGACAGGATGTGGCCACATCTAGCCACACATCCGAGAGTTCTATTAATGCTTAACTGGAATCCCTAGATGCAAAAATTGTTGCAGATAATGCCCTCTCTACAGCTCTCAAGGCTCAATTGCTTGCCTCCCATACTCATGCTGAGAACTTAAAAGCTTTGAATGTGAATCTCCAGAAATTGAATACTACACTTTCTAGTCAAAGATGTGGAGAAGAAAAAGTGGATGATGCTGATGTTGTTTATGCTGCTGCTGATAATACTGGATGGGGAAGTTGGGAAGGAGTCTGAACTTTGGGGGAGTTATAATCTAGCTTCTATGTTCTATGTTTTTTTTTTGGATGAACTGTTACTTTGGTTATTAGTTAGGATCTTTATTTGAACTCAGTTGGTCTGTAACCTTCTATAAACATTTGATGGTTGTTACTTTACTTTGTTTTGTTAAACTACAACTTTTTGTTCTATCTAATGTCTATGTAGTTTTTATGTGAATGTGTCTACACATCCTCACACACATCTATTTCAGGGGAAGGTTTGAAACTTGACAGTCTTGATTGTTTGATATATATTTGCTAAATCTTTGTTTTGATCAGAAAGTTCAAAGTAGGGGGGATTGAAAGAGTGAGATTTTATGAAATATTAACTTTCCTAATTCGAATACAATCGATAAGTTTGGTAAGATGATTTTATAATTTTCTTATCAAAGATTTATATTCATATTCGAAAAAGGATATTGTTAAATATGTAAATATCTTTTAGTCATGTAGATATAGTGTGTTATATTTAGAATAAGACTAATATTACTAACAAATCTCTTTCCTTGTGAGTGTCAATATATGTTTCCTTATATAAGTCGGATTGCATCAAATAAGAAACAGTTTGAATGATTGAAAAACTTATCAAAGGTAAATATAAGAGTAGGTCTAGGGAGAAATGCGTTTCTCCATAAGTTATGGAAAAACGGGTTTCTGGATATCCAGAAGCTTTGGGATTGATATCCAGAAGCTTTGGGACGGATATCCAGAAAAAAGATTTGAGACCAAATCCAAGGCCAAGACCAAATTTCTGATCTGGATATCACTTTCACAAGGTTCTGGATATCCAGAACATTGAATATGGATATCCAGAAGCCTTAAAACTTATATCCAGAAGCCAATTCTAAATTTCTGGATATCACTTACATAGGTTCTGGATATCCAGAAGCCTTGGGACGGATATCCAGATGCTTTGGAAAGGATATCCAGAAAAAAAAAATTGGGGCAAAGGCCAAGGCAAAAGCCAAATTTCTGATTCTGAATATTACTTTCATAAGGTTCTGGATATCCAGAAGCCTTGGGACGGATATCCAGAAGCTTAAGAAAGGATATCCAGAAGCCTTCAATCAACCAGAATCACGAATTTTTTTCTCTAATTTTGTACGGTAATGGATAATCGATTCAGTTGGCCTTAACAAAGCCCCAAACGCAGACTGCACTCACAAAAATGGCGAACTCAATTCAACTTGCCGGCGCTTCACTCATCTTCCTCCGCCATAGCCAAACCTTCTTCAAACCCTTCAAGCTCAGTTTCAAAACCTTCACCATCAAACCCCCAAATTCACATCCTTATTCCACCACCGCAACCCCATACCCAGATTCATCATCTGAACAAAACCCAGATTCAGAGTTGGGTTTCAATGACAGGTTGGGTTTGGAGGTCGCCGGTTGATTTGATCGGAGGGGGAGAGCTTGGTGATGGATTTTGGCCGGTGAGATGGGTGAGGGAGCTGCCTTTGCGTGCGTTTAGAGAGAGATAGGGTGAGTCTGTCTGTTTTGTTGTCTGCGTTAGAAAGAGCGGAGGAGTTCAAAGGCAAGGGCGTTGAAAAAACCCGTTTCTCCGTAAGCGACGGAGAAACGCGTTTCTCCCCAGATTTTGTGTAAATATAAATACAAGACCTCGTCAAATTGAGAACACAAAGATTGAGAATTCTTTATAAGAGAATTATTTTTGTTATTTACGAATTCAAGATATTCTTTTAGGTTGTGAGTGAGGTTGTAAATTACATCCGAACTCACATATATATTTCTTTCAAATTATTTGTTCTACTTTTGTTTAGAATAGACTCTAATTGGTAAAGAAAAATTGTTGTTGTTTTAGAAGTTGATTAAAACTTGTTTTAGTATTTTAATTTTTTTGTTTTAGTTATTTTTGTTTTTTTCTGTAAAATAGATTTTAATATTGAAAACTTTTTTGGACTTAAATGCTTGTTTGATGGGATAGAATCAGTAAATATTTAATTTCAATGCTTATATTGGTGAATATGTTAACAGTTACTCCCTCCGTCTCACATCTACGTGCGCATTTTGTCATTTTGAGCATTTCAAACCTACGTGTACATTTCCTAAAATAGATAGGAATCTTTATTATTCCCTCCCCTCATTTTCTCTCCTACATTATTTTAATACTCACAATACCATTATAATTTACTATTTGCTTCACTCATTTTTTCTTCTATTTTACTTTTACACTCACAACACTTTCTCCATTATTCACTTTTTTAATTTACGTGTAAAAGTCAAAATGTGCCCATAGATCCGGGATTGAGGGAGTATAATTCATAGTATCTTTTGCTTAAATCCGTAATCTCTGTTTGGTTTAAACTGATTTTCTAAATAGAAAACACATCATTCACCCGCGTTCCTTTTCTGTTTTCAGTTCCCGGGTTGGTAGCTCTCTCTTCTCTCTCTCACACACACACACACACACACACACACACACACACTCACACACACACACACTCCTGTCTTTATCTTTCCGTATAAATAGAAAACACAGTTATTTTAATAAGAAGAGTTTCCCTCTAAAGCTTTCAGCGTTTGCTGCACTCCCAAAAGTTACCGTTTTTAGTTCGATTTCTTGGTATGAAAATGAATATGATCTTAAGCTCTTGTCGTCTGAAAATTTGATGATTCTACCATAATTAAAACCTGGTAAGCCCATCTTGCTTATATCTCCAACTGATTTTGTGTGCTACTAGGCTGCAATTTTCTTGATTTTTTAATAATTATGGAAATTATAGAAAGTTACTGATTATTGCTTTAAAGCTGTGATTTTTTGTTCTCTGTAAGTAGAGATGACTAGATGAGGGTGTTTCATCAGTGAAATGAAAAGAATTTCTTATCGAAAGTGAGTTAAGAATGTTATTTGATTTGGGTTTCTTACTATTTTAAGTAGTACATTGAGCTGTTGAGTAATTTGGGTTTCTTGCTATTTTAAGTAATAAATTGAGATTTTTAAAAATTTGGTTTGTACTGATTTTTTACATAAATGAGATTTTCAAAGTTTTTTCTTTTTAGCAGTGATTTTTGAGATTTCAAGCGACTTGTGTTCCTTTCTATGTTTTAGCCTTTAGGTTTAGTTTCTTGCTATTTTCAGTAGGTATGAATATGATGTTAAGCTCTTGTTGTCTCAAAATTTGATAATTCTACCATAATCAAAACCTGGTAAGCCCATTTAGTTTATATCTCGAGCTGATTTTGTGTGCTCTTGGCTAAATTTTCCTTGATTTTTGACTAATTATGGAAATTATAGAAATTTACTACTGTTATTGCTTTAAAGTTGTGATTTAAGATGATGGTATTTCTTTAATGAAATGAAAAGAATTTCTTATCGGAAGTGAATTAAGAATGTTATTTGCTTTGGGTTTCTTGCTATTTTAAGTAGTTAATTGAGCTGTTGAGTAATTTGGGTTTCTTGCTATTTTAAGTAGTAAATTGAGATTTTTAGAGATTTGATTTGCACTGATTTTTTACATAATTGAGATTTTAAAGATTTTCTTTTTAGCATTGATTTTTGAGATTTCAAGTCATTTGTAAGTGATTTGTGTTCCTTTCTATGTTTTAGGTTTAGTTTCGGTGTGTGTGTGTGGTGTGTTGACTATAAGTAGCAACACAGAGTTTATTGCTTTTATCAGTATTTTTTAGTTATTTTTTCGATTTTCCTTTTGGTGATTTTGATTATTCTGTGCAGGTAAATTAATAGAGTGGTATTGTTCCTCTGTAAAGGGGTTTAAGAAACAATGGCTTACAATCGTAAGGGGGCTGATCAGCAGCCGCCAAGGCGGATTTTGCGAACTCAAACTATTGGTAGTTTAGGGGAGTCTATGATGGATAGTGAGGTGGTGCCTTCTTCACTTGTTGAGATTGCACCAATTCTTCGCGTTGCTAATGAAGTGGAACTCAGCAATCCAAGAGTTGCTCATCTCTGTAAGTCCCATTGACACTAAATTACTTTTTCCTTGTCAATATCCATCATAATAGGAAGTGTTCTTGCCTTTGTTCCTGTCAATTTTTCTAATACACATTTTGAAAAAATGGGTTCAAGTCTGATTTATAACGGTTCAAACTTTTTTTTTTTTGGTCTTATAATTGAATGGATAATAGTTGCTCCCTCTGGTTGGATATAACTCACTCTTTTTCACTTAAATGTTGGTTTTAAATAATCAACTCATTTGACCAAAAGCATTCAAATTCCAACTTTATCCATACATTGAAGCTTCTTGCATTCATTAATCGGTCCTATTGAGTGAAGTAATAGATGGGAGGGAGAGACAATTAAGAAGGGTAAATTTCGTACTTTATTCATTAAGTTGTTGTAATAATCTCATTTCTTAAAAGTTGTGAAAACCACAAAGAGTCAGATAAATCTGGCTAGAGAGGGAGTATATGACTATTGTAGGTGCAACTGAATTAGGCATGTCTTATGACATGGTAATAGTTTTTGCGTAATTTGATCAGTTAATGAGTATTGAACGTTTCGTCATCTACATGGGAGCTGATTATGTCTACAGTATTATTCAATAAATTCACCAACCCCAATGCACGCTGATGCCCTTTATCAAATCAGGCCGTTTCTATGCCTTTGAGAAAGCGCACAGACTAGATCCAACATCAAGTGGACGTGGTGTTCGTCAATTCAAGACTGCTCTTCTTCAACGTTTAGAGAGGGTATGCACCCTTTTTTATTCTTTGAGTAATACTAACCATAAATTGTCATTTTTTCGCTCCTCCCTTTTGTGGCATATTTATATTACATTTTAAATTGAACTTTTTGAGTTGTTATAATCTGGAGTTAAATGCTCAGGTAGACTATAAAAGCCTAACTTTAGAACATCTGATTTGAGATAGCGGAATCCCGTCTCACCTCACAGATATAGAGCCCTGAATCTATGTATCGTGGTTAGGAATTTGAATGGAGGCGTAATATTTTAAGGGAGCCAAAACTTATTGAACTAATTTACCAAGTTACGTTAAGTATTTTCAAGAACATATTGATAGTTTTTATTTTTTTTTTAGGAAAACTGATATTATTACATATGTTTTCTTTACTACGTGACAATGTGTGAAAATGCCTCTCCACTTGGTTAAGGTAGTCTGCTCCAAACTTTTTCTTATCGGTAATCAGTTACTGGTTGATTGAGCTAGAGAGAGAGGTGTCTTCTTGAGCATAATTTCTTCTACTTTATGTTTGTTTTCAATGCCTACCCTTTCCCCATTCACATTTAAACCTCCAAATATTACTAATGAAGGGTGCGCACTGAAATTAGGACAAAGCTCAGGGGTGGGCAATGAAACTTTGAGCTTGTTTTTCTTTTGGGTCTTCATTATTTGCTTGGGTTTGTGACGGTTTTTGTTATATAAATGATCTTTCTTTTATGCTTATGTCATCCTATGTTGAGTTCATTCTCATCTTTTATATAGCAGTGGAAATTAATGAATGTACCATTACTCATATCAGGAAAATGAAACAACATTAGCGGGGCGAACAAAAAGTGATGCTCGTGAAATGCAGAGTTTTTATCAGCACTATTATCGGAAGTATATTCAGGCTTTACAAACTGCTGGCAAAGCTGACCGGTTAGTTATCAAACTTTAAAGGCATAACTGACACATAGAATTGTTCTTTATCTGATTGAAAAAAAATAAAATAAAACCTTCTTCATGATTCAGTATCCGTCTCACGAAAGCATATCAAACTGCTGCTGTCCTATTTGAGGTCTTGAAGGCCGTGAATCTTAATGAAGCTGTTGAGGTGGCAGATGAGGTAAATATTAGAACAGCGTTCTTTCTTCCCACCTATTTCTTCTTAGCTTTCAATCATTATTTCTTTTTATATAAACTTTTTTTTTTCCTTTTTCATCTTTTCCTTTAAACTTTTTTAAGTTTATTTTTCCCCCACCTCTTTTCTTTGACGATTCCATATGACAATTCATGTTAGCCGACCCCAAATTATTTTTGGACCAAGTCTTTCTTGGTTTTATGTATGCTAGTTGTATGCGTAATTTGGTTCTTTTATCTGTATGTTAGATATTGGAAACTCACACAAAGGTTGCTGAGAAGACAGAGATGTATGTTCCTTATAATATACTTCCTCTTGACCCTGACAGTGCAAACCAAGCAATCATGAGATATCCAGAGGTTATTTCCTCCTATTACTGTGGGTCCTGATTTTCATTATATGTTGGTCAAATTTTGATCAAGTTGACCAAAAAAATCAAGGTGCGACATTTATTTGGGACGGAGGGAGTATTTTAGCTTCGTATATTGATAATTGGTTATTCACTTTGTAGATTCAAGCTTCTGTTACTGCTCTTCGCAACATCAGGGGCTTACCATGGCCCAAGGAGCACAAGAAGAAAGTAGACGAGGACATTTTGGATTGGCTACAGGCTATGTTTGGGTTTCAGGTGCTCAGTTAGTTTACTTGACCACTTTTTTTTTTTTAATTTACAATGGTGGGTCTGTGTTAACTTTGTTAACTTGCAGAAAGATAATGTGTCAAATCAACGGGAGCACTTAATATTATTATTGGCAAATGTACACATACGACAAAATCCAAAGCCTGACCAACAACCTAAGGTAACTTTCTATGAATATGGTTATGTTTTATGTTCACCGAGTATATCTACCTCTTGTTTACTCTGATACGACATTTCTACATTGTTGTTCTTTAGTTGGATGATGGTGCGCTTACTGAAGTCATGAAGAAACTTTTCAAGAACTACAAAAGATGGTGCAAGTATTTGGGTCGCAAAAGTAGTCTTTGGTGAGTGAATTTCCCCTTAAAAGTTATCTTAGTTGTTAGGGACCTCTTTCTCTACATCTACCGTATTTGATAGTTTGCTACTTCATATACCATTTTTATATGATGTTGGGTTAAATAGAAACCACCCTCTTATGGATACTAAATATTTACAGAAAAATCTTTTGTCACCCAATCTTTCTATTGGCTGCGATAATAACTGGTTGAGTGTGTCACTAAAGCTCAACCACTTAAGTACAGATTTAGACATGACTGTTCATGGTTAACCTCAACTGGTGCCACCCTTATTAAACCATATAATTTCATTTTAACCAAGTTCTGGTTACAATCAACAGCAAGACTCCTTATACTTCTTGTAAGTTTGTCCATTCAAGTCATAGTATTGGAGAAAGTCAAAAAATCTATTACTTCCTCCGTCCCTAAATGAATGTCCAAAGCTTTTTAGTAACATAAGTACATAACAACCCTTAATGATCTCACCATATTGCATCATGAGTCTAAGTGTGAATTAAAACTACTTTTATAATGTAGGCGGATTTAGTAACTTCCTAAAAAAATTTGACATTCATTTTGGGACATTTTTTTTCAGAATTTGGACATTGATTTAGGGATGGAGGGAGTAGTTTATAAGTGGTGTGAAAAGAAAAAGCAGTTGCATTTAGCTGGCTTAGTTCCAAGGATACATAATAGCTCAGCTTGTGAGAGGTCATACTTTTTCATGGAAGTTAATATCTCAAAAAAAAAAAAAAAAGCAACGTAACTGGACATTATTTAAGGTAAATAGAACTATGTTGGTCCAGGGAATTCACTTTGATGTTTGACAATGTGCTTCATTTTTTTACTATAACGTCTCAATGCATATTTATGTCATTTGCAGGTTGCCAACCATACAACAAGAAGTGCAACAGAGAAAATTGTTATACATGGGGTTATATCTTCTCATATGGGGTGAAGCTGCAAATTTGCGATTTATGCCAGAATGCCTTTGCTACATATATCATCACGTATATATCAAACATTTCTCTTTCTTCCTACATTTTGTACTTCAATTTTATGTCTATCGTTGGAGTCTGCCCTTTCACTTTTTGTGGCATGTCTTTCTGTTGATTTATTTATCTTGTTTCTCTCGCCGTTTCTGTTTGTCCTTTTTGTTCGCTGCTAAAATCAGTGGAGAAGCCAGATTTTTTTCCGAAGGGGGTCAATATTGCTTAAGGAATAAAAGTTAATCTTTTCATGTAGAAATCTTATACAAAAGAGGGTCAAAATGATATCATTGTTCAAATTTTACCATTGATGAAGGGGGTCGAAACCGAAAAAAAATAACATTATTAGTGTACTATTTAAAATTTTAGAGGTACAAAAATGACATTTCCAAAAATTAAGGGGGTCGAGTGACCCCCATCAACTACAAGCGGCTTCGCCACTGGCCCAAAGTATAACATTTTGTTAACTTTTCTAATCATTTTAACTTAGATTTCTAAATATAAATTGCATTTTCTTATTCTTCTTGTTCTCCTAGATGGCATTTGAACTCTACGGTATGCTGGCTGGTAGTGTCAGTCCAATGACCGGTGAGAATATTAAGCCTGCATATGGAGGTGACGAGGAGGCTTTTCTGAGGAAAGTAGTAACTCCAATCTACAATACGATAGCAAAGGTGCGGTTAAATGTATAATTTTTTTTTTTTTCCGTTTCCTTCTGAATTATGGTTTATATACCTATCATTTGAATATTTGTTCCTTACAGGAAGCCAAAAGGAGCAGGGGAGGAACAACAAAGCACTCTCAGTGGAGAAACTATGACGACCTAAATGAGTACTTCTGGTACTTACTGTCATTTGCTTACTACTCCCTCCGTCCCAAAATGAATGTCCAAAAAAATTCAAATTTGCTCTTGATCTTGAACACGTTTGAAGTTTTTTTTGGACGTTCATTTTGGGACAGAAGTAGTATCACTTTGTTGCGAGTATAAAGAACATAGTAAGTTGACATGTGGGTACTAAATGGCAGGTCCATTGACTGTTTCCGCCTAGGTTGGCCAATGCGTGCTGACGCTGATTTCTTTTGTCTACCTCCAGAACAGCCTCGAGTTGATAAGAATGATGTATGCCTTGTTGTACTTAAGACTCTTTTATGCCAGTACTTCGTACTTGATTCCTATTAATAATACTTCACATTTTTTACTGTTAAAGAATTGATTTATTAATTTTTTATGATAAAATAAGTAAAATTCTTTTTCTTTGACCACTATTGAATTTGCTTATACGGTTAAAAAGGTATAGTTATTTAGAGTGCTCATGTTTGTTATTAACAGATAGTTCTTACATACACCAGTGACATTAAGGTCATTAAGTATTGACAAATCTTTACCACCACGTCAGCCTTATCATAGTTGTCAAATTCTCTAACATGCTGCTAAGAAAATGAAAAAATAATTTTGCTGTTACGAAATTAGTGCTGGCCTGTTATATTCAGATTATTGCCAATGCCAGCATTTATCCTTGATATGTTCTTATTGGGTGCAAAAATGTAGGGTTCCTGGACCTTCGAAACATTGACAGCTATAAGGTTGCCAAATAGTCTAATGCTTAACCTATTAAATATATGATGCAGAGCATGGTATGAAGACATGTCCATCTGACCACTCGCGATTGCAAATATCTGATATGCATAAAGGCAACAAATGGAATATCATTATTCTTTCGAACCTTTACTTTTTCTGGGAGTTGGATTTCTCATATGGATAATAATTATTTCAGGAGACCAAGCCCTCTACAGGGGATAAATGGATGGGAAAAGTCAATTTTGTGGAGATAGACTCATATTGGCATATTTTCAGAAGCTTCGACCGGATGTGGAGCTTTTTTATCTTAAGTTTACAGGTAATTTTTTTTCTTCGTCCAGTACTTACGGCTGTTGTTTTAGCTTTGGTCTTACTGATCTATTTTTGGTAAATTCTTGGCATAAATATGTTAAGGCAATGATCATTATTGCCTGGAACGGTTCGGGTCAGCCAACATCCATAGTTGAGGCAGAGGTGTTCCTGAAAGTTTTGAGCATCTTCATAACAGCTGCCATATTGAAACTTCTTCAAGGTAAATAAAAATACATGATCTTATACCTTATATGCATTGATTACACAAATTCTTCATGTTTCTTTACCCTTTCTCCTGTATACATAATAATGTTGCAAATGTTCTCTTTATGTTACAAATATCACATTACATTTTCCCATCACTCTCATTAATTTAAGAGATTAAGCTTATGAATCTGCGAGCATGGGAGGTAGCTTAGTGACATTTGTGATATGCCAAGGCAACGACTAACGATCATACATGTTGACCAGTAAACTTTATAACCATTTGCACTAATTTGTATTCTTTTAAATAGATGATCCTTGATTTCTGATGGACCAATATAGATATGCAGACAACTTTCCGTTTTGTTAGAATGTTCTCTTGCGTCATTGCTTTATATATATATATATATATATATATATATATATATATATATATATAGTGGCCCATTATTTTTGGACCAAAATGCCCCTTCATCTTGTACAAGAACTAAAAATATAGAAGGGGTATTTTGGTATTTTAGGCACGCTACTGCTGGTGCCCACACGCTGTCAGTCTTCTTGGTGCTCGGGTGCTCGATTCCCAAGGCGCGCCGATACCTGTGCGCCGGCTAATGCCTAAAATACCAAAATACCCCTTCTTTATTTTTAGTTCATGTACAAGACATTTTGGCAAAAAAATAATGGGCCACTTGCTAGGATACTCCTATTGTGGGTATCCTAACAAAACCATATATATATATATACTCCCTCCGTCCAATTTGTTACTTCACAGTTACTGTACTCACGTAAATTAAGTAAATTAAGGAGGGAGTATTATATTGAAAGTGTTGTGAGTGTGAAAGTAAAATAGGAGAGAGAATGAGTGGAGGGTATAGTAAATTATAATGGTGTTGTGAGTATTAAAATAATGTAGGAGAGAGAATGAGTGGGGTAGGGTTAATATTTTAATGATATAAACTTTCCATTTTAGGTAAAAAACAAAGTGTGAAGTATGTATTTGGACGCCCAAAATAGAAAGTGTGAAGTAAGTAATTGGACGGAGGGAGTATATAAAGAGTTGCTGGTAGCTCATATGGTAAACCATTTCCGGTTCTTAAAAAAAATACCCTGCCTCATTGCTTTCACTTAGGTAATTCCAATAGATATCTTGACGCAGCATGGAAGCAATATTCGTGAATAGCCAACGCTAAACACAAGAGTTCACAAGCAATGAACCCTAGAAATCAATAAACTGGAATCCATCAGAGAAAAGAGAAAAACCCTTCGAAATTATATCATAAAAACTGAGTTTAACAAAGCCATAAATATGTTTAAATACTTCCTTGAAACCCTAAGACGAAATAGCAAAACAAAGACCAAAATAACCCCAACTTAAGGTTCAAACATCAGTAAAAACGGAAGCAAAAACGGAATAAGGAAACTGGACGCGACGCGAGGCGGGCGCCTGGAGGCGGGTCAGGCGGACGCCTGGGGAGCAGAAAGAATTCCCCTCGTCGAACCAAGGTGAGGCGCCTGAATATGACAGACGTCCATATTCAGAACGTTACAAACAACCTCCTCCTTATAATGTTTGCCAATAGAAATAGGAACCCTGCAAGTTCGTGATACCCGGAGTTCTGAACCTTTATTCACCCATCCCAAACTATAAGGTTTCTCATGAGGTTCAGTTTTTAACCCAAAAAAAATCAACCAATTTCTGCGAAACTAGATTTTCAGTACAACCATTATCAATAATCAAATTACATACCTTGTTGTTAACAGAACAGTGTGCTCTCAACAGATTTTTCCGTTGGCCCTCGTCTTTGGAAGAAAGCAGCATTTGTTGAAGCACACACCCGACTCTCTCCTCAGACTCCTCTTCAGCAAATTCGACCCCTTCATACTCATCAGCTTCATGTTCTTCCTCGTCTTCCTCATGCAGAATTGCAGCAGTTCGCCGGGTGGGGCAAATGTTCGACCTGTAACCCTGTCCACCACAACGAAAACACTTATCCCATGTTGGCTTGGCATACGGATTTGCTGTTTTCTGTGTTGGAGTTTTGTTCCCTGCGGTACTGCTAGTGCTGCCTGTACTCTTAGCCTGCGGAGTTGGGTCCTTATCAGCTACTACTTCAGAACTACCCTGTTGAGGAAATCTGGGAAAAGGGGTAAAATTTTTCGAACTCGATTTCTCCATAAGTTCAGCTTTCAGGCCAGAGTGGAAGCGTCCGTCAGAGTCCAAACATGATGCAAACCATCTTTTCCTGTATCGAACCTTTCAAGCCGTTAATATAACGAGCAACTTTCTGTTCCTCGGTCTCCTCAACCCTAACCCGCGCTGTATACCTCTGAAATTCTGTAGTATATTCATCAACCGTTCTTTTGCCCTGCACACAGTTGAGATACAACTTATATAGAGTCTGCTCATAATCTGCTGGTAGAAATCGCTCCGAAATCAACTGCTTTATACGCCTCCAGATTTTTAATTGGCCCCTTTCCTTGCCGTCGTCTCTGATCAACCAGTTTTTTCCACCAGACCATAGCAGTACTCTTCAATCGGATCGCCACCATCTTTACCTGTTTATTCGTAGGTACCTCCATAGCCTCGAAAAATCGATCAACATTGTTCTGCCAATCCAGAAAATCTTCAATCCCCATGGTCCCATAGACTAAAGGAATGTCAGCCTTAATCCTATAATCCTGGTAGTGTCGATTATCACCCTGACCCGACTCTTCATCATTATTAACCTCGTCATCGGAATTGGAACTGGAATCCTCTTCATCCCTATTTTCTACCCTTCTAGGACGTCGAACCAGTTCACCTTCCCAGTCTCTCTCGTCACCACGGTTTCGATTAGCACGAGCGTTTTGAGCTTGTTGAGCATCCACCAAGGCTGCAACCTGTGTCGTCAAGGCAGCAATAGCGGTGGTTATGCCATCGATATCTGCCTTTATTGCTTGATCTCCCATAATGATTCAGCGATGAAAAGACAGGATAAAGCCTGCTCTGATACCAACTGACGCAGCACGGAAGCAATATTCGTGAATAGCCAACGCTAAACACAAGAGTTCACAAGCAATGAACCCTAGAAATCAATAAACTGGAATCCACCAGAGAAAAGAGAAAAACCCTTCGAAATTTTATCATAAAAACCGAGTTTAACAAAGCCATAAAAGTGTTTAAATACTTCCTTGAAACCCTAAGACAAAATAGCAAAACAAAGACCAAAATAACCCCAACTTAAGGTTCAAACATCAGTAAAAACGGAAGCAAAAACGGAATAAGGAAACTGGACGACGACGCGAGGCGGGCGCCTGGACGCGGGTCAGGCGGACGCCTGGAGAGCAGAAAGAATTCCCCTCGTCGAACCAAGGTGAGGCGGGCGCCTGGGCAGGGCTGGGGCGGACGCCTGGGCAGGGCTGGGTCGGACGCCTGGGAAACAGAAAGAAACTCCCTCGTCGAACCAAGATGAGGCGTGCGCCTGGGCAGGGTTGGGGCGGCCGCCTGGGCACCAGCGGCTGAATCTCCATGCTGACCTGCATCATATCTGTACCAAAGAAAAGGTGAGTAGACATGTCTGAAACCTGATTGGTTCAACTTGATGCTATTTCTCGCACCTCTAAGAGGTTCCTATAATGTGTGTATAAATATGAGTATATATAGATATGGCCTTCTGTCTGTATGGGAATTAGTAGTCTGCTGTGGTAACTGCAATGATGCATCATTGGTTAGGAGCTCTAATATGCTTATTTCGTTCTCTTGATTTAAATTTTGCAGCTGTTATTGATATAATAATGATGTGGAAAGCACGATATAACATGTCCTTTCATGTCAAGCTGAGATACATCTTAAAGGCTATTTCTGCTGCAGCTTGGGTGGTTGTTTTACCAATAACATATGCTTATAGTTTGAAAAATCCTACTGGGTTTTCACAGACTATTACGAATTGGTTTGGCAATCACAATAGTCGGTCAGGCTCACCTTCTTTGTTCATTTTGGCGGTCGTCATTTACTTGTCTCCAAACATGTTATCTGCATTGTTATTCCTGCTTCCGTTTATCCGTCGGCGCCTAGAGGGTTCAGACTATAAAATTATCAGGTTCATCATGTGGTGGTCTCAGGTAATGTCAGACACCCAAAGCATCAATCATCTGGTGTATTCAAATAGACCATTTTTTTAATTCTTTTTCTAAATTTTTTAATATACTACTGTTATATATATAGTTGTCTTCAAGTAAATCTTTGTATTGTTCTCTTATACAGCTTCCGCTCTATGTTGGAAGGGGTATGCATGAAGATTTCTGGTCTCTTTTCAAGTAAGAATACTATAGTTGACTGCCCTCTTGAATTTGTTGCTCGCTGAACTCATAATTAACTTTTAATTTTTTGCTTTTAGGTACACCTGGTTTTGGGTTCTACTCATAGTGGCAAAACTAGCATTCAGTTTCTATATAGAGGTATTTTTCTCGTTCTTAATTTTACTCTAGTAAGATATGGTTCAAGGTTTGTTTATATTGGATGTCTCTCTGCTTCCTAGAGGTTGTGGAAACAGTTCAAGCTATGTAATGGTTTCACTTTCTTGACAGTTTGGTAGTTCTCTCTTTTTTTTTTTTTTTTTTTTTAATATTGGATAGTTATTAGTCCCCTGCTATCAAACTTTGCGGAAAAAGAATCGACATCTCGATGTGATCATAAGTTGAGGAGGAGGTTCTCTAATCTTAGTGTCAGTGCTGATTTTTGGTTCTAAACCAATGAACCACACACACACACACACACATATACCTGTTTACTTTGGTTACGTAGTGGCACTGGACTGTTTTACCATGATAGATGTTACACCACCCGGTAACAGCCCGTAAAAGTTTGGACCTTTGCCTTACTAGCCGATGTTTTGACCTATGCTCCAGGGACATGGTTTCTCCCGGAAAAGGATTGGAGAAGTCATTGGACCTTGCGGCCTCTACCATTACAATATTGTTATTTCCATATTTGCTCCAGATTGTCATTGGCCCATTAAATAGGACCGTATCAGCTATTGGGTCAGTATAAGAAATGGTCCCAAACAGCTAGATCACCTAGGAATCAAAATTTAAATGCCCTATGTGGCCCTTAGAGTGTTAGGTGGGACCAACTGGGCTAGCAGTCACTAATAAATTCTTCTATGCCTAATTAAGCATTATGTGTTACATATTGCAGATAAAGCCTCTGGTGGGTCCAACAAAAGCAGTCATGCGAGTTCACATAGCAAATTACCAGTGGCATGAGTTCTTCCCTAGTGGTAATGAAGTGGTCTGCAATCTTCATTTGCATTGATACATATATGACTTACCAGTATAAACTTTTTTTTCTCTCTTTGCAGCTCACAACAATATTGGTGTTGTGATTGTACTCTGGGCTCCCATTGTTCTTGTAAGCTCACTTATCTCAGCAGTCTATATTCCGTTGGGTTTTATTCCATGCTTAAAACTTGGTTTACACAAGACTTATTCTTACAGGTCTATTTCATGGATACCCAAATCTGGTATGCCATTTTCTCCACAATATTTGGTGGTATTTTTGGTGCATTTCGACGACTTGGAGAGGTTGGTGGAGCTGCCTTTTCCTAGCTCATAATATTATAAGCTAATTCTCGTTACCTGTCTTTTATCAAGAATTAGATCAGATACTTTCAGTTAAAAGTTCTTCTCCCTCTGTCCCCAAAGTCGCATATGACAAGTCCAACTTTTTATGGTTGATGCTTTACTTGCATCTTCTTGAAATTATTGTAGATTTATTGCCTTTTGAGATATGGGTCTCTTTTTAGGGGGAGGGGGAGGAGGGAGTATATTATTTCCTTTCCATCCGTGCCTCGGCATAAAAGTATAACCAAAGGCTGTTCATTGCTGAATTGTTTAGGCTAGATCATGTAGATGGTCAGAGGCATTGTGTTATAGCAAAAAAAAAAAAAAAAAAAAAGATATTGCACAGTTACATAAGGGATTTTGGTTGTCTATATAGCTTATTGTGGTCCTCAGCCGGTGATGGTAGAACAATTATGAGCAAAATCAGGTAGATGTTCATTGCTTAGTTGCGATAGGCTAGCTCATGTAAATCTTAATTATATTATTCCCTCCGTCCCAAAGTAAATGTCCGAAAATTGCCAAATATATTCCTGACCATTAACAAATTTAACCATTTCTTGAACATTCATTTTGGGACGGAGGGAGTATGATTTTGCTCATAACATGACAGATTAAATGTATCCATAACATGCACCAAAAGATTATATGATGTTGCACAGTTGCAAAAGGCATTGTGCTAGGCTAGATGATGTAGATGTTCATTGCTGAATTGTGCTAGGCTAAATCATATACACCATAATTATATCTTTTTGTAAACCCAGCATTTCCTTTAGGTTTACTTTCTAGCAAAATCCTCCATGTTCTCCTCTCACATGCTTAGGGATACTTATCAAGCACTTCTTTTATTTATTATTAATATTGTTATAAATTATTTCTCTGATTAACCTCTGTGGAAGGGAAAGTTGGTGTTTTTATCCTGAAATGAATGTATGCATCAATTGTTGAATCTTCTTGTAATAATAAATTTCACTCCCATGGTTCCAGATCAGAACATTAGGGATGCTGAGATCCCGATTCCGTTCACTGCCGGGTGCCTTTAATGCCTGCTTAATACCAGCAGAAAGTAATGAAAAGATTAAGAAGGGACTCAGAGCAACATTATCTCGAAGATTTACTGAGGTTTAATAAGCTTTCCTTTATTTACAATATGATGCTGCCTAATTAGTACCTGCTTCCTTGGTTAGCGATTCTACAAGTTGACTTTATATTTCAGATCCCATCTAACAAAGAGAAGGAGGCCGCAAGATTTGCTCAGATGTGGAACAAAATTATTGATAGTTTCAGAGAGGAGGATTTGATAAGTAATAGGTAATTTGAGGGAAATAGTATATGGAGGCGTATTCCCGTTTTGTTTTTACTATTCCATCCGTCCCAAAATGAATGTCAATTTTTTGGAGATGTTGCTATATCACCCATCATCAAACAACAAGTTCTAATTCACAATTACACTCATGATGCAATATGAAGAGATTATGAAGGGTTTGCATGTACTTATGCTTCTAAAAATGCTTAAATCACAACTTTCTTAAATGTCTTTCTAAGTTAAAATCGGACATTCATTTTGGAATGGAGGGAGTACAATTTTGTCCTAGTTGATATTTGTTTCTAGATATCTGGTTTGAAACTCCAAAATTAGGTTATACATTTGACTTGCTTTCCAGGGAAAAGGACTTGTTACTCATGCCATATTGGGCGGACCGTGACTTGGATCTTGTGCAGTGGCCTCCATTTTTACTTGCGAGCAAGGTCTGTTACTTGTGAACGAAATGCTTTTTTATAATGTTCTTCCACTGGTATTTATCCATCAGTTTTTGATTCTGCAGCTTCCTATAGCATTGGATATGGCAAAAGACAGTAATGGGAGAGACCGTGAACTTAAAAAAAGGCTTAATGCAGACGACTATATGCTCAGTGCTGTTCAAGAATGCTATGCTTCATGTAAAAATATTATGAACTTTTTGGTTTTAGGGGAACGTGAAAAAAAGTAAGTTAATTTAGCGTAAGAGTCAACTCGGTAATCCAATCTCTGCCTTCCTTTGGCTTGTTATTGACTAGTTTTATTTACAGGATTATCAATGAAATCTTCTCCAAAGTTGACCAGCATATAGAGAAAGATACTCTAATAAGTGAATTGGATATGAGTGCCCTCCCTAGTCTCTCCGATCAATTTATCCAGCTTATTGAATATTTGGTAATATTTAAGATATTCACTTTCGTAAAGTAGTTACGCCTTGGATGAGGCTATCAAAACACTAATACGCTCTCTTTTTTCAGAATAAAAACAAAAAAGAGGACAAGGATCAGGTTGTAATTGTTTTACTCAACATGCTAGAAGTGGTAACTCGAGACATTATGGAAGAGTCAATTCCGAGGTAAAATCGATGGAATCATTTACTTCTTCATTTGCTTGGCACTTTTTTTTTATTAAAAAAAAATTGGTTTTTCTTATTAATTGATAACTTAATCGAGTACAATAGTGACACTTGGCACTTTACACCTTCATATGGAAGCTTCATTATTTTCGTTTGATAGTTTGCTAGAATCATCCCATGGCGGCCCTTATGGAGTGCATGAAGGAATGGCACCACTCGACAAACAATATCAGTTCTTTGGATCCCTTAGGTTTCCAGTTACAGAAGAACAAGATGCTTGGAAAGAGAAAGTAGGTTTACACTCTTATCATATAATAACTGATTTCTCTCCTTGTTTTACCGCCAGGGGCACAAAATAAGATTACAAAATCTTGGTTGCAAAAACAGTTGGCGATACTACAAAACTCTTTTTTTCTTTTTTGTGCTTAATTGGATGCTTAATATATGAGTACTAATGGGGCTTATAAACACAACACCCAATCAACTATTGCCAACTATGTTTGTGACCAAACTTTTGTTAAATTTTTTGGTGATTCTAGTATTAATCTTTTCTCTCTGTGTCTAAGAGTTCAATTATTTGGTTTCTTTCCCTCTTATGTATAAAATGCTTGATATTTCTTCAGATCAGAAGGTTACAACTGCTGCTTACTGTGAAGGAGTCGGCAATGGATGTGCCATCAAACTTAGAGGCCAGAAGGCGAATATCTTTCTTCTCAAATTCACTATTTATGGACATGCCTGCAGCACCCAAAGTTCGAAATATGATTTCATTCTCGTGAGTTGAATTAGTTAATTGCATTTGGTAGTCTCCGTTTCATGGTTTATGGCCGAGTTTTATCCTCATTCAACTTCCAAAGATATTTACTTTCCGTGAAACTATCTAGTTTCTTTAGAAGTCTTTTTTAAAAGGGTTCAGAACCTTTTCCAGCCAGGTTAAGACCTTTGGAGTTTGTCCGAAATGAGTGTTACTCTTGTGCATATATGAATTCCAGCTTTTGGTGGAAAATGCTAGGGATTCTAAAGCGTCAACCCAAATTTTCTATCCAAACTATTTTGCAGTAAATGTGACTGGTTAGTCACATTAAATCAAGTTATTGAGACATTCAGTCAAAGGCACTCCATTAAGCATTGATCTCCTACCATCTTCCTCCAACCATCTCTCCTCTCTATATAACATAGATACATACTCCCTCCATCCCAAAATGAATGTCCATATTTTCTCTTGATCAATAGCAAATTTGAACATATATATATATATATATATATATATATATATATATATATATATATATATATAGTATAAATCACACCTCCACTATCTACAGTACTATGAACAGTTCCATATGCCGAATTTCCCATTTTGCCCTCACTAAGTTGTCCCTTTCCCATTTTGCCCTTAAAAAAAATTTCTTTTTTTAAATTAAAAAAAAATAAAAATAAATGTGTCCTCGGACACGGGCTTAAAAAAAACCAAAAACGTGTCTTCGGACACGGGCTTTTACTAGTATATATATATATATATTGGAGTCAGCTAGCTGGATAATAACTAGAAAAAGAAAAAAATTATATTTAAATATACATATGTACATATTTTGAAAAAAAAATCATAGGAATCGCCATCTTGGCCATGATGCTGTTGATTGTTATGTACAGTAACATTCTACTGGTTAGGAGGAAGTCAGTTGCTTTTGAGTTGGCTTACGCTTACTACTATGAATACCAAATTTACTTGGTTGCTTTTATTCTTAGTGTCCTGACTCCTTACTACAACGAGGATGTACTTTTCTCTATGGATGGCCTGGAAAAGCCAAATGAAGATGGTGTCTCTATTCTTTTCTACTTGCAAAAGATTTTCCCTGGTCAGTCCCTTCCATTTGTGGTTTCCTTTTGTGAAATATCAGCCATGAAATCATACTTTACATTACACTGAGCAAAGCTATTTTTGATACAGATGAGTGGACCAACTTCCTTGAGCGGATTGGTCGTGGTAATGAAGAAAAGTTGAAAGGGATTACAGATTCAGAAGATGAACTTCGCCTTTGGGCATCATATAGAGGCCAAACACTCACCAAGACTGGTATCATTTCTTAATTTTATTTTAAAATAATACTCCCTCCGTCCCATCCTAAAGTTAAAAAATTAATGGCTTCAAGAATTATGAAAGTGTACTTTCTACAATTAAAATATTGTGAGTGGAGTAGGATGTTGTGAGTAAAGAAAGTGGGTAGGAGAGAGAAAGTGTGGTAGGGAATATCTAGTAGATAATTGTTGTGAGTATGACATGTGGGGCCCATTGAATAAAGAAGTAATAAAATCTTTCTATTTTGGGATTTTGAACTTTAAGATTGGACAACCTTTTGGGAAACTTTTTGAACTTTAAGATGGGACGGAGGGAGTATTCTATTTCACTTTTTTAAGAGCATGCTATTGAATATTCTTATACATTTCACATGTATTTTAGAAAGACAGGAGATTGTGATCCAATAACAAAAGAAGTATGGACTACTACATTTCTTTTCTTTCTATTTTCACTTCTGTTAATTTTATTTTTTTTACTATGTTTCTTGTGTTTATTTTTCACATTTAAACATTCAAGTACGGGGTATGATGTATTATCGACAAGCTTTGGAGCTTCAGGCTTTCCTTGACATGGCAAAGGATGATGGTACATATAGCTTTAACGTAAATCCCTGATTTATTCACTTTAATCGGTCATTTATATACATTTTCTTGTTTCCTTATTTTTCAGAGTTAATGAAGGGCTACAAGGCTGCTGAATCTAATACAGAAGAACACTTGAGAAATCAACGATCGTTATTAACACAGTGTCAAGCAGTTGCAGATATGAAGTTCACGTATGTGGTGTCATGTCAGCAATATGGGGTTCACAAACGATCGGGTGATCAGCGTTCAAAAGACATTCTAAGGCTTATGACAACGTATATCTCTGGATTTTTTTTTATTTATTCACGAGTTATTTATTATTATTTTTTTCAATAAACAAGTGTCTACACTAATTTAATTTATGAAACAGGTACCCCTCTCTTCGTGTTGCTTACATTGATGAGGTTGAAGAAAATGTCAAAGACAGATCCAAACCAATGGTCGGGCAAGTTTCTTATTATTCTGCTCTGGTGAAAGCTCTTCCAAAGTCTGTTGACTCCTCTGACTCAGTGCAGGACCTAGACCAGGTACAAAGCTTAATCTAAGCAGTGCATTTTCGGGTAACTGAAATCTAAAAACTAAAAAGCAATGGAAAAATATCTTGCCCCGTTTGGATTTGTGGTTTTTAGTTTATTTATGTTTTTTTTTTTTTGTATTGCAATGATTAGGTGAGAAAATATGAGAGAGAGAGAGAGATAGAAAAGAAGTGGGCCAAAGAGAGAGAAAGGAAAAGGAAAAAAAAAACCACTAATCAGAAATATAACCACCAATCTGAAGAGGGCCTATGTTTCTCTATTCACATTGTAGCCTTCTTCTATTTGCATGTCTTCATTCAAGTTACTGTTAGAATTATGTTCTCGTGGTGGAAGTTAATCTCCCTTTCTCACTCGTTATTATATTTTCTTCTCAGTGCATATCTGTTATTCAGTTTCCTGTTTCTTGGTAGATGTTGAATGATTTGCACCTGAATTATGTTTGAAATACAAAACAAAATACTTGCTTATTTCTTGGAATTTAGGGTTAAAATTATGCATCTTTAGGCAGCAAGTTGTCCAAGTTTACATATCTGCTGACAAAATTATCCTTTTTTCACTTGTACATATCTGAGAAGTCTCAGTTGTCGATCGAGTGACTATTCTCCATTCGTCATTTATAATTGAGACTACCTTTATTGATGATTGTAATTCTTTTGTCCGCTTGCCCGTCAGAATACCAATGGTTTTGAAACAATATTTAACTCAATGTCCTCAGGTTATTTATCGGATAAAACTTCCAGGACCAGCCATTTTGGGGGAAGGAAAGCCAGAAAATCAAAACCATGCCATAATCTTTACACGCGGTGAAGGCTTGCAGACAATAGATATGAACCAGGTAAGATTGTACTTTTGACTATCAAAACTATTTTATTCTCTTGGAAGAAAATAGGATGCTGATTGTCTTATCTATAGGACAACTACTTGGAAGAAGCCTTCAAAATGAGAAACTTGCTTCAAGAGTTTCTCGAAAAGCATGGTGTCAGGACTCCAACAATACTTGGACTTAGGGAGCATATATTCACTGGCAGGTACTTGAACATAAAACGAAACAAGGATTTGCTTATTTTCATTATTGATCATTCATAAGGCTTTTTTTAAAAAAAAATAAATAATTTTTATCATATTTATAGTAGCCGAACCCAAATTGTTTTGGGATTAAGGTTTTTTTGTTTTTGTATCATTGATAAGGCCTTTTTTTGTTTTGTAGTGTTTCTTCTCTTGCATGGTTCATGTCAAATCAAGAGACCAGTTTTGTAACAATTGGGCAGAGATTACTGGCTAATCCTTTAAAGTAAGTCTTTCACATTACCTATTTTTATGGAAATAAGTGCAGATAGTTGTACTGAAATTTTAGTTTAGCTCGGTATCCATGTAAATTTCATCTATCTTTGTGAAGTATGAATTTCAATAAAGTAGGTGTTTTTTTTTAAAGACCATTCATTGCCGAGTTAGGAAACTAGCCCATCATTTGCCACGATTAATTTGTTCATTCCAGTTTTTTTTTTCTTTCTATTTTATGTTTCATGGAACATCAACTTTTATTGCAATATTGATCCTTATCCCATTCCCTATCAATGTTCATATATTTTTTTGAAAGAATGTTTATATATAGTTTGTACATCACGATAGTTTAAGATTCTATATTCTTAACCTGCATTCTTCTGGGAGTGGTGTGGTTGCCTACTCTTATTTGTATATGGAATCCACATGCTGTTGTCCATGTGATGCAGCCAGAATAAATCTCCATTTTGAGAGTATATTTAGCGCACGGGCAAGAAGGGAATGGGAATTTTAGGACGAATTGGAGGTTGAAACCAAGTTGTTTCAGTTTTATTGAGTTTGTTGAGTTCTGTGGTCTATTTCATTTTCTTATTTGCGATTTTTATTAATTTCCCTGTATTATAATATTTAGGGTTATTCTTTAGTTTCTATGAGTCATATTTATAAGAGAATTTCTCCTCTGACCTAAAGAATCCTATTGGGTCACATCTCCCTCCCCCCACCACGAGTTCTAATTTTTCCTTGTGTTTACTTCTTTTTCTCACGTGATCCAATCAGACTGTTTACTCTGGGAATCATTGTCCCATTTACTTTAGAGACTGCTTTTCTTTATGTATACTCCCTCCGTCCCATAGAAATATAGAATTTTTGGTCTGGTGCAGAGATTAAGGAGGAAGTATTATATTGAAAGTGTTGTGAGTGTGAAAATAAAATAGGAGAGAGAATGAGTGGAGAGAATAGTAAATTATAATGGTGATGTGAGTATTAAAATAATGTAGGAGAGAGAATGAGTGGAGGGAATAGTAAAGATTCCTTTCCATTTTAGGAAAGTTATATATTATTGTGGGATGCCCAAAAAGGAAATTTTATATATTATCGTGGGACGGAGAGAGTATACATGTAACATTACCTTTCATTAAAGATTATTCTCGCATGCTTTCCAATTCATTAGAAGCTTTCTTGTCAATTCTGTCTTGCGGAATTTTTTGAAGCCTTGTAGTAATTTACTTGTAAGAACAAAAATGGTAGATATGAAATGCGAGTTTGATTTTAACATATCCATTCTTGGACTAATAACTAGTGGCTGTTGTGGTAAGTATGATATCCAAGTGCATGCATGTGTATGGACAGACAGCATCTAAGGAAAGAATTGCCGTATGTAGAGAAATGATTGGTGGGACTTAGTCCGCAGCTATCTCATTCTGGTGCTGTTTGTGTTAAATATATATATGTTGGACTTTTATGTGGCTTCTTCAAACTTAACGGAAAACTTGACAGAGAAACTAACGGAAATTGGGAAGAACAATTTAGAAAGTCGAGTCTTGTGTAGCACAATTTCCGTAAGAAGTATTTGCCCCGCACAGGTGCTTACGGTTTAAATGGCAAACTTCTCGTGAGATAAAACGACTTATAATCACCAATAGGAGCACTCCAAATTGGTAACTCTACGAACTAATCACTATTTAGAACTTTGGACTTTGAAAGATTTGATGCAACAAGATGCCAATGATTTGGGTATGTTTATCTATCTCTCTAGAGGGTAAGAATTCTCAAATGACTGTATGAATATATTGAAATTCGGAGGGGGAAGTATATAAGGAAAGTCAAAAGGTTTTGTGCCTTTTCCCTTGAAAAGGTGCAAACTTTCGAACAGCTGCAAGGGCACGAGTCGTGCAATGGCACGAGTCGTGCCCACGACTGCTCCCAAGCATTCCCACTCGCCCGATCGATTTGAGCAAATGGTCATCGTAATCCCACTCGTGCTCACGACTCGTGCTCGAGTCCCCACTGCTCGATCGCCTTTGAGCCAAAAACTCATCACCCAAAAACATCAGGCTCAAAACCCAATTTGATCCAAACGATCAAATTGACCCTTTAACCAACTTTGTTAAGTTACAAAAGACTCATTAATTCTCATTCACCCTAAATGGTTTTGAGATATTCAATGATTTTAGTAATCTACAACAAATGTAGAATACATTTTCAGTAACTAGTTCCGTTAACACATAATCTAACTTCCGTTAGAAACTAGATCAACGTTAAGTTAAACTTAACTTTCCGTTATCCATTTCAACAATCCCACATGAATGACAATTAATGCATGTATGCAATTTTGTCCAAAGTTCCGGCGAAACTATTATTACATCGGGATAGATAGCTTGTGGCTCAATCTTCCCCTAGTGAAATATTATCGGATATACTAGCCATTTGGTAGCGAGTCGCTTTAACCAGCCGATCGTAGGTTGTATACCAAGACAATAATACTCACATAATAATAGCTCTAATAGTTTTCATTCTCACTGCGGTTTTGTCCATTTCGGCCCTCGGGACCGTATCTCATTCATAAGCGTTCATTTAGGCGGCGGCCTTATTACCTCTCGCTTTATATAAAGGTGATTCTCACTATAAGGAGTATCACGCACTACTCCACCCGTAAGTATAGAAATCATTAAAAGTTTTCTCAACTTAGCCTCACCACCGCCGACTTTGGGCCGGTACTGGACGCCTGGGAATGAGTATTCAATATCTCTAGTTAATAAACCGAGTCAGTTGCTTTCCAAGTAACTCTACTAGAACTTATAACTTGGTTGCCTCATTGAACCAAGCGGCCTGGGATCTCCATTTCTCAAGGTCGAGCGTCCGCTATAAGTTCTTTTGTTGCTGCTGGTTTTAAACCCATTCCCTTAGCTTATACATTGATCTCTATTACTACCCTTAGTAGACGGATCCGATTTCGACTTCACGGCTAGTCATGACAATGCATATCGAGATCAATCAGAGTACGGTAGTGTGTCTAAGACCATTATGTCAGACTTACCATGACGTTCTACACCTTTTCCTATTTTTCATTGTCGTCACAATGCCCAGTCACGTAGACACAAGCTTATTCCACGAAGGAATATCTTCCAAGACCATTCTAACTTACATAGGAATTGTAATCTTTAATCATAAGTATATCTTTTAAGACACCAAGTACTATGATTATACTATTCCGTGATTGATTACAATTACAATTAGACTTTTAGTCTATCTAGAGATCGATCCCTTCGAGTGATCAAATTCTTCTATCTACGGTTTCTTCAGTGGTTATTATCTCCGTATCGTTTCGACTTCCCAAGTATTCGTATCTCTAAGCCGGCTTTGACCTCCTGTGAGTCTACCTTCGTAAATCTACTTTACGAGAGATTACCTCTCAAGATTCTACCTTACTAGAGTACACCTCTCAAGAATCTATTTGAACTTTGAAGTAATCTTGTTTCAAGATAACGGGATTGTGATAGGACTATTCCTTCCGATGTTATAGAAATCTTTATTTCTAATATGACATCGTACATGCTAATCCCATATCTTTCATGTCAAAGTTCTTCTTTAACATGTCTTTGGTATTCATGATCAATTCATGACTACCATCGTTATCCACGTAAGACGTACTCATTAACAAAATGATTCAGATGTTCCTTTAATGTAATGTAGACACATTTTGTCACATTTATTAATCTTGAATCCATTTGATAACATAGTTCTATCGAACTTCCTTACGCCACTGCTTAGTCAGTTTTGTTTAGTCCATATGAATACACAAGTAGATCCAACACGGCCAGGCGACATGTAACGCCCGTCAGGTTATTTCTCGATAATCTCGCATTTAATCATAATGTCCTTTTCGACAACTATCACGGCTTTCTACTTATCAATGACATCCATAGGCTTTATACTTTCTTTTAAGAATCCAATTGCAACCTAATGATTTGCAACTCGAGGGAGATCTACCAATTCCCAAGTATTATTAAGCATTATGAATTTTTTATCTTACTTGTTAATAGCCTCTTTCCGTAATGAATTATCCGGACCGAGATAACGCTTTCTTAACGATTGCCGATTCGCTTTTTCCAACATAAATGATAGAAAATCGAGGACCAAAAGACTTTTCCACTCTTGCCTTCCTTTTACTACGCCTAAGTCCTTCATCCTTAACTTTGAGATGGACCGTTTGTAGTCTAATATTTAAAGGTTTCATCCTCGTATATCTAGTTTTTGCAACCTAACGGTTCGCATGTGAAGATCAACCATCTTCCAAATTAGAATAGACGATTTGTCCTTCAATTTGTATCTTGGTTTTTCTTCTTATTAAGAAGACCACCACTGTTTCTATAAATTTTCTTATTAAAATTTATGCATTTCCTATCATTTCAAGGAAGTATATTCTCAAAGAATATAACATGTCTTGCTTAAGTATTTCTACTTTAAATTTGAATATACGCTTTAGGTATTTATAAAATGACTTACGAATACTTCAAATTCGTTAGAGTTTTTATCATCAAATAACTTCCACATATATGATGATCCATTCTTTTAATCATTAATGCTTTAATGCTTCGTTAATACTAGAAGTTCATATCAATAGAACTTATGTATTTAGCTTGTACCCCCACACTTGAGGTGTACCTCCACAAATCAAATATTTTATGGCGAATGTCCTAATTCATATTTAATATTTTCTTTTACATGGAGTCATTTAATTGTAATAACCAAGTTATCTACAATGTCTTTCATCTCCTTTAGATGAACCGACGACATAGTCATATCTATGTTTAAGTGAGGTCTCTTCAACCATTTTTCCCCGTAAGGAAACTCGTTTGAAGAATACTGCATTTTTTTTTTTCATTTCAAATTTGTTCGTCACAAATCTATATGCAATCTTGTTAGTTTGCATATATCCAATGGAAACGTAATACGTGGTTTCGGGTCCTATCTTAACCTCTTTAGGTTTAGATATTTCTACTTTGCTAGGTATACCCACATATGACGGAACTTATCAATAAGGAGTTCACCATCTCCTTAAAAGTTCTATCTTCCTTTTCAATTGATTCGAGTGTGTAAGAAGCATTCGCTTTGATAAATAAGTGTCGGCGTCCCAACAATTATTTTTTCAAACGGTACTAGATACTAACCACCTTTATCACTTCGAAACTCTTAATCGCTAATTAAGATGAATCACAAACCTTATTGTTTACTTAAAACTTTAAGGTTTTACTATTCCAAAAGACGAACTTTGCATTGTCAAATGCAATCATAAATAGAAGTAAAGAACTATCTATTTACTATCTTTAGTTTGAACCCGATTTCTACAAAGAAATCACAATTGATTTGCGAATCAAACTTCATCTTAGGTAGTAATTTTAAATTAACTCGTTAAACTTGTGAATTTAAATTTACTTAACCTAATTGAACACGCCATAACAATTGGAACACTTCAAACCAAGTAAATTTGAAATTTTATTCTTCGTGACTCAGGCGGATAAACAATTACAATTTAAGTTAAGGAGTCCTTCAACAAGGTACCCTTTACTAACACAAATAACCACGTTTGGTCTATTCAATCTTATGCGCCCCTAGCTAAGTTGATCAAAGTCCAATGGAACATTTCTATCTTCATTCACATTGGCTTCAAGAGGTTTTCATCTTGGTTGTTGATTCTAGACGTCGACATTCCCTAGCCGTATACCCGGGTTTGCCACAATTAAAACAACCACCTTTAACCTTCTTGGCGGTCCTCTTCACTTTCCCGGTGTTCTTTCTCTTGTTTCCGGTACTTCTTTCCACCAAGTTTACTTGCGGTCTTTTAGTCACAATACACATGTGATGTGCGCATCTCGAGAAAAACCCAAAGTTCTCTCATGTCTTTAGCGCCACAACACACCTTGTATTGTGCGTAATCCAAGCCATTAAGAATATAATTGCGACACAAGAAATCGCTTGCCATTCCAAGTATTCAAGTCATTCTTTGCTTTCGATTCATCCTCGTCGGATATCAATGGTGGATATTCCCAAAGAAAATGCACCAATTTTAATGTTGTCAAACAGATCAACATTTTTCGTCGCTGCCTCTTAAAGTTCATCCCGATAAGAATCACCCGGTCTTCCGCGTACGAACACACGAGACGGAGGGAGAGCATTAAGAGGTGCAACCCGAGGTCAGTTTGTGAAGGAGGTTTCTACTGCGAACCGAGCGAGATCAAGTAAGAGCGGTTGCAACATTTTTGAATGTAGCAGATCACTCAAAGGAGGCGTCACATTCCTCGACTTGATTCTATGGAATCTTTCTCGTTTGCACATGTCTTGAAGATCTTGAAGAAGCGTCCAAATACTTCTTACGATCATTGACTTTTATGTGGCTTCTTCAAACTTAACGGAAAACTTAGGACAGAGAAACTAACTAAGTGGGAAGAACAATTTAGAAAGTCGAGTCTCGTTGTAGCAAAATTTCCGTAAGAAGTATTTGCCCCGCATTGTGCTTACGGTTTAAATGGCAAACTTCTCGTGAGATAAAACGACTTATAATCACCAATAGTGAGCACTCCAAATTGGTAACTCTACGAACTAATCACTATTTAGAACTTTGGACTTCAAAGATTTGATGCAACAAGACGCCAATGATTCGGGTATGTTTATCTATCTCTGCAGAGGGTAAGAATTCTCAAATGACTGTATGAATATATTGAAATTCGGAGGAAGTATATAAGGAAAGTCAAAAGGTTTTCAGTGCCTTTTCCTTGAAAAGGTGCAAACTTTCGAACATTTGTGAAGGGCACGAGTCGTGCTAATTGGCACGAGTCGTGCCCACGACTCGTTCCCAAGCATTCCACTCGTCTCGATCGATTTGAGCAAATGGTCATCAGAATCCCACTCGTGCTCACGACTCGTGCTCAGAGTCCCCACTCGTTCTGATCAGTTTGAGCCAAAAACTCATCACCCAAAAACACTGTTCAAACCCAATTTGATCCAAACGATCAAATTGACCCTTTTAACCAACTTTGTTAAGTTACAAAAGACCTTTGTCATTAATTCTCATTCACCCTAAATGGTTTTGAGATATTCAATGATTTTAGTAATCTACAACAAATGTAGAATACATTTTGTAACTAGTTCCGTTAACACATAACGAACTTCCGTTAGAAACTAGATCAACGTTAAGTTAAACTTAACTTTCCGTTATCCATTTCCAACAATATATATATATATATATATATACACACATTTGATTTAAGTTGTTAGACCATGTGGATGATTGTCTTGTTCTTTTTGAGACTGAATAGAAATAACTCCAAACTTCTCTTTTCCTTCAGGGTTAGGTTCCACTATGGGCATCCAGATGTATTTGATAGGCTATTTCACCTGACAAGAGGAGGTGTCAGCAAAGCTTCAAAAATAGTTAACCTTAGCGAGGATATCTTTGCAGGCATGGTCATTTCTGCTAAAGTCTTTTTTGTTTTTTTTGTTTTTGCTTCATTTTCCATTGATCTGCGTGACTATTTTTCATGAACTTTTGTGCACAGGTTTTAACTCTACACTGCGTGGGGGCAATGTTACTCATCATGAATACATACAAGTTGGTAAAGGAAGGGATGTGGGTCTTAACCAAATCTCACTATTTGAGGCAAAAATAGCCAATGGGAACGGAGAACAAACAATGAGTCGTGACATATATAGGCTTGGACACCGATTTGACTTCTTCCGAATGCTCTCTTGTTATTTCACAACCGTAGGATTTTACATTAATACCCTGGTAACTGTACTCATTGTCTATGTCTTCCTCTATGGTCGACTTTATCTTGTTCTTAGTGGACTCGAAAGAGGGTTGGCTAGAGAACCTGCAATTAGGGACAATAAGTCTTTACAGGTAGCTCTTGCTTCTCAATCTTTTGTCCAAATCGGTTTTCTTATGGCATTGCCAATGATGATGGAAATAGGCTTAGAAAGAGGATTCCGACGCGCATTTACCGATTTTGTCCTTATGCAACTACAATTGGCTTCTGTGTTTTTCACATTTTCTCTCGGAACAAAAACCCATTATTATGGAAGAACATTGCTTCACGGAGGTGCACAATACAGAGCCACCGGTCGTGGATTTGTTGTTTTTCATGCCAAGTTTGCTGAGAATTACCGGCTCTACTCTCGAAGCCACTTTGTTAAGGGGATTGAACTTATGATCTTACTTCTTGTTTATCAAATATTTGGTGAAGCTTATAGAGGTTCAGTTGCGTATTTATTGATCACTATATCAATGTGGTTCATGGTCGGAACTTGGCTTTTTGCTCCGTTTCTTTTCAATCCTTCAGGGTTTGAATGGCAAAAGATAGTTGATGATTGGACGGATTGGAATAAATGGATTAGTAACCGTGGAGGAATTGGTGTGCCGCCTGAAAAGAGCTGGGAATCGTGGTGGGAAAAGGAACAAGACCATCTTCGGTCTTCTGGGATACGTGGTGTGGTTATGGAGATTCTTTTGTCATTGCGCTTCTTTATCTACCAATACGGACTTGTATATCACCTTAACCTTACAAGAAATAACCAAAATTTTCTGGTATTTTCCTCTTTCTCCATTTAATTTCAGTAAGTGTAAAGAGTTTGGTAGTTTTTTTCAAAAATTTATTCTGGTTTGCAGGTTTATGGAGCATCATGGCTAGTGATATTTCTAGTACTCTTAGTGATGAAGGCAAGTAGAACACCTTTTTCTAATCTATATACTCCCTGCGTCCCGTTTGAAATTACACATTTTGGGTTGGGCAGGGGATTTAAGGAAAAGTCTTAGTGGAGTAGGTGTTGTGAGTATAAAAAGTGAAGTAGGAGAGAGAAAGTGGGGTAGAGAATATGTGCGTGTGAAAGTGGGTCCCATTGATTATAAAGTATTATAAAGTTTCCCAAAATGGAATGTGTAATTTCAAATGAAAAAAATGTAATTTCAAACGGGACGGAGGGAATATATATAATATATTGCATCTTTTCAGTGAGCTTTTTAGGTCTGTTTGAGTTAAAATGCGGTCTTCTTGAATTTCAACATAATTTCACTGAATCATTGATATGTTACAGACATTTTATTTCAGGATGGGTATTTCTTTTTCTTTTCTGGCTTTGTAGGCTTGAGTTGATGCTACTCTTAGCTGTTTTATTAACCATTGGATATTATTTTCCACTTTTCCAGGCTGTTTCTGCTGGAAGACAAAAATTTAGTAATGATCGTCAGCTTGTGTTTCGTTTGATCAAGGGTGGTTTCTTCCTTGCATTTCTCGGTGGGCTGATTGCTTTACTTGCAGCTGCGCATATGACCTTCCAGGATATAATAGTATGCATTCTTGCGTTCATGCCAACCGGATGGGGTCTACTTCTGGTGAGTTGTTACCTTTTCTTTCTCCTCGTATTTATTCCCTTTGATATGGATAAACATTTGACTTCTTGCAGTATTATTTTCACTGGACTTGCAGATAGCTCAAGCTTTGAAGCCTGTGGTTCACAGTAGTGGAATTTGGGGATCCATTACAACACTTGCTCGAGGTTACGAAATAATTATGGGCTTAGTTTTATTCACTCCAGTTGCGTTTTTGGCTTGGTTCCCGTTCGTTTCAGAATTTCAAACACGTATGCTATTTAACCAAGCATTTAGCAGAGGCTTACAGATTTCTCGTATTCTAGGTGGACCAAAGAAAGATAAAGCCTCCAGTACCAAGGAATAGTTGCTTGCCTTGCGTCAATGTGAATATCTTGGCCTCATGTTGCGTGCTTATTGTACATCCTCTAACTTACTAATTTTTATTGTAGACAACTTTATATATATGTATATATCTTGAACCAAAACCACTTATATATACACTACAGAAAAATGTCATTTAGAAGAGACATTTCTCTAATAGTTTCTAAATTGAGATAATTATCATTTTCTAATGCTCCCTATTTTAAATGTAATATTTGTACCAGGGACCGTAATTATCGTCTCTAAAGCATTTGGGACACCCACTTAATGAGACCCCTATTGTGTTCCTGTTTTATTCTAACTCAATCGGGCCGGGTACTATAGGATACCCACTTATTATTGAGACCACTATTGTGTTCCTGTTTTATTCTAATTCAATCGGGGCGGTACTATAGGCTTTTTAAGACAACTTGTTAAGACCATTTTCCGTTAAGTATGTTTTTTTTAGTAGTGATAGATACCGACCAAAAATTGCGTATTGAATTAGCAAGAAATATACGGCCTAAATCCCAAAATGAATATGAAAAAAATTCTCAATTTACTCTTAGACTAAATAGTACTAATTTTTTTTATTTATTTATTTTTTGAATATTCATTTTTGGTATGGTGGGAGTACAAGACAGTGTAAGTTGTAAAGTATAACATGGTGAATATGTATTACTATTGTTGTTGTGGAATTGGTAGGAGCAATACTAAGGTAACTTTTGGGAGAAATAGTCAGTAGAAGTTGTGATTCAATTATTTTCCACTCTCTCTTTTCCTTCCAATGTATCCAACTGGTGATGCCCCGAAAGCGCCCAGGCCCGTGAGTCCCTGGTCCAGCCTGTGCCTGTCTGTCCTCGTGCCCGTCACTCATAGAGCTTAGCACGTTCGTGAGCCTGCGGACCAAAGGGACTGCCGGACTGGTGCAGCCATTTTTGCCCATTGGACCAGGCTGACCCAAGGCCGGTATCAGTGAGCCTGTTTCCTCTTTTTTTTTTTTTTTTTTTTGTAAATCTAATAAAACTGTAAAATGAGAGCTAGAAGGAAAGATTCAAATTCTTCTACTCTTTCCATCTATAATACAATAGAGCTCACATCTAACCGCCACACAATCGATGACCAAGATTGAGTTTGAGAAAACATAACTGGTGGCCAGGATTGATTCTCACCTCCAACATCAATTTTAACTTTTTTTATTTTCAATCGTTGGATTTCTTTTCAATTTGTTTGATCCTACGGCTGTTGATCGGCGGTTTCCATTTCAATACATACTCCCTCCATCACGAGACTTTTAGTCAAATTGCAATAATTTTAACTATTAATTTAAAAATCATTATTGAAAATATTATTAATTGTATTATAATAAAAAAAATAAATTTTTATTAGAATCACTATTTTTTTATTTAAATTATTGATCAAAGTTACATCAATTTGACTAAAAATTTTCATTCACGTGGGACGGTACGGGAGTATAATAATGTAGTAATAATATACATAACTATTATTTGGAAATTGACGTGTACCAAGATTTTCAATTCAAATGTAAATGGAAAGAAAACAAGCAAGTGGTCTGGTTGTGTGTACCGACTGTCTGACTTTCTCTCAATTTACAATTTAACTGACATGAATTTTGGTTAATTTTGTAATATACTTTTTAAAAATAAAAGTGTGTAGATCCGATCGCTCCCTTTATTTCGCAGAATCAACTCAATCAAATTTTTGACATATTTTTATAAAAAAATATGAATAATTTTATAGAAAAATATAGATATTTCCATGAAATTCTAAAAATTGTTATTGATAGTATTTTTAATGGTAAAACAATAACAATTTTTATAATTGCATAAAAATATCTAAATTTTCATAAAATATGATAAGTGACTTGAGGGAATTGATTTATCCCAAAAGAAACTTATGTGTAAAATTCTCTTATTACTTTCTATGTCTCAAAATGAGCGTTCCATTTTAGTCAAATTTTTATCCTAGCTTTTAAAGGTATACTCCCTCCGTTTAATCCGTTTAATGTGATAACTTATTATTTATATGTCTGCTATTAGTTTGTTGGATTTATGGTTGAACAGGTCATGATAAGGCTGCTAGGCGTGACAAATGAGGAAGAAGCGAAAGTTACACATAAATCATTATTTATGTGTAAATGTGGAGATCAAGTAAATATAGTTGGAGGCTTATCTAATTAGGAGGACTGAAGATAAGGCGTACAAGGTTAATACAGCTTGGCGGTATAAGTGTTGAAACTTACGAAGACTTAGTCTCCTACAAAAAAGGAAGGTGGAGCTTAAAAGAAGGAATCTCTCTCATGGCTGTTTTTCTGGGTAGTTTGAGTAGGCTTCAAGTTCTAGGAGCCTATATATATAGTGCAAGCATTTGACAGCTTCAATTGCCCAATTCAGAAGTTGAGATTTGCACAAATCAAGAACACATCTCTTCAATGTTGTCCAATGTGTTGGCAACACACTGTACAATACCAGTAAGTTATCACAAATAACTTTCATTCCTAGAGTGTTTCTGAGTGTTAGATAGTGAGTTCATGTAAATAGTGTGTTCTAGAATCGTTGTTCCACTAAGCTTTTGATAGAAAATCATTAGGAAACTTTTCAACCTTGTAACGAAAATATTTTCATAAAGAAAGATCTTGCCATCCGGGCACCCCTCCAGTTATATATTTATATATATATATATATATATATATATATATAGGAAATTTATTCAAATGAGAACCAAATTTATAATGAGAACCATTAGAACCACTCATGTAATTTGGATTAAAAAATACATCAATCTCCAGGATTAAAAAAAAGAGATAGAGGGGGTGGCATTTTCGTAATTATTGTGAACTAAATCCCCCTCAAATTTCAAAATAAAATATCTCAATATCTATAAGTCGAAAAAAAAATTCGAAAACACTGATTTTTTTGTCTTGACGAGACGATTCAAACTAGATCCCTGAAGATAGGATTTTGAAAAAATAATATTGAACAACGTCTAATTTTTAAAACACTGTATTATGCTCATCGATTGGGGTCCATTACTTGGATTGCACTTTAATGAGAGCATGTGGTTAGGCCTCGCTAATAAGATTGGGTATTAAAAATTAGACGTTGTATTGTCTTAGTGAACACTTTAGATGTGTTGTATTAGTGAACACTTTGTATTGTCTTAGTGAACACTAGTTGTATTGTCTTAGTGAACACTAATTAATTAGTGAACACTAGGCGTAAGTGAACACTAGCTATGTTGTCTTAGTGAACACTAGCCATGTTAACACTAGCTATGTTGTCTTAGGGAACAGTAGTTGTATTGTCTTAGTGAACACTAATTAATTAGTGAACACTAAATGTAAGTGAACACTACCGAAAGTGAACACTAGCTATGTTGTCTTAGTGAACACTTATTAATTAGTGAACACTAGCTGTAAGTGAACACTAGCTGTAAGTTAACTAGTTATGTTGTCTTAGTGAACACTAGCTATGTTGTCTTAGTGAACACTAGCTGTGTTGTCTTAGTGAACACTAGCTATGTTGTCTTAGTGAACACTAGTTGTATTGTCTTAGTGAACACTAATTAATTAGTGAACACTAGCTGTATTGTTCACTAATTAATTAGTGAACACTAGTTGTATTGTCTTAGTAAACACTAGCTGTAAGTGAACACTAGTTGTAAGTTAACTTAACTAATTATGTTGTCTTAGTGAACACTAGCTGTGTTGTCTTAGTGAACACTAGCTATGTTGTCTTAGTGAACACTAGTTGTATTGATGAGTGGCAAAGACAGAGAAATGGGCCGACTCAACATATATAAAGACAGTATTATCCATCCTCGAAAGGTAAAGGTACATTTGGAGTTGTAATACAAAACAGTATTGAATGGTTTATACTTTATTGTCTGTTCATTCAATCTCATTATTCATTATCAATCCTCTAAAGTGGAGTACGTTATTTTATTATTTTTATTTCCAAGTTTGACGTGTCCATGGCCTCTAAAGTAGACAATGTAATTGGGTTTGATTTACATCATACTTTATTGCTTTAATTAATAAAAAACAGACTTAGATGATTCAGCCATAGGTCGTCAAGTCATACTGACTAACCTTTGTTGTCCCGAGATATGAAAAATGTTTGACAACGAAAAGGTGGAATTAATGGCCACCGCCTTCACAATTCTAAGCCCGGTGAGCATTAAATTATTCCAAAACTCAAGAATGAGAACACCAATTGAAGGTCCTCTCGTTTGATGGGCCAAGGTCATCAGACACTATATACATAGTTAGTATTCCCTCCGTTCCATTGTTCAATATTATTTTTTCAAAATTCTATCTTCAGGGATCTAGTTTGAATCGTCTCGTCAAGACAAGAAAATCAGTGTTTTCGAAAAAAAAAATTCGACTTATAGATATTGAGATATTTTATTTTGAAATTTGAGGGGGATTTTAAATGAAATAATTACGAAAATGCCATCCCTCTATCTTTTTTTAATCCAGAAGATTGATGTATTTTTTAATCCAATCATTAGTGGTTCTTATGGTTCTCATATAAATGTAGTTCTCATTATAATAGACTTATATATATATATATATATATATATATATATATATATATATATATATATATATATATATATATATATATATATATATATATATATATATATATATAACTTGAGAAAAATCTATTCTCTTGTGTTTATTTTTATTATTTCCGCTAATTTGAAATCTTAATTAATTTCGTTTATTTTGGATTGGTGTGAACAATGTTGTTTTTAGCGTTGACAATACTATTGACAACACTTGTGAGTTTTTCTCACTTATCTAATCTAAGCCATTGACAATTTCAATGCCTAAATTCTTGATTGATGTAAGTTGTCATTTTCCCTCCTTCTGGTAATGTGTCAGAATTTCTTCTTTAATTCCTTTCAGAATAAGTGTTTAATGGAGATTGATTCACGTGTTTCTGTTTTTTTCAAGCTGTTTCGTAATGGTGCTTAAAATGGTTGTAATGCACTCAAGGTGTTTGTGTTTTTGTCTAGCTGAAGTTTGACAAGAATCATATAATCAGCTCTTTAGAAAAAAAACCCAATACAGTTTCTGAATGTCAATCTTATTGAATTTTGTTATGGTTATTATGAACCTGCATTTTTGGATGAAATTAGCAGATTATTAGCAACCTCCTAACGTTTTTCCAAAATCCTCTTTAGTTTTGGCTACTCATAACATTCCTCAAGAGCTGATGTTGTTTTGTCTCTCACAAATTGACAAGCAAGTCCCCAAAAAGATTACAAATATCTTCTTGTGCTACGATACTTAAGGTGTAGATAACTGGTATCTTCTAAAACTAATGCAACATAGTGGCAATGCCTATAATGGGAGTCAGGAATTTGGTAGAAGGGGGTCAAAATTATGATGTAGTGGTATTTTCTCCGAAACCAAAGGGTGAAATATCAAAGAGTTACTTTGTTTTAGTGATAAAAATGTGATATTCTTAAACTTGAAAGTTGTAAAAATGACACAACTCCAAAATTAAGGGGGTCGATTGACCACCATGTGTTTGCTGTGGCCTCGCCACTGGAAACATATATGCCATTGAGCGTGTCATCTCGTCTAGAATAGTTCAATAGGGAATTATTAATGCGGAAATTCTGTACAATTCTTACAGCCAGATTGACCATATTGCGAAATTGATATTTTTAGACTCATATATTTTGTAAGGTTCTAAAAAGCGCTGCTAGGCCGCGGAGCCGGGCCTAGCGCCTAGGAGGGGACTAGTCGGGATTAGTCGGGACCTAGGCGGGGCTTAGAACTAGGCATTGGAGAGGGGCCTAGCGCCTAGGCGGGGCCTAGGCGCCCTTAGGCGGGGTCTTTTAGAACACTGATATTTTGAGGGAGACAACATAGCCAACAATAAATTTACATAAAGTCTATAAGTAAAAACAGAACAGTAGGAAAAGAAAGCGCAAAATTGTACATTTTTTTTCCAGAAATAACTAGCTATGAACTCTATGCCCAAGTCACCCAGCTAAATTAGATATACTTTGACCCATATTAGCCATCATCTGTGCAGTTTGACGAGCCATTTCCAACTCAAGCTGAAGCCTTTGCATTTCCAACTGAAAATCAAGATCTTGATTCCCAGTTGAGGACTCAGATTTCTCATTTTGACTTTCTGTGACTGCAGTAGTCTCCTGACTCTCCTCACGATACACACAATCAACATGAGTACCGTAATCACATTCTTCACAATAGTAAGTCCACCAATTTTCTTGGACAATCCCACCACACTCGTCACAAGAAAACGTATATTCTTTTCCTTTGTTCGGACAAGAGTAAATGAGCTTAAGCGGATGCAAATGATCATCACGTTTCACTGTTTCAGGAAGGGAAGCACACTTAGTATGGAGATCAAATTCGCAAGTGGTGCAATGATATGTAAATCCATAGCCATCATCGTAACAGGCTCTGCAAATGAATTGACCATATTGGTCACATGCATACGAGAGAAGGGTTAGAGGGTGCTCCGGATGAGATTTGTGTAGAATCGCCTGGGATAATCCGAAGCATGACTGGTCAAGATGGAAGTCGCAGCCTGATTTGAAACATGAATACCTTGAACCCGTAACTATCTCCTCACAAGCAGAACATTCTGTGGAATCTTCTCCTGCTTTTGGGTTCACAAAGAGCAAAGCATGTGGATGGCTAAAATGCATTATTTCTCGAGCTTTGACTTGATCCACTTGATCAGTCTTTGATGGGGGTTCTGTATAAGAGACTCCGATTGTGGCACTAGAACTCGTAGAAGTTTCTACTTTTGGTGGGGAAGTTGGAATAGGAACATTCGGACTAATGGGTTGGCTGGCCGCAAGAGGAATCTGGGAATTCATAGGAGCATTCAAACTCGGAAGTGTTTCATTTATTGATGGGTAACCAGGGATATTGTTCTTGGGAATGGGTTGAGGATTATGAGAGGGTTGAGGGTTATTTTGGACATGGTTAAAATTCTGCTCTGTTTCTTTTATTGGAGGATTTTGAGAAAGAATGTTGGAACTTTGAGGAGCATTCATAGGGGCATTCAAACTCGGAAGTGTTTCTGCTTTTGATGGGACAGTTGGAATAGGAACATTCGGACTAATGGGTTGGCTGGCCGCAAGAGGAATCTGGGAATTCATAGGAGCATTCAAACTCGGAAGTGTTTCATTTATTGATGGGTAACCAGGGATATTGTTCTTGGGAATGGGTTGAGGATTATGAGAGGGTTGAGGGTTATTTTGGACATGGTTAAAATTCTGCTCTGTTTCTTTTATTGGAGGATTTTGAGAAAGAATGTTGGAACTTTGAGGAGCATTCATAGGGGCATTCAAACTCGGAAGTGTTTCTGCTTTTGATGGGACAGTTGGAATAGGAACATTCGGACTAATGGGTTGGCTGGCCGCAAGAGGAATCTGGGAATTCATAGGAGCATTCAAACTCGGAAGTGTTTCATTTATTGATGGGTAACCAGGGATATTGTTCTTGGGAATGGGTTGAGGATTATGAGAGGGTTGAGGGTTATTTTGGACATGGTTAAAGTTCTGCTCTGTTTCTTTTATTGGAGGATTTTGAGAAAGAATGTTGGAACTTTGAGGAGCATTCATAGGGGCACTCAAACTCGGAAGTGTTTCTGCTTTTGATGGGACAGTTGGAATAGGAACGGCTTGAGGAATCTGAGAAATCTGAGGAGCATTCAAACTCGGAAGTGGTTCGTTTATTGATGGATAACTAGGGATATTGTTCTTGGAAATGGGTTGAGGATTATGAGAGGGCTGAGGGTAATTTTGAATATGGTCAAAGTTCTGCTCTTTTTCGTTTATTGGAGGATCGTGAGAAAGAATATGGGAATTCTGAGGATTGTTGGGAATGGGTTGAGGATTGTGAGAAGGTTGAGGGTAATTTTGGATATGGTTAAAGTTCTGCACTGTTTCTTTCACTGGGGGATTGTGAGAAGGAATATGGGAACTTTCAGGATTGTTGAAGTTCTGCACTGTTTCGTTTATTGGAGGGTAATTTTGGAAATGATTACTGGTAATCGGTTGAGGATTATGAGACGGGTAAAGAATCGGAGAAAATTGAGCACCATTAAAACTCGCTCCTGTTTCGTTAACTATAGGGTAGTTTAGGAAAGGAGCACTGGGAATAGGCTGATTGGTAGGTTCTTGATGAGGAACAGATCCATACTGAGGGTTAAAAATTGGTGCTTGATTTGTGAGATGGGTACCAAAACTTGGCATCTGATTTTGCTGAGGGAGAATATGTGTTTGAGGGGTAAGAAGGGAAGATAAAGATATGCTATATGCACATTGAACATGGAGGTCAAACTCACAGTCAGAGCAGCAGTAAGTGAAGCCAGTTCCAATTTGGTTACAAGAATTGCAGTAGAAAGAATTGGAGGGGTAAGTTGGAAAAGGGAGTAAAGTAAGAGGGTGGGAAGGGTGAGATGGGTGTTGAAGAGAACGGGCGGCGTGAAAGCATTGTTCGTGAAGGAAGAAATTGCATTGCCAGCAGGCATAAACAGAGGAGGTGCCGGAGGAGTTGCAGCCGGAGCAAGTGATTTCGGTGCCTTCAGGTATGTGGTAGATGTTAAGGTTGTGCGTGTGGCTGAAATGCTTGTTTTGTCCTTCCATGTTTCTCTGAAACACACAGATACACACAGTGAGTTCTTAAAAAAGGAATAGCTAGGTATAATTTACTTGACAATAGGTTGCAAGTGGGAATTGGTAGGCTGGAAAAATGAATATGTTTTGAGCGTTGACTTTTGGAATTTGACATGGTCAATATGGGCATTTTCCAGTGAGGTTCCTACATGGTAGGTGGATAGTTGACTTTGGCAATGTGTGACCTGCACGAAGTCTGCTATATACCATTCAAGAACTAGTTTAGTCAAAGAGGCATCATGCACGGCTTATTATAAGTCTTTAACTTAACCTCAAATAGCTGTAGTGTTGACATTTTCAAAATTGACGATTTTTTTCCCCTCACTAATGGACTAAACATGTCCCTAAATATATGTATTGAAAAAGTAATTGATTGAAGGGATTTGAAAGGTTGAATTGAACTAAATTAGGACTCAATTTATGATACAGAGGGAGTACAAGTTTGCTGTAAAAGGATGAAATTCATAAAAGAACTTTGACAAAATTACACAGGCTCGTATTCAGTTCTTGGCAGCAGATGGACACTACAGGCCTAAATTCTTGATTGATGCAAGTTGTCATTACCTTCCCTTTGATTCCAGGTCAACACAAAAATCTCATAAATACATTACTCCCTCCTTCCTGTAACATGTGTCAAAATTTCTTCTTTGATTTCTTTTAAAATAAGTGTCACGCTTCTAAATAAAGAAATATTTTTAGTGCGATTTTACAATTTTTTTTGGGGTGCTTATAAAGAAGGAGGTAGTGTTTAATGGTATATTTGATTCACGTGTTTCTGATTTTTCAAGCTGAGTTGTAATGGTGCTTAAAATGGTTGGAATGTGCACTCATGGTATTTGTGTTTTTGTCTAGCTGAAGTTTGACAAGAATCATAAATGTCAATCTTACTGAATTTTGTTTGTGGTTATTATGACCCTTCAAATTGACAAGCAAGTCCACCAAAAAGATTACATAAATCTTCTTGCGCAGTGTACTTAACTGGTTTCTTCAAAAACTAATGCAACGCACAATGGTGAAACCAGGAATCTTGTAGAAGGGGGTCAAAATTTATGATATAGTGGTATTTCCTCCTTAACCAAAGGGATCAAGTATCATAAAATTACTTTGTTTTAGTGATAAAAATGTAATATTCTTTAACTTGAAGGTAGTAAAATGATACAACTCCAAAATTAAGGGGTCGATTGACCACCATGTGTTTGTTGTGGCTTCGCCACTGACAACATATATGCCATTGAGTGTGTCATCTCGTACAGAATAGTTCAATAGGTAATTATTAATGCTGAAATTCTATAGTTCACTTATTACAGCCAGATTGACCATATTGCAAATTTGATATTTATAGATTCATATAATTTTGAGGGAGTGTACCTTTTTTTTTTTGAGGGAGGCAAATAGCCAACAGCATAAAAGACAGAAACTGAAGGATGAAGATGAGTAGGAATCCGGAAGAATTGGGAGAAAACGGACTCTCTTTTTTTAGGAATATCTCTAGAAATAAGGAAAGGATCACAACTACATATATTCAGCATAATCGGATATAGTTAAATACAGGGAATCAAAAATACAGGGAACGACGTAAATTACCAAAATACCCATTTATATACTTAATTTTTTATTTTTTCTTCATTTCATATTCAAAAACCTCTCCCTCGCTCTCTCGCTCTCTCAGTACGTACACGATGCGACGACCAAATACACCGATCGCCATGGCTCGAGTAAAAATTCTGGCCGTCCCTGCGGCGGCGAACCGACGGTGGACGGTTCTTGATTCCGAATCCGAGTAGAAATTCTCATAACTGCCACCAGAAAATAGCCAAGCTTTAATTCCTCGAAATTCGTTAAAATGAAACCCTAACTTTCGAATCCAATCCAAAATCCCAACTGATTGAACTTGTATCAAAATTCAAAATTCAATTCAAGCAGAAAAAACAAAAACAACAAAAAACGAAGATGAACAAAGTGATTAATTGAATTGAATTGAACCAAACCTCTCTACCAAGTTTGCTGCGAAATTGAATTGGGGAACACTATCTCGTGTAAGTTTACACGAGATGTAATCTATCATCTCATAGATTACATCTCGTGTAAACTTACACGAGACGTGCAAGGGCAGCGTTCTTTCCATCTCGTGTAAATATACACGAGATGATAGATGACATCTCGTGTAAACTTACACGAAACGGATAAGGACAGCGTTGGAATTTTTCGTTCCCTGTATTTTTCGTTCCCTGTATTTAGTATTTACCAGCATAATCCTATCAAAGTACAACGATCTGTACAAGGATATTGACTACTTACTACTTACGTTAATACCCCACTCGAGCTAAGCGGCACGGGACTAAGCTGTAGCTTCAAATTTGGTGCATATGAGATCAATAGTGTTATCAACTTTACCGGTGGAAGAGTCCGTAATGATAAAATCTTCGACATAGACAAGTATAGCCACCGTAAATGAATCAGAATGTCGAATGAATTAGAAGTTGTCGGACTTACTATTGAAGAAGCCAACGGAAAGAAGGAACTCATGAAGTCGTTGTAACCATGCTCGAGAAGATTGCTTGAGCCCATAGATAGCTCGATAAAGACGACACACGTGATCTGGGAAGGCCGAATGAGAGAAGCCCGGTGGTTGTGCCATATAAACTTCTTCAATACCATTCAAAAAGGCGTTTCTGACGTCCAGTTGTTGAAGAGGCCAAGAACGGGAGTGGGCCAAGGCAAGGATGGTACAATAGTAGGGGGTTTGACAACCGGGCTGGTTTAATCAAAGTTAACACCCTCTTGTTGAGTAAAACCTTGAGCAAAAAGACGGGCTTTGTGACGATCTACAGAACCGTCTGCCTTCTGTTTGACCTTATAAACCCACTTGCTTCCTACAACATTCATTGAAGGAAAGTGTGGAACAAGGACCAAGTACCATTTTTCTGCATGGCTGCTAACTCGTCAAGCATAGCCTGATGCCAATGAGGAAGAGGGGCGGCATTCTTGAGGGCTTTGGGTTCAAAATCAACGGAGTCAGAAGTAGAAGCAACAAGTGCAACTATCAAGGGATGGGGATGCCGCATCGGAGTGTCACTGCTGCCCGAGGGCAGAGAAGCTGTCAAATTAAATGGTACTTTGGGGAGGCAGCCTTTGGAGAAGCGGCCGAAGGAGAAGCAGGCCGGGCTGTGGAGCTCACCGGAGAAGAAGGATCCATGTGCTGAACTGGGCTGGAGCGGTGGGCTGCAACAAGCTGGGGCTGTTGGTGCTAGAGGGTTGCATTAGGTCTAGCCATGATGTAGTGGAGTGCGCAAGATGGGAAGGACCAGGCCGACCCATAAGAGAAGTGGAAGCCGGGCTGTGCACAATAGGAATATCAGGTGGACTAGGCTGCTGGCATTGGCCAGGTCACCGAGCAGATGGGCCAGAGGGCTGGGGGCAGCCCGTGAAACCGGTAGAACATGGTTTTAACATTAGAAAGTAGACTCGTCAATAACAACATGTCGAGTAATATAGAGATGACCCGTTGATTGCTCAAGACATCGATACCTTTTGCTTAAGTTGTCTTGTCATACCCAAGAAACACACATGGGGGTAGATTTTGGCATGAGTTTGTGAGCATTATAGCGGAAAGCATATACACCCAAACGTTTTGAGAAAAGTGCAATTCGGTGATTGTTAAAGAAGCTTTTCATAAGGAGAGACATAGCATCAGGAGGCGGTTAATCAAGAAGACCGCAGTGGTAAAAGCTTCTAACTGGTAAACCTGGGACTCCAGATTGTGCAAGCAAACATAACCCCATTTTTTGTGATGTTTCTATGTTTCCTTTCAACGGTTCCATTTTGTTAAGGGGTATAGGGACAAATGGATTGGTGCTGAATCCCATGATTACGTAAAAACATAGCACAGTCATAAATTCGCCGTCTATCGGTTTGAATGATTTTAATGGTGTGAATAGCAACAATATTCCTATAAGGGATTTTTACCAATAAGACCTTGAGATAGGGTGGAATTTACCAATAAAAACACTACATTTTAAATTCTACCTTAGAATTCAGGAGTTGAAACAAAACGAGTCCCTATCCTATTTATAACAAAATTTAAATGGCCAAATTACCCTCGTCATTCTCTTTCTCTCTCAATCTATACGTCTCCTCTTCTCTCTCTATGCGAAATTTCGATTTCTGCTCTTCCTCTCACGTCTTCTCCGTCTCAATTTCTCCGGCATTCTCTATCCCTGTTAATGGCTGCAAGGTGTTCTCCTTTCGTAAAATCGGCGGCGGTGACGGTAATTTTGGATGTAGGGAATCAGCGGAGAAGACAGTGAAGCCACCACAAATGGCTGCAAGGTGTTCTCCTTTCATACATCTTTGCTTGAAAATTTGAATTTTTCATTGGTGTTAGGGAATTTCCTATCTGGGTTTTGGTTTGTTGAAGAATTTCCGTTTTCTTTCTTGCAGAAAAGGGTTCAGGATAAAGAAAAACACACACACGCAGCACGGAGGAGAGAGGAGGGGAAATGGAGATCGATAAGGCAATTAAAGAGTGTGATGATCGGAGGTTGAAGACCAAGTATAACAATGCCATCTATGTAATTCAGAGAGCTCTTTCTCTTTACTCGTAAGTTTTCCATTTTCATTTGATTGATTTTTATTTTTCTGTGTGTGTACGTGTTTTTTTCCCTTTATTAATTTGTGAATTGGTGCCTTTGATCATATCGGTTTTTAGGGTTTGTGAAGTTATGTTATTATTTTGTCAATTGAAGTTGATTTCCCAATGGCATTGAAATTGGTGAGTAGATTTGGGTGATAAAAGTAGAATTAATGCTCTCTATTTGGTAGGTGTATTTTAGTATAATTATTGTTATGGATTGGGTTTAAGGGTTATATGGTTGTTGAGTGTCTCTGTTACCCTTTGAGAATCTATCTATATCTGTTATGAATCTAGAAATTTGGAGGTTTTTGGATGAATGCCCCCCAAAATCAAATGCTTTTGTAATTATTTACAAATTATAATATTTCATAAATAGATGAGGGTGCTTGATATCCCCCTTAGTCCTGGTGTCGAGATTCTTTGCAGCATAATTGCGTCTGGATGCTGTGAATTTATAGTCGAAATACTGATCATCCTTCCCAACATTTGATATTCGATATTGTTAGTTGGGAGCTTCTATCCTTCCGACCTCTAATTTAAATGTTAACTTATGCATGATGTAGTTTGAATTTTCCTTCATGATTGAGTTTTATCTTCAATGTTGACTGATGAATGCTTTGCCACAGGATTTGCAATTTCTTCTTGCATAGGATTTACAATTTCTCCTCCGGTGAAAAGCCTCAGGACAAATATACTACTCTTATAGGTTAGTTCTAGGGTTACAGTGTGTAAATAAGATACTTTGTAGATAAATGGCATCAAAGTGGGTTAAAGTTTCTAAAAACCGGTGGGAATGTGGGTTCATGCTTATGTTTTGAGGTCAATTTCTAGTTATGATTGTTTGTGCACAACTGTGAGGTCAATTTCTCAGTTATGATTGTGAGGTCAATTTCACAGTTATTTTTCTACTTAGTATGTGTGTTTTATCCGTTATTTATCTGTTATTCATGATTGTTTGTGCACAACTGTGAGGTCAATTTCTCAGTTATGATTGTTTGTGCACAACTGTGAGGTCAATTTCTCAGTTATGATTGTGAGGTCACTTTCTCGCCATTGTGCATAACTGTGAGGTCAATTTCATTGTTTTTATGTCATTCTTTCATAGAACAACTGTGAGGTCTATTTCACAGTTGTTGGGTGTGATGTGAATAAGTGTGAAATGTTTCTCACACTTCTAAAACTGTGAGGTCGGGCCACAGTTGTTGATTTTTTGTGCACAACTGTGAGGTCAATTTCTCAGTTATTATGATTGTTTGTGCACAACAGTGAGGTCTATTTCACAGTTATTATGATTGTTTGTGCACAACAGTGAGGTCTATTTCACAGTTGTTGGTTGAGATGTGAATAACTGTGAAATGTTTTACACACTTCTAAAACTGTGAGGTCAGTTTCACAATTATTTATGAATGTGAAATGGTTTACCCATTATTATACAGTTATTTACATCAAAACTGTGAAATATACTTCTCATTTTATAAATGTGAAAATCATTATACAATTTTTTATATCAAAACTGTGAAATAGACTTCTCAGTTTATAAATGATTTTTTTAGATTTTTACAAGTGAAAAATAATTATTTTATTTATAAATTTTGAAATATATGATGAGTAAACTTGTTTGATTCGTCTTGGTGATGTGATTAAAACAGTTGTTTCGGATTATTTTTTCGACTTTTAGATTTTGAGATATTGTATTTTAAAAATTTAAAAGAAAAAAAAAATAGAAAAGTAGAGAGAAAGAAAGTGATGTGACTGGGCAATGGGCATGTGTGAGAGAAAGAGAGAAAGAAAGAAAAGCTTAAAAAAGAGGAGAGAGAGAATGAAATGTGCTCTGACTAGGCGTGTGTGAGTGAGTGGGCGCGTGTGACGACGTGAGTGGGTATAAGGGCATTCTAGTCCAGCAAAAATATAAGGACTTATTGGCGAGTTTAAAAAATGTCTAGTTTTATTGGTCGTTTTCATTTATCTATCTGAGGGGCTTAATGGTCAAAGCCTCATTTTATAATTGATTTTCGATTTGTTTTTTGAAAGTAGAAAATACATCCAAAACATCATACTTCTGAAATATAGGAAAAATCCACATGAAATGAGAAAAATCATCTACTATACTAAAAAAATTCCGAAGACCATTATTCGAAGTAACAGGGGAAGGACGCCATACATTCAAACATAATAATGCCAAAGATTCTTTGGAATGAAAAGAACGAGAAGAAAATGAAAAATTATGAGATTTGCCTAAAGGGCAAACATGACACATTAGTTTATTTGAAGTAGATCCACTAATTGGAAGCTTGACTCGATTGACTAATGACTGAAAAACCTGAGAATGACGGATGACCGTGACGAGCATGCCAAGTTGAAGAAGGTGCACGTTTGCCTATGAGAGCTAGAGGACTAACCTCTGATACTCGAACTCTTTGTTTTATCCCGTCGTACTTGTGTCGGACACTCCTATTTTAGCCTTGTTGGCAAGGATCCAACGGGGTAAACCAAAGAGTTCGATCATCATAATAGGGATTAACTCAAGATGACGAGTCAAACCGAAGTGTATAGAGGCTGTCGGAACTACTGCTAGAAAGAAGGATCTGCTTTGTGATATTGTTCTTCACACGAAAATCAAAACCATCAAATCCAAAGAAACAATTATTGTCCAAAGAAAAATGATGAATAGAAAGCATGGATTTGTGCTTACGAGGAACACATAAAACATTACGAAGAAGGAAATTACACATTACGAAGAAGGAAATTACGATGATTATGAGAGAGAATAGAATGACCAACACTAGTAATGGGGAGGCAGGAACCGTTAGCAACAGTAATTGAATCATTACCTGTGTAGGGTGTAATTTGGAACAGACCATAAGAAGAACAGGTCATGTCGTTTGTTGCACCCGTGTCAAGAACGTAAGAGGGAGCCATGGATGAGTGACCCGAACCATACCCAACTGTCAGACAGGAAGAAGAATGTGCAACATAGGAGAATTGAGAGGATTCTGATTGTACTTGATAATCCGGCACTTGGTGAAAGAAGAAGGCGTAGTTTCTGCGACTGGACAGTGGTGTGCAATGTGGTCCAAGCTTAAAGCAGAATTGGCAAGCGGAATGGGTGAATGGGTTTGGAGGGTGATAAGGGTTTAGGGGCCGAGGCTGTTGTGGCCGGAATGTGGGTAAGGACGCCTGCTGATGGTAAGGCGAGGGCTGGTGGGTAACATTAGGGGGATTAGGCAGAATTCCCCGGCCGCTTCCACGACCACCACTGTTCCAGCCATTGTTGTTGTTCCGACCACCTCGGTTACGATTGTTGCCACGGTTACGACTAGGGTTTGGACCACCAGCAGAAATGTTGTAAGACGGCTGTGGCTACCATCAACTCTGGCTGCAAGAGCTCTAGTAGGGTTGAGAGACAAGATTGAAAACCTGGACTGGAGATCCTCTTCCTGGAGAAGAAGGTCAAGGAGATCATCAAGGTTCGCCGCCGATTTGTTATTTTGGGAAGTGATGAATTCCTTGAATTGGGTGCCTAAACCCGAAACAATATGCTGCTGGAGATCTTCGTCCAAGATCACTACTCCATCCAGAGCAAGAGCGTTGGAGATAGCAACGACATGAAGAAAATAGTCATCAATCAACATATCTTTATTAGCAAGAGTTCAAATCAGTTTAAAGCTTCGAACGCGGGACTTACCACCGAACCTCTTTTCCAAGAGATTCCACGCGGAATGAGCTGTGACGCATGGGTTTACGCGGGACTGGATTTTTGAAGACACTGTCGCTTTATTCCATCGAAGCACAAGACTGGAGGCCTGAGTGAAGTAATCATCATAATTAGGGTTATTACTACCATCGGGAAGCTAAGCCAGTGTTGTTTCAACAACGGTAGTCGTAAGCTTATAGGTGATAAGGACGGTGCAAAATAGGGAGCACCAATTTAGATAGTTTTCATGGATAAGATGGCATTGCCCTAGATATGATTGTATATTGAGGTTAAGAGGGAGGAAATGAGGATTCGCTGCTGCGAAAAAGGAGGAGGAAGAAATATCAGTCTTTCCGGAGGTTGGAGAAGAATCACCCTGGCTCAAGTTTGAGCTCGTGATACCATAAAAGACAGAAGGGAATTTTCCATAAAGTTCCTTTTTTTGACATACTCCTTCCCACTAAGTTCCTTATTTTATTAAAATGACTAGGAAGTTTTTTTTTCACGTAAACTTCCTATATTACCCCTGTTATCACTAACTCAAGAAGCTTTTCTTCGTCTCTCTCCTATTTTCTGATCGGCCAATCACAGTAACCCAACCCGGCAAGGCAATGACTTCCCGCGATAAGAAACCGGCGAAGCCCTCAACGAGTCATCCCGGCGGCATCCGTACTCTTTCCGATTTGAACCGTCCCTCCGGTCATGACTCCGACAGCGATTCTGATGGCCCTCAAGAGTACTATACTGGAGGCGAAAAGAGGTGATGCTCTTACTCTACAAGCCCTAGATTCTTACCTCCCTTGAATTGTAACTGTTACTTATTTGCTTCCCCTATTTTCGAATTGTTAAGTCATTTTTCGAGATGCTGAAAAATTCTTAATATCGAATTGATATCAATCGAATGGATGGCTTAATTGATGATACAGAGTGTTTAATTAGGTCCATGTGAGGGTTTCATGTGCTGGTGATATGATGATGGGTTAAGTACGTGATTAGCTATGTTCTAATCGAGGTATGAGACTCAGGTTTAGGAGAATTGATTTGATGTGTTTCAAAAGAGAACTTGTGGCTTTCTGGAGAATCTGTCAAAGGGTTTTAACATAATGAGGATAACTTTGGGATTTTATTTGGTTATTTTGTTAGAAGCTTTGGTCTTTATAATACTGAAATGTTGTATTATACTACTGTTCTTTATAATACTGCATCGAAATGCCAGACATATTATACTCCTCCGTCCCAAATAAAAAGCCCATTTATTTCCTTTTGCCCCATTTAAAAAGCCACTTTCCCAAAAAGGAAACCTTAAATCACTATTCTCTCCACTCATTCTCTCTCCTACTTTACTTTTACACTCACAACATTATCTTTCTTACATCACCTCCCACTCATTCTCTCTCCTATTTAATTTTTCATACTCACAACATTTAAACTTTTTCTCTTTCCTACATCACATTTCTTATTTTGCGTGTCGGACAAATTTACCGACTCTTTCGCCGGGACGGAGGGAGTATTACTTTTCTTTATAATACTGCATCAGAATGTTGTATTATATTTTCAAAATGTTGTATTATATTCAGAATGTTGTATTATATTCAGAATGTTGTATTATATTTTCAGAATGTTGTATTATATTCAGAATGTTGTATTATATTTTCAGAATGTTGTATTATATTTTCAAAATGTTGTATTATATTCAGAATGTTGTATTATATTTTCAGAATATTGTATTATATTTTCAAAATGTTATATTATATTCAGAATGTTGTATTATATTTTCAGAATGTTGTATTTATATTGCTTATTACAAAATATTTTAATTGTCATTGATGTAGTATTTCGATTGTCACTTGAAAAGAAGATGTTGAAATGATTTGGAAAAGTGAGTGTTGATGGCATGGATGTAATATCAAGAAGTTCAAAAGGGCATTTTTGTTCAAACGGAACAAAATATTAATGGGCCTAACAAAAGGAACTTAGTGATCACTAATTTGTAAAAAAGAAACTTATAGGTCACTAACTCAAGACAGAAACTGAAGGATGAAGATGAGTAGGAACCCGCAGGAAGAATTGGGAGAAAACGGACTCTCTTAGAGTTTCGTGTAGTATATTTACATTAAATATCGTTACAATAGAGTCCTAGAAGATCTATACAAACTTTAGGAATGTCTCTAGAAATAAGGATAGCCTGATAGGATCACAACTACATCTGTACAGAATAATCCTATCAAAGTGCAATGATCTGTACAAGGATATTGACTAGCTACTACTTGCGTTAAAACAATAATATTACATATAATCTATAAGTACTATAGGAAAAGAAAGCACAGAATTGTAGAAAAAAAACATTCAATCATGTCATTCAGAAATAACTAGTTATGAACTCTATGCCCAAGTCACGGGGCTAAATTAGATATACTTTGACCCATATTAGCTATCATCTGTGCCATTTGGTGAGCCATTTCCAACTCAAGCTGAAGTCTTTGCATTTCCAACTGAATATCAAGATCTTGATTCCCAGTTGAGGACTCAGATTTCTCATTTTGATTTTCCGTGACTGCAGTCTCCTGAGTATTATGAGAGGGTTGAGGGCTATTTTGGACATGGTTAAAGTTCTGCTCTGTTTCTTTTTTTGGAGGATTATGAGAAGGAATGTTGGAACTTTGAGGAGAATTCATAGGAGCATTCAAACTCGGAAGTGTTTCATTTATTGATGGGTAACTGGGGATATGGTTACTGGGAACAGGTTGTGGATGTTGAGAAGGTTGAGGGTAGTTTTGGAAACGGTTAAATACTTCCACTCTTTCGTTTATTGAAGAACTGTGAGAAGGAATATGGGAATTCTGCGGATTGTTGTAGCTCTGCACTGTTTCATATCTTTTGTTTATTGAAGGGTAATTTTGGACATGATTACTGGGAATCGGTTGAGGATTATGAGACGGATGAAGAATCGGAGAATATTGCCCACCATTAAAAATCAGTCCTGTTTCTTTAACTATAGGGTGGTTTAGGAAAGGAGCACTGGGAATAGGCTGATTGGCAGGTGCTTGATGATGAACAGATACATATTGGGGGTTAAAAATTGGTGCTTGATTTGGGAGAGGGTAGTGATCATGAGGGGTACCAAAACTCGGTGTCTGATTTTGTTGAGGAAGAATATGGGCTTGAGGGGTAAGAAGGGAAGATAAAGATGTGCTATAAGCACATTGAACATGAAGGTCAAATTCGCAGTTGGAACAGGAGTAAGTGAAGCCAGTTCCGATCTGGTTACAAGAATTGCAGTAGAAGGAATTGGAGGGGTAAGTTGGAAAAGGGAGTAAAGTTAGAGGGTGGGAAGGGTGAGATGGGTGTTGGAGGGAACGGGTAGCGCGAAAGCATTGTTCATGAAGAAAAAAATTGCATTGCCAACAGGCGTAGACAGTGGCGGTGCCGGAGGAGTTGCAGCCGGAGCAAGTGATTTCTTTGCCTTCTGGTATGTGGTGGAGGTTGAGGTTGTGTAGGTGGCTGAAATGCTTGTTTTGCCCCTCCATTTTTTTTCTAAAACTCACAGATACTCACAGTGAGTTCTTAAAACAAGAATAGACAAATGGGTACAATTTACTTGCCAATGGATTGCAAGTTGGAATTGGTAGGCTGGAAAAATGAATACTCCCTACGTCCCACAAAAAGTTACACTTTTCTTTTGAATACAAAGATTAAGAAAAAGTGTAAGTGGAGTAAGTCTGTTAGTATGAAAAGTGAGTTAGGAGAGAGAAAGTAGAGTAGTTCTTGTGAGTAAGCAAGTGGGTCCCAATTAATAAAGAATAAAAAAGTATTAAACATTTTTATTTTAGAAAAATGTAATTTTTAGTGGGATAGCTAAAGAGGGATAAAGAGTGTAAATTTTAGTGAAGGGAGGAAGTATGTTTTGAGCGTTGACTTCTAAAATTTGACATGGTCAATATGGGCAATTTCCAGTGAGGTTCCTACATGGTAGGTGGATAGTTGACTTTGGCAATGTGTGACATGCACAAAGTCTGCTGTATAGCATTCAAGGATTAGTTTAGTTCAAGAGACATCTTGCACGGCATGTTATAATTAGTCTTTAATTAAACCTCAAATAGCTGTAGTGTTTGACATTTTCAAATTTGAGGATTTTTTTCTTAAATTATCATTAATGGCCAAAATATGTCCCTAAATATCTTTATTGAAAAAATTACTTGAATATTGAAGGGATTTTGAAAGGTTGAATTGAACGAAATTAGGACTCAACTTAGAAATTAACAAAAGCCAGATTTGAGGGTTGAATTGAATGAATTGATGCTTGTTTTTACGAGCTGAACAAAGTACTTGTTTGAAGAGATTTTGAAAGGTTGATAGAGGATTTTGATTGAGGGAAAATCATGGTAATGAATTTGTTGCAATGGTGTTGGTAGTGTTGCAATAGTGACAAATGGTGGTGGTTGTGCAGTGGTTATGGCCAGTGTGATGGTGGCACGGTGTTGGTGGTGGCGGTAAAGTAGGGAACTTTACCAAAACAAAAATGCTTGGAAAAATAGCAACAAAAAAAAAAAAAAAAAAAAAAAAAAAAAGAAAAAAGAAGAAGGAAAATAAAAATAGTAGGGACAAAATAAAATTTGAGGTAGCATGGGATTTTGTTTATCAATAAATAAATTAAAATTTTATCTTTCATTTATTTTCAAAATTACTTCACTGAATTTTCTCTTTATTTTTCTTTTATCAATTGTGATAGAATTAGAGTTTATATGATTAAGTGGGTCTTGTTAATTGTAAATCATCCGTTACGTTAGATATAAGATCTTACTTAGGACAAAACATAAATAAAGATGTTATATTTATATCTAACCATGGTTTATCAGAGTGTCAATTCTGGAAAAAGTTGCGGTTTCTTGGGTGTGTTAGTTATGGAAAATCTATGAGCAAATTTTCTTGAATGATCTGGTTTTGACAGGCATTTTGTTTTTCAAAATTTGAGCAACTTTATTTATTTATATTTAGGCTCATAAGTCAATCCACATGATTATTTGGGCTTGAGTTTTGTTTTGTTTTGTTGTATTCATAATGCTCATACATGAAATTTGACAATGATACAGGATATATGGATGGGTACACATCTGCTGTTTATAGATGTACTCACTCGGGCCGGCTCAATAATTATAGGGGCTCTGTGCGAAATGTGAATATTGAGTCCCTAATGTTTAAAAAATGTGAATATATATATATATATATATATATATATATATATATATATATATATATATATATATACTCCCTCCGTCCCGCTAGAAGTGTCACTTTTTATCCAAAATGGCGTCCCGTTTGAAGCGTCACCTTTCCTAAAAAGGAAATGTTTTATTAATATTCTATTATCACATCCACTATTCCCTCCACTAATTCTCTCTCCTCTACACTCACAACACTTTTTAAATTCACTATTTCCTCCACTAATTCTCTCTCCTATTTTCAAATTACACTCGCAATATTTTTTCTTCCTACACTTTTCCTTAATTTACGTGCCATCCCCAAAAAGATGACACTTCTACCGGGACGGAGGGAGTATGTATATATATATATATATATATATATATATATATATATATATATATATATATATATATATATATATATATATATATATATATATATATATATATATATATATATATAGGGTCCTATTATAATGAGAATCAAATTTTATGAGAACCATAAGAACCACTAACAGCCATTGGATTAAAAAACACATCAATGCTCCAGATTAACGTCATCATTTAAAATCCCCCTCAAATTTCAAAATAAAATATCTCAATATCTATAAGTCGAAAAAAAATTTCGAAAACACTGATTTTTTTGTCTTGACGAGACGATTCAAACTAGATCCCTAAAGATAGGATTTTGAAAAAATAATATTGAACAACGTCTAATTTTTAAAATACTAGCTAATTAACTAGTGTACACTAGCTAGTTAAGTAATGTACACTAGCAACTTAGCTAGTATACCCAACTTTAATTTCAATGTTCATCAGCCATGGCTAAGTATATAGTGTACACTAGTTAGTTAACTCGTGTACACTCAACCTAATGCTTTTTTTTTACACATGTGCATGTAACATTACTAAGTATACTCATAATACTCTACCGAGAGAGAAGCTGAGACCACAAATACAACTTTCAATATGAATTTTACGTAAATGCTGTGTTGAAATGAAATGAAAATAAAATTCTCAAACAAATTCAGCAATATTCAAGGTTCCTAAAAAGGGCCAAGTTATCTCAGAGTCGTTATTGTTGGAGCTTAGTTGTATGGATGATTGGCATTAATTGGTATGATTTTCTGGTTTGTGTGTCTCAGGTCAATCAGTTTATCATCTCCACTTGCATGTACTTGGTGGGAGACAGATGAAATGGCCGCCTGATTGATTGAGGTTAAGATTTTGAAAAAATAATATTGAACAACGTCTAATTTTTAAAATACGCTTAACTCGTGCATTAGCCATTGCTAAGTACAATAGTAATGTATATAGTGTACACTAGCTAGTTAACTCGTGCACACTAGCCATATGACTTATACTGGACAATACCTTGACTTGATCTTGGCCAAGTCCTTGTGTACACTAGCTAATTAACTAGTGTACACTAGCTAGTTAAGTAATGTACACTAGCTAATTAACTAGTGTACAAAAGGACTTGTGTACACTAGCTAGTATACACTAGTTAATTAGCTAGTGTACACTATATACATTACTTAACAACCCACATAAAATACAGTTGCATGTGCATAACAAGAAAATATGTTATCTTCTAAGGCACCATTCAATTTCATACTTTTCATCTCAATTGCATAAAATAATCAGAAACTTGCGAACAAGATCAATTGTAAGCATGATATAGTGATTGATTTATTAATGAAATAAGATCAGATCGATGAACACCACTACCAAATCCAGCAAAAGTTGAAATTACAATGCTATAGATGATTAAACGTATTAAAGAAAAAACAATAAAATAGATCCACATCTTTTTAATCTAATTAATTTTCTATAATAAGACTTCATTAAACAAATAACCGACATATGGAGGTCAATAGTCTCCACCATAATCCCAAGCAAATTAAGCCTCTCAAAAAATTGTTCCTTGGTCTTCTCATTAACCGCAAAAGCCTCTAGAATGTTACGCTAGAAAAAGCAATTGCATGCACCAAGTCAGGCTCCAGCTTAGGTTCTATAAAGCTTATGTTCTCTTCTAACGGGGTGGTTAGGGGTTCTATTCACCAAATATTTAGAAAGTAGATAGCTAGTAAACTAGTGTACACTAACTAGTGTACACAAGTTCTTGTGTACACTAGTTAATTAGCTAGTGCACATTACTTAACTAGCTAGTGTACACTAGTTAATTAGCTAGTGTACACAAGGACTTGGCCAAGACCAAGTCAATGAATTATCCAGTATAAGTCATATGGCTAGTGTGCATGAGCTAACTAGCTAGTGTACACTATATACATTACTATTGTACATTACTTAACTAGCTAGTGTACACTAGTTAATTAGCTAGTGTTTTAAAAATTAGACGTTGTTCAATATTATTTTTTCAAAATCCTATCTTCAGGGATCTAGTTTGAATCGTCTCGTCAAGACAAAAAAATCAGTGTTTTCGATTTTTTTTTTCGACTTATAGATATTGAGATATTTTATTTTGAAATTTGAGGGGGATTTAGTTCACAATAATTACGAAAATGCCACCCTCTATCTTTTTTTTTTAATACGAACGTTGATGTGTTTTTAATTGATGATTGAGTTTAGTTCTCATGGTTACCATATAAATTTGGTTACCGTTTGAATATATATATATATATATATATATATATATATATATATATATATATATATATATATATATATATATATATATATATATATATATATATATATATATATATGATAAAAATATACTGCGTCCGTTTCTCATTATTTCTGTAGCAATATATACAAGAGTTAGCCAAACAACCTACCACATTTACGGGGATATACTTTCCTAACCATCAATTATCTCCCTAATTATCTCTATACAAATATAATAATATACCCTACCGAATATACAAAGATACCTATTCTAACATTCCCCCACAGTCGAAACGGGAGGAAGACGGACGTTGAGACTGTTCCGGAATTCATCAAATAAAATCAGCGGCAGACCCTTCGTAAATATGTCAGCTATTTGAAACCGGGACGGGACATGCAAGACCCGAACCTGACCACGAGTCACCTTTTCACGAACAAAATGGATGTCCATCTCTATGTGTTTAGTGCGCTGATGTTGAACTGGATTTCCTGACAAATAGATGGCACTAACATTATCACAATACACCAAGGTAGCCTTGTGGATTGGACAATGAAGTTCCAAGAGTAAGTTACGCAACCAGCAAGATTCAGAAACAACATTAGCAACACCACGATACTCGGCTTCTGCACTCGAGCGAGAGAGAGTAGGCTGTCGTTTAGAAGACCAAGAAATCAAATTGTCACCCAAGAATACACAGTAGCCCGAAGTGGATCTGCGTGTATCAGGACAACCACCCAATCAGCATCTGTATAGGACAAAAGAGTGGATGTCGAAGATGGAGTAAGATGAAGCCCCAGGGTGAGAGTACCCTGAAGATACCGAATGACCCTCTTTAAGGCGTTCATATGGGTAACCATGAGATTATGCATAAACAGACAAATATGTTGAACGACATATGAAATATCAGGCCTCGTAAACGTGAGACATTACAAAGCACCGGCAAGACTACGATAAAGAGGCGGATCCCCAAACGGTACTGAAGAAGAAGCGCTCATCTTATACCGGAGTTGAAGTTGGTTTGCAGGAGGACATACCAGCTCTACTAATTATCTCTTCCGTGTACTTACGTTGGGAGAGAAATAAGCCCTTGGATGAACGTACCACAACTATTCCCAAAAAATAGCTTAATTGACCCAAATCCTTCATAGCAAACTCCGAACTGAGACGAGACATAATCGACTGCCGTAGAATCCGAGGAGGCAGTGAGAATAATATCATCCACGTATAGCAAAATATAGACAGTTTGCCCATTAAGATGATAGATGAAGAGAGAGTTGTCGGACCGACTATTGGTAAAACCAATAGATGAGACAAAGTCCGCAAATCTCTTATACCACGCCCTCGGGGCCTGTTTCAAACCATAGAGCGATTTTTTTAATAGACATACATGATCCGGAAAATGAGTGTCCCGATACCCAATAGGCTGATGCATATAAACCGTCTCGCATAACTCACCATGGAGGAAAGCATTTTTTACATCAAGCTGATGCAATGCCCAGTTTTTAGAAAGAGCCAAGCTAAGAACAAGACGAATAGTGGCCGATTTAACCACCGGGCTAAATGTTTCGCCACAATCAACTCCGACTCGTTGTGTCTTTCCATCACCTACAAGACGGGCTTTGTGCCTCTCAAAAGAACCATCAGAATGAGATTTATGAGAGAATATCCACATAGATCGAATTATATTAACATTCGGGGGACGAGGTACCAACACCCAAGTATTATTTTTAATTAAACTCATCATCCATTGCTAATTTCCAATTTGGGTCACGAAGTGCCAAAATGGGACTAGAGGGGAGAGGATATTTTGAGACACCTGAGAGAAAACAATATTTGGGATTGGGTTTGTAAATACCTGACTGACTACGAGTAGCAGGGCGGTGGTTAATTTGGGACGGAGCTGAAACATTAGGAGCAGAGGTATCCGAATGTGGCTACCCATGTAAGGAGGGGATGGGCTGGGCTTGAGGAGAATTACCAACCAGGCCAGTCAGACCAGAATTTGGGCTAGAAGGGAGCCGGCCCACCTCAGGAAGGTCAGGCGTAGGCTGGGCTGCGATGTGGGGTGGAGAAGGGCCGGGAGGGGAAAGGCCTGAAGAGGAAGGCTGTATGGCCTGATTAGATGCAAAATGATGGATTAAAATTGGATGGAGTCCAGAATTTAAAAAATCATAAGAGTGAGACGGAGAGCTAGAAAATGAAGCGAAAGGAAAACACGACTCGTAAAAAATACCATGTCGGCTTATAATCATTTTCTTTGTGACCAAATCATAACACATATACCCTCGATGGTGTTTAGGATACCCCAAAAATACACAAGGAGTGGAACGGGGTTGCAATTTGTGTATGGTGGTAGAAGGACGGAGAGGATAACAAAGAGACCCGAACACCCTAAGATGAGTATATGATGGAACCCGATTATATAAGACTTGCAACGGAGAGACATATGCTAAGTGTTTTACGGGTAAGATATTAAGAAGATATGTTGACATTTGGAGAGCATAATGCCAAAAATTTGGTGGTAAGGATGTATGAACAAGAAGAGTACGAACAATATTATTTGTGGACCGGATTTCTCGTTCGGCTTTGCCATTTTGAGGAGAAGTATATGGGCATGCTAATTGTAAGTGCTCCAATTTGAGCTTGTTAGAATTTTCGTTAGAAAATTAACGAAAGTTATAACATTTCTAACAATTCCTAACTATCCTAACATTTCTAACAAAGTGAGGGTAAAATGGGCATTGTTATTTAAGGTTAAACCTTAAAAAGAATCTCAAAAAGCAAAACAAAAGAAGAAAACCAAAAATGGCAATGGCTGGAAACACAAAAACTGGCTGTTAATTTGAATTTTGAAAAGAAATATTCTTCTTGTCCAAAGCTGAAGCTGCATTTAATGAACAGTGCACGCTGCCTGGATCCATCCGCGCGGATGAGTTTGCATTTTCAGGAGGGCTATAAATTGAGCCCTCCAGTCACAAAAATAAAGAGGAATAACACATTTTGCACCGAACCTCTGGCGAAATATAGAGAGAAAACAGTGAGAATTCTTCAAGAATTGTCACCTTTTTCTCTCCAATCTTTCCCAACTCATACTCATCCACTCACTCTCATATTAAAGCCCTAAACACTCATACACTCAAGCCAAACACTCAAGAACACAAGGAAGATTGGTAAACCCTCCTCTTCCTAACCCTAAATCTCAACCATGCATGCATCTTCAAACTACAAAATGTAGTTCCTTCATCTTCTTGCTTTAGATCTAAGAAGATCACCATGGAAGACCATCTCCATGGATGATCTTCTACAAAGATCAACATTATTTTTAAGCTTTCTTACTTTCTTGCAAAGAAAACTCATTTTCAAAACCCTAAAAACCATTTTCAAGCATAAAATCTTGATTTCAAAGGATAAAATTCCCCTTCCCAAGCAAATGAAATGCTTAGTCCTAATGTACCCCAAGGATGGTTTGGTATAGTTGATTCACCACTAAAATGTCTAGTGATCACTAACCAAAACCTAGGGAAATGGGGACAAGCATGGATGCAAAACCCCCCTTAAAATCATATTCTCCTTCTTGAGAAGTTGCTGTCCAGTAGCAATTTTCTCAGACCTCAGTCCATGGTCTTAATTTTTGGACACAGATGAACTTGGAATTTGGTGTTGACTACAAAATACTTTTTGTAGCCAACATCCAGAGCTTTCCAGACATATTTTTACTTTATTTTTTGGGTGAGTAAAACTCCTCTTTTCAAATTTTCTTTCAGAGGCTAGTTCATCAGCTTCTGGGAATCCAGATCTCATATCTGAGGTTTCCAGAAGGTTTTGACCACTCAAATCTTCTCCAAAATGGAAAATTCCTTCGCACAAACTTTATTTAAGGTGTCTAGAACAAATTTCATTCTCTGAGTTTATCCAGATTATGAAGTTTTAAGACCCTTGAATCCCTTTCAAAATCAAAGGTCCACTGCCTTTTTCATTCTGGCAGAAATGGCTCTCAACTTCAAAAGGTCTTTTGAGTACCAAATCTCAACCCAAAAATCTTCCAAAAAATCATGGGATCAGTTTAAAGTCTTAAAAAGATATCCCAATTTTTACTTTTCTGAGTTTCAACTTATTTTGGCCAAAACACACACACACACACATACAAATGATTTTCAGCTTGGAAGACTCGTTTTACGAGGCGCGTCGGGTGCACACTAACGTCCTTCCCGACGCGTAACATGACCTCCGAACCTAAATCTCTGATCTCGGGCTTTTTTCAAAGTTTTGGCCCTCAAAATTAAAATGGCGTGGCGACTCCGTTTTCGTTGATTTTTTCAAACACAAAAAATGGGAAAATTTTCGGATACACATCATCACAGTGGCGACTCTGCTGGGGACTAAGCTTTTAAAAATGAATGGTATTTGGTATATTGGTGGAAACCACTAAATTTCCCGTTATCGCCTCCTAACACGAGTCGGGGATAAATTGTGGTCTAACAATCCCACGTACCGGTATCACCGTTTTCAAAAAAAAAGCTTTTGAGGGTCAAGCTTCCGTCCCGGCTTTGAAAATCATTTTTGTGTGTGTGTTGATTTTTTGCACGCTTTCATGTTGTTTTGGCCGCCGAGAAAGTCAAAATTTTGACCGTCGGAATAATGTCCCTAACCGTCGGAATTTTCGTGCTTACGTGCTTATGTGCTCATAAAAAAAAAAAAAAAAAAAAAGGATTTTCAAAAAAAAAAAAGGAAAATTTCCAAAAAAAAAAATCATGCATCATATTTTTAAGACACATAAAAAAATCTCTATTTTACTCGTAAAAGAATATAGATCGCTTACACACTACGCGCACGTGACCGTACACCGCACACTACGTCCCTTAACCCGGGAAATCCTTGTCGCGGTCCGTTTGGTCTTATTACGCCTCTCGGATGAGCACAGACTACCCAAACATCCCATGGAGCCTCGTGTCGACTATGCACTTGTCCGTGACACACTTTGTCCGAGACCCGTTGGTTTTTAGTCCGGTCCGTGTCATGCCCCGTCCGTGTATAGACCTTTCCTTTCAAGCCTTTGTCGGCATACCGACTCAATATCTTTCGGGTCCCTAATCGCCGAAGTTCCGCCGGTTTTCCGCCGCAGACTTTGACCAAGATATTGACCGGCGCCTTGACTTCGGCTCGATCGGCACAAATTATACACCGACTCCCAAAGATTGACACCGAGTCATCAAGGATTAATGATTATTCCATGCCTAATTACGGCTTAACCGACGACAAGTCAAGATCAATCGTGGACGCTTATCACCCAAATCATGCCGACTTTTCGTCGAGCCCTGACATGATCTTGACTTTTGACGTCGCCTTGTCCGTAATTTACATCGAATGCTCGTTAAGACTCGATTACCCGCCGACTTTTAGGATCATTTTTCTTTCGGTCGGTGGGACCCGCTTGCCCTATAGGACCCTCGCCCGGGCCGTCCACCCCGGGAGGTCGAAATACAGGTGGAATACGAGGGGCTTATAGACGTAGTGACGGGGCCCACCGATCCAGAATCGCAGTAGTTTGCGAAAAGAAGAGCAATCTTTTCCAACCGATTAGGTTAATAAAACATGTTTTAAGTAAACGTGAACAAATAATCGCATGTTGCATGAGCCTAAAGCCCAAACACCTACCCTCCTTCCATTCCTGCACATCTCGAACCTTCGTGTCCTTTCCCCGCAGCCTCCGCACAAAGCTTGGTTTCGGCACCGGTCACCGTTTGATCGCTGGGAAGAGTCAAGCGCATCGTCGCCTTCACCGTTTGCTCCGACTCCGGTTTCGTAATGTCCGCATCGCCCGGTAATCATGGGGATAACGTTGCTCCGTCCTCCAAAATCCCTCGCATGCACTGCATTGGATCCAGCTTGGTAGAACAGATGAGACTTCGACATGAGGCTCAAATTGATGACCTACCGGGAGTAGTCGCAAGTCATGGTTTGACTATCGCCTCAATTCCGATGGCACTTTTACCGCAAAGAAGGAAGAGGGTTCTCCTCCTCTTCTTAATAGTCCCTGATACATCAAGATGCTATCCCAAGATTCCTATGTTTCCACCGCCGGACTCCCGCCCGCCGACTTACAGGCAACCGGCCCCCAAACAAGAAATGTGGACGAAAGAGTTCGGTATACCGTCGCTGTCCCCTCTCAAAGTGATGATCCCACAAATATCGCCCGAGTGATGAAAATCGTGGAGACAGCTTGAAGAAATATGGTCAGCCATCAAAGCCCCGGAAGAACGCTGCATGTACATACAGCCTGGATGGAAGAGGCCACACGCCACTTCGGGACCTTAACAATATCCCAACCGACCGGGGCTACCCGGAAGGACAAACATGTGCCCGTTCCCCGAGACCTCAATATCTCTCATTATCCGGCGGAGTCCAATCACTCACTACCGCATGAGCCCAAAGAAGCAGATCCCCTGACTCAGCTCCACTCAAAGTCATTCCAAAGACCGTCAACCCGAGGTCCCAAATCCGCCACCACCGTAGAACACATTTGGTGGGATATTTGTGATCGTCCCGATTGCCTTGAAAGGGACTATCAGACTCGGATACACGAGGACCGTCCTCCTAAGAAAAAGAAAATTTCCTCCCAAAGAAAATTGAAGGAGAGATTCGAGGCCGGTGATAACAAAGCTGGGAACGCCTGGGAGCCATCTGGGGATTTGATTATTACGTACTCTACTCCGCCGCCTTCCCCAAAGCAAAAAGGGGTAAAAGAGCGTAAAAGCCTTGCCAACGACAGGAAGTTGAGACTTTCGGATACCGTAGTACCGCTAACGTAAGTCCAACCCCTCGTGGTCGCCCAAGGTTCGCTTTGTCCAGCCTCCCGAGTATACACCGATGAAGAAAACCGACGCCACCTCGGCGCTCCCACTCAATCAACATGTTGACCGGAGATGGCAACCGCCACAAAAGGCATACGCATAACCTGTGGGCTTCGGCAAAGACTCTACCTCGCAAGAAGAAGGCACGAAGCGATTGTGTTTAATGACTCTCTATCCCGAGACAAGGACCAAATCTATGATCCTCACCTATATGGGAGTATGATCACCTTCGCGATGAAGATTTGCCAAGAGATGTCTCCCAACACAATGAAGCTTTGTACATCACTATTCGGCTCAACACCATGTCACTCCCCGGGGTATTAGTGGACAATGGATCATCGGTAAATGTCCTTCCTCGCATGACGAGGGCCCTCCGCATAAATGAAAGGCGCGTGATCCCATCTACCCGGACCGTCAAGGCCTACGACGGTTCGTCTCGTCCCATTCTGGGAAAGTGACTCGAACTCGGTACGAAACCCAAATGGTGCCCGCAAAGTTCCATGTAATGGATATCCTCCGAGTTCACGCTCTACTAGTGGCGCCCTTGGTTGCATCACATGAAAGCCATAGCCTCCACTCTCCACCAATGCGTCAAATTCATCAACCGGCAGGGAGACCTTGAAGTCATAAGGGGTGACAGCTTCCTCATAGGGAACGAAGCCGAAACAATAGCCAAGAACACCCACAGCCAAACACCGGGCTACATCCTTCAAGAGGCAAGTCTCGCCAAAGATCCTTTGGAATCCAGCGATGCCAACTATGTCGACACACTCAAGCGAGCGTACTCCGAAGAAGTTCGATTCATCAAATTTAATTGCTATTTCCAACACTTGGAGGCGTACCGGAAGGAAACGCCGAACACCGCCATGATACAGTGCACACAAGTCCCCGGTCCTCAATCACGTATTTGTCGCATTCTCGCAAACCCATTCTTTGCCTCGCCAGCGAGGAGATTTTCATGATAAAAGTCAGCAAACACCGACAGACTCGGCTCGAATCTATGAACGTCGTGTGGGACGTCCTCCTTGCCGAACTACCCGCCAAGCCTTTCCGCTCGAGTATGGGACATGAGATTTTTCTAGCAGACACCGAGACGCAATACGCCCTTACATCCGGATTGAGCGGTCGATTGTGACGAAACGGAAATCCCTGTGATTGAGGAAGATCCCTACATCCACATGCTCGCCTTTCCCAAGAGCCGAACACAATTGATTCTGGGTTCGACAAAGAGATGATAGCAACGACCGAAGAGGGAGCACAGAGACCATGCCTTTCCCGAGTTGTGAAGCCACCGACAGCCGATGCCGCTAAAGAATTGGGAAACTCTCTCAGGCCCGTCCGCGACCAAAGAGGAAATGATCACCAAGCTTGGATTGGTCCCCCGTCCTTTCGTGTCAACCTTTGTAAAGTCCTCCGAGTCTCTCATTGTTGAGATCGAGTCTCTAGGGTCGTCCGATGGCCTTACGCCTGAAGACTACGAGTCTGTAGCAAGCGTTGTATTCCCTTTCGTTTTCAATGAAATGACGAATCTTTCCGAGTATCCCTTGATTGCCACTTTAACTAATGATGAATTAAAAAAAAAAACTTAATAATAACTCATTAGATAAAGAAGCAGCATACATTAAACAAAAAAATCAAACAACAAAAAATCTTTAAGGTGTTGTCCTGGAAGAGGAAAATCGAGCCCAAGCCGCCGAAGAGATTTTGACGAGTGTGAATTTGGGAACCGGAAGAGCCTAAAGAGACGCAGATTGGTGATTTCTTTGAAGGAATCGGAAAGGATGCTCGCAAAGTCCTACAAAATCCTCAATTCAAAGAAAGTTGCCCTCTTCATCAAAGAAAACATCATGTGCAGATACGGGTTGCCACCGAAATCATCTCGTATAATGGATCCCACTTCGAAGGGGAATGTGAAAACCGCCGGCGGAATTCCGAATAACCCGTCACAAGTCATCTCCCTACAGCCCCAAACCAACGGAGCCGTCGAAGCAAAGAAACAAGACTCGAAAATATCATCCGGAAAATGGCCGTCCAAGGCGTAGATTGGCCCGAGAAGTTACACTCGGCACTCGGGCTACGTAACACGCCGAACGGCAACCGGGGAAACACTTTGCCCTCACATACGGAATGGAAGCCGTACTCCCAATCGAGCTAGGAAATCCCCTCGCTCCGTATACCGCCGGAAAGCCGATCAACGAGGTCGAATGGCTCCAGAGTCGCCATGATGAATTGGCCCTACTAGACGAACGCCGATCGAAGGCCATGGAACACATCCGAGCCTACCAAGGAAGAATGGCTAGAGCCTTCGACAAGAAAGTAAAGCATCGGGAGATCCGAGAAGGTGATCTCGTTCTAAAAGAAAAGCCCTACCGTATCAACCCCTCGGCAAATGGGAGCCTCGTATGGGTCGGGCCATATGTCGTCCGTAAGATCTTCTCCTGAGGAGCCATGCAACTTGCGTGCACCTCGACGGAATCCCTTTGTACACCCAAATGAATGGTGACAAGCCGCGCAGATACTACGCGTAAAAAAAAAAAAAAAAAAAAAAAAAACAAAAAAAGAGTGCTAAAAGAGTAATACCCAACTAGGTTAGAAACCCGAGAAGGGCGGCCTAGGTAAAAACAGGGTTGCACCAAAAAAAAACAAAAAAAAAAAAAAAAAAAACAAAAAAAAAGAGTGCTAAAAGAGTAATACCCAACTAGGTTAGAAACCCGAGAAGGGCGGCCTAGGTAAAAATGTGGTTGCACCAAAAAAAAAAAAACAAAAAAACAAAAAAAAAGAGTTCACCGTTGAACTACGAAGACCCGAGCTCCTCAAAATGAGGGGAACGTAGGCCTGGAAACGGTTCGGTCTAAAGCACAAATAAAAGCCATACTTTGGCATCAATACAATTGATCGTACCATGAAAGCGTCTCGAAAAACTCTAAAGCAATTCAAATATTCATTACAAGTTAAAAGCTCTTCGATGAGTCTAAGCCCGATTCATTCCTACAACCGGCAACCTCGCTAAAGGAAAACTAAGATACATAATCAAACTAATGTGTCCGCCATGACAAGAAAGGGATACTCGGAAACCTCGTAGTCACTCCAAGCCACTCGCATCGGCCTCTCCCTTCTTCTTCCCCTCCGAGTCTTTCTCTTCCGAACCGGAAAATGTCGGTATTCCTCCTACCAAGCTCGGTATAGGGACAGTGGTCTATCAAACCAGCCTCCGTCAGTGGCCTTAGTAGCCCTAGCGTCATCCCTCATCTCCTCGTAACCTAGCCGGTAGCATAGGAGCCCTCCTCTCCCCGTCTCGACGTAAGCCTCATAATCGCCGCGCCGTCTCCGCTCCCGTCACGAGGGTTGGCCTCGCCTCGGCCCTCCTCCTCTCGTAAATGGGGCCCGGTCCTCCGCACCCACAATGGCCTCACGCCGTCTCAAAATAGCCACCTCGAGTCTCTCCTGCATGCCTCTCATACCAATCCAGTACCAAGTGGTCGTGAACACCGGTCTCTGACGCTCGAGAATGACCCGAGGAGGAAAGGCATCATACCTCCATGCTCGGGAAAGAAATGGAAACACCGAGGGATCATCCATGGAAACAGGAGCCACCACCCCGGTGGCTATATCATCAAAACCCTCCAAAGGAACCCGCTTCCAAGCCAAACTGCCTCGTGACCAGAGCCGAATGTAGAAACCGGACCGAGAAAGCCCCTAAGCATAACCACGGGACCCGTCCCCAAGCACTCGCGAGTCTCCACCCGCCAATGAGGCACCAACCATCTCGATATCTTCGGGCCCGGCGACCCGCCATCCAACGCGCCCACGAGCCCCGATCATCAAAATCTACATCGACACCTCTCCCGGCAAAAGTCCAAGGCCTCGATCATATCGTAGGTTTCCCGAAGAACCCCCAAACGCTCCATCGCCCACTGTGGTCAAGAGGAACGGGCCGCCCCGCGCATATACCGCCGTCCGGTAGCTAACTGTCGAGAGCATGAAAAGTCTCCCCGTAATCAAAGGAACGACATCTCTCGCCTGTGCGATGCCGAACGACAACATCCAAGAAAGACCGATGGCGCATCCCAAAGGAATAGACCATGAACAGGGTGCCAAACATACAAAGTGCAAAGGCATCCCAATAGGCATCATCCACCAAACCTAGGCCCCTAAATCTGTCGGGAAGACCGGAAATATCGAAATGATCGGGACCGCGGATCATACCTTGCGCTTCCTCCGGGGAAGATGAAGGAGGACGCACAATCTGTCAAGAAAAGAAGCCCCTCCGGCAAAGGGACCGCTATCTCTTCCACCTCCGACCTCCAAGTAAGGCCCGAAATTCTTCGACAATGAACAATCTCGTTGAAGGAAAGGCAAAAGACATGCCTTCTAGTATCCCAAAACGAAGAAGAAGCTCTTAAGAGGTCATAATCCGGAACCAATTCTTTGAGAGACCACAAGCATCGTATCTTGTACCTTTCTTCAAAGAATGATCTTCTCTCATGCATGATCTCCCTACACCACTCCTTGAACTTTTCAAAGAACAACATTTGCCTTTCTTTGGACAATTTTGGAGAATTTTTGGCCATTTCCATGGTTTTTCTCTCTTTCTCCCCGAAAATGGTCAGTTGACTCGGAGGTTGAAGAGGATATTTGAATTTGAAATAAAGCAAGACCAGTGTCCGAACCAAAATTAAAGGACATTGTCGATGCAAGCCCTATCCGCGCGGATGAGATTGTTTTCCAAAAAAAATCCGCAATACCAAGCCGCTACGCCAAAAGAGGAATATTCCGTCCCGTTGCTCGAAACTTGTGCAAAAACCTCCCCAAACCACCCATATACCAAACACCCTTGCAAAAAAAAAAAAAAACCAAGGCTCATGCAACACTGCATTCATATTGCATTGCATTCATAAAATAAAATCCTAAATTATTACATTCCAAAAAAAAGAGTGTGCATAAAAAAAAAAACAAGCAAACATAAAATAAAATCCTAAATTATTACATCAAAAAAAAAAATGTGCACAAGCTGTACAAATCTAAATCTCAATCTCAATCTCAAAAAAAAAAATCAATCGGAGTCTCCAAAGACCCGATGTCTCCCCGCCCTCTTGCGACTCGGGCCCGCTCCTCAGAGCCCCGAAAATCTCGGGCTCGTAATCGTCCTCGTCTCCAGAGAGAGGCTCGTCAGACCAACCGGCACGCTCCGATAGGGCAAGCCGAGATCTCGCGAAAAATCGTACCCGAAGGTGAAGGCGTCTGGACTCCCGCACGTACGAAGACGACCCGCCATGCCGCCATACGTGTCCCCGCCCGTGTGGATCCCCGAGAATGACGTGATCCGAAGGCGCACCGCGCGGGATCAAGGAGAGGAGACAAAGGAGTCTCCGAAGAAGTCTCGAGCGAATAGGGAAGCCTCCCGTCCGATGTGCGCGCCGCCGTGGTCGCTCGCTCTAGCTCGAGGAGCCCCGCAAGCGACCATCCTCCCGATGAATCTCTTGCCCCGATCACTTGCTTCGTCGCCTTCTCGACGACCACCTCCGAAAACTGCGCAAAAGCAAAAGCGTCAAAAAAAAAAAAAAGGAGGTGATGCTAAAGATGATGAAACAAAGGAAAGAAAAGAAGGGGAAAAGGTGAAACCATACCTTCATACCCTGACGAGGCCGGAAAGCTCGTGGAAGTCGCTCGGCCGAGGGATTCGCACCCTCAATCGGACCCCATCCCGGATATAGGAAAATCCGTCCGAGGGTACCGCGGATCCCAAGCCCCTCCCTATCCAAAACCCGAGGCATCCTCGCCTCCTCAAGACGAATGTCGCATACGGCTCAATCGCCACGAAGTCCGAGAAGTGCCGGCCTCGCTCGGTAATCATCCCAGTCACGGACCGATCACTCGGTGCATCATATCGGCGGGAGGCTCCACCGGTGTCCTCAAAGGCGAGTTCACGCCATGCCGGCGCGTCACCCTCTCTCCCGCATAATAGGCATCGCAGTCGACCCCCTCAAAATCCTCCGCCGCACCGCCCGCATCTCGCCGCCCTTCACCGCGCCACCTCAAAGCGATCCTGTGGGAAGAATATCATCCCCTCATCCGTCTCGGCCTCCGTCAAAGGAAGGCAATCCGCGTACTCGAGAGTCGTACGCCCGGAGCTTATCTTCTCCCGGCATGCTTCGGGACCAAGACCGCATGGCCGGATACGCCCGACGTACTCCGCCGGCCGCCGCCACACCGTGACGTGAAAAACTCCAACGCCCATACTCGCGAAAGGTAAAAATCCAATTAATCCAAAGCAAAAGAAAAGTGCGTGCTCAAAAAAAAAGAGAGGGAAAGCAAAAAGAGAGCTTATACCTCCAGTGGCAAACTCGAAAGCAAGACAAAGGAGCTCACAGCCTCTTCCGCCGTACCTATCAAGAGCAAAATAAAGCTCGCCACCCGGCCTCTCCCCACGAGACATCTCCTACTGCCTCCATGTCCTCCAAGGACCTCAACAAGGCAAAGATCGCCGTCCTCAAAGATGCCCAAAGAGGGTGCTCGAGAAAGCAAACCACAAGAAGGCCCCGGCAACTGACGGCGCCTATCCTCTCCTCCCCACCTCATAGCTCGCTATGGTCTCCACGATCTTGCCGTAGACCACGGCATACTCCATCCCCATCCCCTTTTGGGAATAGGGAAAATCCCGTAAGAGCTCGCAGACGCATCGCCGTAGCCATCCCGCCACTCAATGCCGCGCCCATTAAAGGACAGCCCGTAATCGCAAAGCATAGTCGAGGGCGTAACCGTAGCCTCGCCCCGTAAGAAGTGGAAGGTGCGGGTCGCGTCCCACCAATGCCGCGCCGCAGCAAACATCAAGCCCTTGCTCTTAGGGAACTTGACCAGCCCCTCAAGCACTCGACGAACTCCCGTGAGCCCCGTCTCGACAACAACTGTCTCTGACTCGGCAAAGCTCCTCGGCCCGCATCCGGAAGCCGGTCCCACAAGTCAATCACAGACTCCACCGATCCTCGAGTCTTCATCTTGTTCAGCTGCTCCGTCACAAAACGGTTTCCGCCCTGTAATAAAAAAAAAAAGAGAAAGAGAAAATGTCAAAAAGATTGCATTTGCATATACATTAAAAAAAAAAAAAAATTCGACAAAGATAACAAAGATACAATGAGCATAGCCCCATTTTTCTCGCATGAAAGAAAACACAAAGAAGTCCCAATGCATTCATCAAAAAAAAAAGATGCATTCCTACGGAAGTAAAAACTCCGTCCCATTTTCATAAAATAACATGCATCATCTCAAAAAAAAATTTTGCATACATGCATATCATCCATCTTACATGCAACGGGAGGAAAAATCCGTCCCACTTTTCAAAAAAAAAATCCTAAACATACATACATCTCATATTGGCAAAATGCCCATTCTTTCCAAACAAAATGCATGCATTGCATCATCATTCATCAATATCAAAATTCAATTTCAAAAAAAAATCATCATCATCATCAACATGCAATATTCAATTTCAAAAATTCACAATTCTTCGAATTTTCACATGTAATTTTCGAATTGAAAGAAAAAATGGCAAAAATGCCAATTCTTTTTCCCAAGCAAAATGCACATTTTGGGTTACTCATATACTCATTACAACATGCATAGCATCAAAAATCAAAATCCAAGGCCAAGAACATGGTCATTTTCGAAATTATCAAAAAAAAAATCAAATCACCCAAAATTCAAATTTCAAACAAGAAATCAACAAAGGGATCAAAGGGTTTCAAAGTATACCGTTCGGAGATTCGAATCCGGAGCCCAATGTTGCCAAGCATCGGGGTAATGCTCCTCCGCAACCGATTGCGAAAGATTGTAATGCCTCCTCATCCGGACGAGCTCCACCGCCTCTCCGCTACCGGGCCACGTCCTTGGCCTTGAAAAGCGCCTTCCCCGTGTTCCATTGCTCAAAAAATCGAAGAAATCGGAAGATTTTTGAAGCTTTTTGGCCAAAAATGGCGGATTTGCAGAATTTTCTCTCTCTCTCTCTCGTAATTTTCTGTAAAAACTGAATGGGGAAGAGAAAGGGCGTTGGCCCTAATTAATACCCCTGGTTTTCAAACCCTATCCGCGCGGATAGGATTGCAAGGGTCAAAATGACCCTTTTGCCCCTTAAAATTCCAGGACTCTGCAATTCAATCCCCAACTTGACAGAGTTAACCAAAGTTAACCAAAGTCAGCCCCTTGTCAAGAAAATCTCCCAAGCAAGAAACGTAAGACCGAGTGCCCCGAGAAAGATAACGAGATCTCGTATCTTTCATCAAAATCATCCCCTAGCCAAACGTAAGACCGAGTGCCCCGAGAAAGATAACGAAATCCCGTATCTTTCATCAAAATCCCCCTAGCCAAACGTAAGACCGAGTGCCCCGAGAAAGATAACGAGATCCCGTATCTTTCATCAAAATTACCCCTAGCCAAACGTAAGACCGAGTGCCCCGAGAAAGATAACGAGATCCCGTATCTTTCATCAAAATTACCTCCTAGCCAAACGTAAGACCGAGTGCCCCGAGAAAGATAACGAGATCCCGTATCTTTCATCAAAACCTTCCCTAGCAAAGAAACGTAAGACCGAGTGCCCCGAGAAAGATAACGAGATCCCGTATCTTTCATCAAAATTACCCCTATAGCAAACGTAAGACCGAGTGCCCCGAGAAAGATAACGAGATCCCGTATCTTTCATCAAAATTACCCCTAGCCAAACGTAAGACCGATCTCCTCGAGAAAGATAACGAGATCCCGTATCTTTCATCAAAATTACCCCCGCAAAGAAACGTAAGACCGAGTGCCCCGAGAAAGATAACGAGATCCCGTATCTTTCATCAAAATTACCCCTAGCCAAACGTAAGACCGAGTGCCCCGAGAAAGATAACGAGATCCCGTATCTTTCATCAAAATCTTCCCGGCTAGCCAAACGTAAGACCGATCTCCTCGAGAAAGATAACGAGATCCCGTATCTTTCATCAAAATTACCCCTAGCCAAACGTAAGACCGATCTCCCCGAGAAAGATAACGAGATCCCGTATCTTTCATCAAAACCTTCCCTGCAAGCCAAACGTAAGACCGAGTGCCCCGAGAAAGATAACGAGATCCCGTATCTTTCATCAAAATTACCCCAAGCCAAACGTAAGACCGAGTGCCTCGAGAAAGATAACGAGATCCCGTATCTTTCATCAAAATTACCCCCGGCAGTCAAACGTAAGACCGAGTGCCCCGAGAAAGATAACGGAATCCCGTATCTTTCATCAAAAACTTCCCGACAGTCAAACGTAAGACCGAGTGACCTGAGAAAGATAACGAGATCCCGTATCTTTCATCAAAATCATCCAACGGCAGTCAAACGTAAGACCGATTTCCTGTGACAAATACGTCCGATTTTCCTCAAAGAAAGGCTAACGAAATCCCCAAAGAAAGTTAACGGAATCCCAAAAGCCAACGGAATCTCGAGTAGTACTCGAACTACGAAAGGGCTTGATTCCCACTAGGGATACGTAGGTAGCCTATCATTAGGTCCAGCCCCTCGACCAAAACGGTCACCCTATCCTTCGGCAGCAGACAAAGTCCACCGAAAGGCCATTTCAAATTAAGGTCCGAGGCGCCTAAAAGGCCATCATCATCAAGGTCCGAGGCGCCTAAAAAGCCATCTTCAAGGTTCGAGGCACCTAAAACGCCATCTCCAAGGTTCGAGGCACCTAAAACGCCATCTCCAAAGTCCGAGGCACCTAAAACGCCATCTTCAAGGTTCGAGGCGCCTAAGACGCTATCACTAGAAAGCGATAAATCGCAATCATCCCCAGCAGAGACCGAAAATGGTCATTCCTATCCCCAGCAGAGCGGATAGCCATCAGACCGAAAATGGTCATCTCTTATCCCCAGCAGAGTTTCTTTCCAAAGAACCGACCGTAGAACTCGCTCATCGTGTTCGAGGCACCTAAAACGCCATCATCTGTGGTCAAAGACCCGAACTACGATCGGCTTGATTCCCACTAGGGATACGTAGGTAGCCTATCGCTAGGTTCAGCCACCCGATCACTCGATCATCCCGCCAAATATGGAGCCCATTTATCGACGACCCCGCTTCCTTCGAAAGCGCCGTCGCCGAGGGGCTACTGTAAGTGCTCCAATTTGAGCTTGTTAGAATTTTCGTTAGAAAATTAACGAAAGTTATAACATTTCTAACAATTCCTAACTATCCTAACATTTCTAACAAAGTGAGGGTAAAATGGGCATTGTTATTTAAGGTTAAACCTTAAAAAGAATCTCAAAAAGCAAAACAAAAGAAGAAAACCAAAAATGGCAATGGCCGGAAACACAAAACCGGGCCGTTAATTTGAATTTTGAAAAGAAATATTCTTCTTGTCCAAAGCCGAAGCCGCATTTAATGAACAAAGGCACGCCGCTCGGATCCATCCGCGCGGATGAGTTTGCATTTTCAGGAGGGCTATAAATTGAGCCCTCCAAATACAAAAATAAGAGGAATAACACATTTTGCACCGAACCTCTGGCGAAATATAGAGAGAAAACAGTGAGAATTCTTCAAGAATTGTCACCTTTTTCTCTCCAATCTTTCCCAACTCATACTCATCCACTCACTCTCATATTAAAGCCCTAAACACTCATACACTCAAGCCAAACACTCAAGAACACAAGGAAGATTGGTAAACCCTCCTCTTCCTAACCCTAAATCTCAACCATGCATGCATCTTCAAACTACAAAATGTAGTTCCTTCATCTTCTTGCTTTAGATCTAAGAAGATCACCATGGAAGACCATCTCCATGGATGATCTTCTACAAAGATCAACATTATTTTTAAGCTTTCTTACTTTCTTGCAAAGAAAACTCATTTTCAAAACCCTAAAAACCATTTTCAAGCATAAAATCTTGATTTCAAAGGATAAAATTCCCCTTCCCAAGCAAATGAAATGCTTAGTCCTAATGTACCCCAAGGATGGTTTGGTATAGTTGATTCACCACTAAAATGTCTAGTGATCACTAACCAAAACCTAGGGAAATGGGGACAATCATGGATGCAAAACCCCCCTTAAAATCATATTCTCCTTCTTGAGAAGTTGCTGTCCAGTAGCAATTTTCTCAGACCTCAGTCCATGGTCTTAATTTTTGGACACAGATGAACTTGGAATTTGGTGTTGACTACAAAATACTTTTTGTAGCCAACATCCAGAGCTTTCCAGACATATTTTTACTTTATTTTTTGGGTGAGTAAAACTCCTCTTTTCAAATTTTCTTTCAGAGGCTAGTTCATCAGCTTCTGGGAATCCAGATCTCATATCTGAGGTTTCCAGAAGGTTTTGACCCCTCAAATCTTCTCCAAAATGGAAAATTCCTTCGCACAAACTTTATTTAAGGTGTCTAGAACAAATTTCATTCTCTGAGTTTATCCATATTATGAAGTTTTAAGACCCTTGAATCCCTTTCAAAATCAAAGGTCCACTGCCTTTTTCATTCTGGCAGAAATGGCTCTCAACTTCAAAAGGTCTTTTGAGTACCAAATCTCAACCCAAAAATCTTCCAAAAAATCATGGGATCAGTTTAAAGTCTTAAAAAGATATTCCAATTTTTACTTTTCTGAGTTTCAACTTATTTTGGCCAAAACACACACACACACACACACACAAATGATTTTCAGCTTGGAAGACTCGTTTTACGAGGCGCGTCGGGTGCACACTAACGTCCTTCCCGACGCGTAACATGACCTCCGAACCTAAATCTCTGATCTCGGGCTTTTTTCAAAGTTTTGGCCCTCAAAATTAAAATGGCGTGGCGACTCCGTTTTCGTTGATTTTTTTCAAACACAAAAAATGGGAAAATTTTCGGATACACATCATCACACTAATCGAAAGGATAACCCATTTGTTGCACAAAAATCCCAAAAAACTTTATTATCGAATTCCCTCCCATTATCACATTGTATGGTCTTTATATCTCGTTCAAAGTGAGTTCGAACGAACATGCGAAAGTTAATAATAGTCGTAAACACTTGGGATTTATGAGATAATGAAAAAGTCCACACAAAATTTGAAAAATCATCAAGTAACACAAGATAATACCGATGTCCCAAAGAACTTAGGACAGGAGATGTCCATAAATCACAGTGCACAATATCGAAAGGCATAACAGTGAAAGATGTAGAATCACCAAAAGGTAATTTTATTTGTTTTCCAAGAACACACGAGTGACAGACATTGGAAACATTTTTATTACATCCAATAAAATAATTTTTTCTGAGAGAATCAAAAACAGGAGCGCCAGGGTGACCCAAACGGTCATGCCATAACGTAGAACTAATCGCCGAAAACGAAGAAGGAGAAGTAATGGACGATGTAAAAGTCGACGTGAGAGGATATAGGTCGCCTTGGCTATTACATCTCATAAGAGGTGTTCCCGTCTGGAAATCCTTCACAGAAAAACCAAAAGGGTCAAATTCAACAGTGACGGAATTATCACTAGTAAATTTGTGAACAGAAATGAGATTTTTTACAATACGAGGTGCATGAAGGACATTGTTTAACAGAAGAGGTGGGGATGGGGACGGTAAATGAGTATGACCAACCCCCGAAACCGGAATCCGACTACCATTAGCAACCATGATGCCTTTATTTTTAACGCTTGAATTAAAATAATACTTAAGTGTACCTTGCTCCGAAGTCATATGGTTTGTGGCTCCGGTGTCCATCTACCAGCTCGGGTCGGGAGGAGTGAGAGACATGGTATGCATCGCCGAGTCGATGTCCGTAGGAACAGAGGCCGAGGAAGCGGCATACACCTGAGGAGACCTGTCTGAATGAGACGGACGTGGCCCAAGAACTCCTGGCTGGAACTGAGAAGTGGGCCCGTTTGGCTGGAAAGTGGGCCTAGCCCAATTTGTTGTTGGATAGGGACAAGGAGGCATTGCCCACGGCCAAGATCTGGCCCAAGCTGGCTGCTGCCATCCAAAATACTCAGGCGCCTGGGACTGTTGTGAAGACCTGCCACTGCCATGATAATTTCGGCCACCCCCATTTGAGTTTCCCCCACTGCCTTGCGGTCTAGACCTAGACTGCTCTTCCCTGTTCCCCTTTCCGCCACCCCCATTCTTCTTATTGCCCTTCCCTTTGTTGTTTTTCCCGCCGTTCAAACCACGGCTAGAACTACCAAAATCCGAGAAAGAAGAACCATCGGAATTCTTTGACTGAGATTAGAGCATGGCAGAGTGAACCGAAGTCGCAGCCTTCTTAGCAAGGCCAGATTCTTCAAGAATCAGCATAGATCGTGCCTGAGAAAAAGTTGGGAGAGGATCACGTTGCCGAATAAGAGTGCCCACTCCATTGTAGGCTTCGGTGAGTCCCGCAACCATCTGAAGCACCATCCGATTGTCCTTAACCGGAGCTCCCACATTCTTGAGTTGATCACCCAAGGATTTCAAGCGTTGACAGTAAGCCGAGGCATTTGGGAATTCTTCCATAGTCGTGGATGAGAATTCTTGCTCGAGAGAGACTGCCCGAGAATTTTTGTTATCCTCAAAAATATCTCGTAGTCTATCCCAAGTTTCCATTGCCGTAGCACCGGGTACAAGAATCGTTTGAAGCAAATCATTCGAGATGGTCGAATAGATCCACTTTTTCACGATAGCATCCAAAGTATCCCACATATCCTGCTCTTCTTCCGTAGCAGGATCCTTTACCTTCTCATTAGGAATGATATGATGTAACACCTTACATGATTGGGCATGGTTACGAAATAGTTTAGGGTTTAGGGTTTAAGCCCACGTCGAGTACTGCACATTCTCGATTTCAAGAATCACAGGAACATCATTTCGAACATTAGAGACTGCAAAAGCGGGGTGGAAGTTTGTTTTGGATGAAGACATAGCAGCAACGTTGATGAAAGCAACGGCCAGTCAGTCAGAGGAAGAAGAAAGCGGTTATGAAGAAAAGAACAGCGACTGGAGAGAAAAAAATAGGGCGGAAGCGTGTATAGATCGTACCTAGGCTGATACCATGATAGAAATATACTGCGTGCATTTCTCATTATTTCTGTAGCAATATATACAAGAGTTCCCCAAACAACCTACCACATTTACGGGGATATACTTTCCTAACCATCAATTATCTCCCTAATTATCTCCTAATTATCTCTATACAAATATAATGATATACCCTACCAAATATACAAAGATACCTATTCTAACAATATATATATATATATATATATATATATATATATATATATATATATATATACTATATACACTTTTTATTATAGATTAAAGCTTTACAAAATTAAGCAATAAAATTCAAAAATAATTTATTACATTGATCATTACTTTTCGACACAATTTTACCTTTATTTTTTTTATTTTTTATTTTTTATTTTTTATGAGAAGCTATATACCTAATGGGCCTAGATAAAATGGGGGCCCTCCAAAATTTGGGCCCATGTGCAAAGGACCCTCTTGCACCATGTAAAAGCCGGCTCTGTGTAACTCACTCCATTCCGCCCGAGCTTGCAAAATAATTGTTAAGTACGAGAATTAAGTAAAAAGTGAAAATGTTGATGTATTGTGAATGTAGATGTTGGGTAGGAGAGAGTGGGATAAAAAATAATTAGTTGATAATTGTTGTGAGTATGACATGTGGGTCTCACTATTTGTTAAGTAATAAAAACTTACCTAAAATGAATTTTGCTAGTACAACTACAAATGGGAAACATAATGGTAATGGGATAATTTTTGCAAGCTCAAGTGGGACTAAGGGAGTAATGGATTCTTTGGGACTTCTATCCATGCAATTACGCAGCTACAAGGTTACGAAAAGTGAAAGGCGCTGAAGATTAAATGAACACTAGCTGACGTCTTATCCCAGTTACATGATGCTAACTGATTCCAGCAAGTATAAGTTCTACTCCCTCTATCGGTCACTCCCTAAATGAATGTCAATTTTTTTTTAAATTTGTTCTTGATTGAAACTTTAATTGACATTTATTTAGGGACGGAGGGAATACCAGATTATATTCACTACTGAATATTTGGCACCCACTGTATATAAGTAGATAAAGACATTTGAAATATTGTTTTTGTTATTTTTATTACCCAGGGTTTCAGATCCCTGGGATCGAACCCCCAACCTCCCCGTAGGGAAGCCGGCCATGATACCACTTGGCCAGGAGATCATTGGTTATTTTTTTTTTTTTCAATATTTTGTAGAGGGTAAAGGCAAATGAGGCACAAAAGGTACAAAGGGCAATGAGAGGAGGATTAAAAGAAGTTGGTTCCACACAACTTGCTCCCCTTAGACCTCACTTTTGGCTCTTTTAGCTGGTAAACATTTTTAGCTTATGGGGCTTGTATAGGTTATAGTTCTTGTACATGGTCAATTCGTTTTGAACAGTTATATTTCCTCCGTCCCGAAATGATTTTTCCATATTTTTTTGGTTATGACGTCTTCTAACACAACATTTTGTGAAACATTGTAAAACTCTATCACTAACGTTTAAAAGACGTTGTGCATAACCTTTTTGTGACATTGGTTAATATTTTTTTATTTTTTTTTAGCGAAAAAGGCAATGCCCCCTATATTTTATTGAAAATTAAAAGGTACAAAGAAGTGATGGAGGACTAAGCCAGAACCATCACAAAAGAAAAAGAAAAAAATAAGAGGAAAAACCATAAAATAAAATAAAATAAAATAAAATAAATAAAAATAAAAGGTCAAACAAATTGTCTTTTATTAATCCAAGACCTTTTAGGCTTGAGATTTTTTGATTTAGCTTTCGATCCAGATTTTTCTCGTTTTTCTTTAACCTTTTGAAAGGCATCTTCTTCATCGTAATAATCTTCAAAATTATCGCAGTCAGCCATTGGAGCCCACAAATCAACATGAACTCCTCCAACTATACCCCCATAAGTGCGAGCTTCTTGATATGCCGAAGGAGAAGTAGCAGAAAGACCGCCTTCCGGTTCAGAATCGCATTTTTCCCGAAGAGTAAGAGCTTCTTTTAGGTTTTTTGGGTTTATAAATTCGGGATTAAAGTATTTAGGATTTGGCGTACGAGCAGTAGAGGGACGTAAGTTAAGAGCTAATGAAGCTTGAATTTGTCTAACCTTTTCCCGAACGAGATTTAGTGCTTCTCTATTCAAAGCAGAAGCCGTCATAGGAATGGATGGTGAGGCAGTAGACACATTTTGAATGGCCAAAGCCCCCATCCGCGCTCCAAGCGCAGCAGTAGCTACCAGAGTTTCATTGCCTGTATTTATATCAACAATAGCTGTGTCATCCAAGCCCACCAATTTTTCACCTTGAGTGTCAAACGTCTCATTATGGGTATCTATACCTTTTGGCTCTGACGCAACAACATTTTGGAAAATTACTTCATTATTGTCTTCACACACAGTAGTAGACACTTTAGCAGGATTATCAAGATTACCAACCCCATTGTTTTTAGTCTGCACCATAGAAACTTGGGGATCAACCGAGTCATTGGTCCTTTTTGCCACATACACTTGTTTAACCTTGTCCTTATTCTGTACCATGCTGTCAACAATCTTTGATTGTATCGTTCCTTGTTTAACCTCATGATTTTTGGGATGCAAGTAATCATGTCCCAACTTATAACAATGCTTACAATAGTAAGGCAGATTATGAAACTCAAGGGCCTGATAAAAACTAGAAAACTCATCCCCACAATCAATAAAAACTCTAGAAGAGAGCTTCTTCAAGAGATCGATTTGAACTAGTACTCTGGCAGCACTCGGCCTAGACAAATCGATCGTAGCTTGATCGATAGCAAGTGGTAAGCCAAAGATTTGAGCAATGGAAAACAGGAAGATTATTAAACATGTGGATTGGAAGCCCAGGTAAACTTACCGATAAGAGTATACTTGAAAGGCTGTGCCAATGAATTTGATGCTACCATAAGAAAACTTGGGTGCACCGGGACTGAACAAAACAGGATTCCTCGGCTCCTTCCCTGCTAGATGAGCAACCTACACACAAAGAAACAGGTTAACTAGGCCGGGGGTGACTCCGGCGAACCCCCTCCGGCGTGAGAATGAGGTTAGTAGTTCAAGGTGGTGAAGGTATCAATGGAAGCTTTTAGAGAGAGAGTAGAGAGAGACAGACCTGGTACAAAATGAACCATTCCTCTTACTTTATACTCCCCAACCCCCATGTGGCTTGCACATGAGGGGACACGTGTCAACCATCCAAATGGGCTCTCCAACCACTTTCTCCATAGTGGGATTTCACTATTCACCTGGTCACATCAAGCTACAGTGGACTACTAAGCTCCGCAGCGGGATGTCCTTTAGCTAAGCCGCCTGCGACAACAGGCTTTCAGGCGGAAACAACGTCCATGGTGCGACAATCGTGGTCGCCATGATTCCCGCCCTATGGAGTCCATTGTTCACGCCTCACTCGCGAAGGGTTAACTCATCAACTTTCCCACATCCTTGAGCGGGATGGCACCATCTCGCAAAGGCCTTCCCGCCATTGGACCAAACTCGTTGTCATTATATCCATGGGGCCTTTATTCCACTAGGCCCATCATGCTGCCTTGTGGCCCAATTGATTTTAGGCCCATTCACATTTTATAATATCGCATCAGAAGCCCCCAATTTCGAGACCTGGATTATTCATGATCCAGGCGAGAAATTTATCAGGTTGTGCGGTCGTCATTTCGCCACTTCCCCCTAGGCATGCGACAAGACCACGTCTTGACACGTGTTCACATACGTGGCACACTGGGGATAGGGGCCTTGGGTGGTGTGTCAGGGCCGTACGCTTGGGGATTCGTGCCGCCTTTAAATAGCTTCATTAAGGGCGGGTGAAATTCAAAAACTCAAATCGTCGTTTTTCCCTGAGAAGACTTCGAACGCCTTTTCGTCTTCACAGCGCCTCTTCGTCTTCACCGTACCAAGGTTAGTCCACCGTACTTACATTTCTCACTTTCCAGTTACTCCATTAACCATTTTCTCTCTATTTTCCGGCGAACGGTTTTTGAGAAAATCCCTATTTCCTACCGATTCCACCGTTTACTTGCCATATTTCTTTGAGACTAGTGTTTTTCGGTCACCACTCTTCAAGTTTGAGCTTTTTGGGTCCTTTTTTGACCATTTTCGTCGTTTTATTTGAAGATTCCGGCCACCTCCGGCCAAGTTCATCGTCTCCGTCACTTCGGTTCATCCTTCAGCTTTTCCAGGTACTCTTCAACTTGATTTCCCGCATCCTCTATTATTTTCGCTCTTTATTTTCGCTTTTATTTCCTTACCAAAATGGCGAGAACCAAGTGTTGTACTCGAGCCATCCGGTTTGGCCGGAGTTTGCACACGGGGGGGGTACTATAGGGTTGAAGTGGGAACATGGGTTAGGATCTCGCGCGAGGATCTAAATGTCATGCTCATGCGACATGACGCTGAAGCCGCAGTTCTGAGTACTTTAGAAATTAGGGGTCCCCCCTTTTTGTCTAAGTCAGCCCCCATGCAAACCTTCCATAATACCTTTGAGCTATGCTCGCATATTTGCTCTTCCTATCAATCTCGCCATTGCGGCTAGTTTCTCTCGAAACTCTCATTCCCGCGGCTCCCAATTTACGTAGTCGCTTCTCCGAACAGTGCAATCCAAGCCAAGCGAGGAGAAAGAGATGTCTTCCACCAACTCTTCCTCCGACCATGATGTTTCGACACCCTTGCCGCCGAAACTTCTTCTCAGCCCAGTTTCCTCCGAGCAACCCAATGTTATCACTCTTGCGACAACCGCACTGCCTCATCTTCCAATATCCAGACCCTCTCTTCACCAAAAATACGGCATTGACCACACCGTTTATCGCATTGAGACATACAATGACGATGAAAGTCTTGCCGTGATGCGACAAAGGATCGACGGGGTCATTGCTTATGTCTCGCAGGTTTGAGGCGGACTCAGACTCCCCTTGGATCCATTTATTTGCGCCTTTCTACATCACGCCCAAGCCGCCATTGTGGATCTTCATCCCAATGCTTTCCGAGTTCTTGTAAGCTACATTGTCATATGCCGCCTCCTGAAACACGAGCCTTCTCTCCCCTTGTTTGTTCATTTTTTCGACGGCTACACCTCCGTTTCTAAGCGAGAAGGCGTGGTTGAGAAGCGTTTGTCTATCAAGTATAGGCAACAAAAGATCCTTACTCCCCTCCTTAGCAAAGTACATTATTAGCAATCAAAGCCGCTGTTAATCACTTCTCGCATTGGTTGGTCACACGATGGTGGCGACTTGGGTGAAATAAACCCAAAAATCCTGACCAAACAAGCCTTAGTTTCTGGGGACTCGCGTCTTAAAGAAAGGATCCTCCAAGTCCTGGCAGCAATGGCACGGACACCGGTTAGCTCTGTTTTCATGGCGAGAAATTCTCTCTAGCCCAGCTCTTTTGCGGGAATGCGGCTTTCCCAATTTCTCTTTCCCGCCCGATGAATCCCGTGTGACAATTACTCATATTCCTTATCCCTGTTGGGATTATCATACTAAAGGTCGCTTTGAATCAGAGTGTGAACCCTGTCGAAAAGACGATCATTACTGCACTGCTATGTATGACGTATACAGTATGTATTCTCGCCTCTAGCACTATCTTACTTCTTCATTTCCCGCATTTATATTTTCTTTTCCTGTCATAGTGATCTTTCCGTTTTCTCCTCGCAGAATTTCGGAACATGTCGCTTGCTCAGCGCAGGGAGGCTCTCTCCAACATGGAAGGTCGCCGCAAACGGTTGGCCGACACCCGCCAAGCTTCCTTAGCCAAGCCGCCGAAAAGGTGGCACCTACTTCACTCACGGAATGACTCAAGCCATCGCCAAAGAGCGGGATGCCGCTGCTGCTGTGAAAGCTGCGGGGAAAACCACTGCTACCCAATCCCGAAGACCACCCAGACCCAGGACTCCGGCGCATGGATCTGAGTTACATCTGGTGGATGAAGCCGATCCTGAAACTCAAAATGTTTCAAGTACTGAGCCTCGACTTCCAATGTCGCGGCGACAACAGGATCTACTAGAGATTTGCCAAGTCCTTCTATTCGCCCCAAAGAACGATTTCGCACAATCAAGATGAGCCCTACGAACATACCTAATTATCTCGCGATGCCGGCCCTTCGAGACAAAGCTCGCAAGTTGGTTAATGCAGGGGCTTCAAAATGCCAACCGATAACGCCTTCTTCTAGCCTTGAGCACCGAGATTGGCGCCGTTCCGACCTCCCCACCTTGATGTTCCTGGTCCGTTGCACCAGATTACAATATGCTTGGAGGCGGCATCATCCAACGCTCATGCGTTCCTCGCCGGGTTAGGGAGTATGAGAATCTCAATGAAGATTACGGTGTCAATGATGCGGGCTTTCATCTCGCAGGGTATGTGTTAATCTATTTCTTGCTTTCCATTTTGCTTTACTTTTGCCTTAACTTTTTCCTCTTACTGCATTTCAAGTATACTATATGGGCTAAGGAATCGTTGCGGCAAAGCTTGCCTTGATTTGGAGAAAAGCGAGAAAGATTTAAAGCGAGTTCGTTTAGAGAGGGAGAAAATAAAAACAAAATTTCATGAGCGAGAACAAAGATATCGCCGCCCGCAAGAGGATAAGGCCAAGCTTGAGCAACCGAGAAGGATCTCCGCGCGAGATGGAATCGATGAAGAACAAGTATGAAGAGCAGAAAAGCTCCCGGCGGCGGATTCGCGGCCTCTGAAGAGCAATCTCGATAACAAGATCGTTATCGCGGAACTCCGAGCTACTCAAGAAAACAAGATTAAGGCGGAGATCGAAGCCATGGACTTGTACGACAAAGCTCTGATTCAATGCATGCGCTCCGCGGCGGCAAGCTCTCGCGACCTTCCGGCTATCACCCCTGAACTGATTGCTAAATGGGGCTCAGAAACCATGTATAGCGACTTTAGTCGCTTGGGTCATAGCCTAGTTCCATATGATAAAGATGAACTTGCAGAGTTAGCCGCCGATGATCAACTCTTGGGCAAGCCCGCATGGGACGTCCCCGCTTTGGCTAATCCAGACGTGTTATCTCTTTGGACCGATCTATCTGCCGAGAAAGCTAACGCTTACAGGGAAGCTAAGGAAGCCGCTCGAGCCGCACTTGATGCTCAAACCGCACCAGATTCTCCGTCTGTCTCCGGCGATAATCCTGATGGTCCTGCTGCTTAAACAGTTCATTTTCATGAAACAATCTTTGTTCAAGTCTGTACTAAACAATTTACTTTTCTGTCTTTAAACTTCGCTTTTCCCTTCGGTTGTCGCTGTTTGCGACTTTAACGTTAACTATTCTTTTTTGCGAGACCGCGAGAATGCGGTTTTTATGACTTTGACTATCTTTTGGATGTCGCGGTTTGCGACTTTATATATCTACTTTATTCCGCCTGTTCGCTAATTTTGCTTTGATATTTCATCAAAGATTACCATACTTGCCCACATATATACTACTCCCTTCAAAAGAGTGAGGCTTGTCTTTAGGCAGCCTTACTCAATTGTTAGGGTAATGAGCAACATGATTAAATGGCCTTTAAATGGCTCCTTTAATTAACGATTTTGCGACAAACATGATTAAATGGCCTATAAATGGCTCCTTTAATTAACGATTTTGCGACAAACATGATTAAATGGCCTTTAAATGGCTCCTTTAATTAACGATTTTGCGACTTTATCTCTGATTGTCGCTACTCTATTTATTCTACTTGTTCTCTTTATATTCGGAATGTCGCCAATTTTGCTTCGATGTCTCATCAAAGACTTTTTCCCTTATCTTGCCTATACACATACTACTCCCTTCAAAAGAGTGAGGCTTGTCTTTAGGCAGCCTTACTCAATTGTTTGGGTCAGAGGCGACATTCCTTATGCATGACTTTCTTGATGGCGACAATCGCATTAGCCCACTAGGTTTGGTGACTTGAATCCACTATCTCCAAGTCGCCGCCCTTTTTTGGTTATAACAACTTGGGACTATTTAGGTTGCGACTTGGAACCATTATATCTCCAAGCCGCAAGGTTTAACTCCTGAGCCTCGTTGTCCCCAGGTGGTCTCCCCTTTCTCGCCCGTTAAAAAATCGGGACTTTTCTAGGTGCCTGAAACCACTATCTCCAGGCACCGCGACTTGGAACCATTATCTCCAAGCCGCAAGGTTTGACTCCTGAGCCTCGTTGTCCCTGTGTGGTCTCCTTTCTCGCCCGTTAAAAACCGGACTCTCTAGGTGCCCGAAACCACTATCTCTGTGCACCGCGACTTGGAACCATTATCTCCAAGCCGCAAGGTTGACTCCGAGCCTCGTTGTCCCCGGTGGTCTCCCCTTTCTCGCCCGTTAAAAACCGGGACTTTCTAGGTGCCCGAAACCACTATCTCCAGGCACCGCGACTTGGAACCATTATCTCCAAGCCGCAAGGTTTGACTCCTGAGCCTCGTTGTCCCCAGGTGGTCTCCCCTTTCTCGCCCGTTAAAAAACCGGGACTTCTCTAGGTGCCTGAAACCACTATCTCCAGGCACCGCGACTTGGAACCATTATCTCCAAGCCGCAAGGTTTGACTCCTGAGCCTCGTTGTCCCCAGGTGGTCTCCCCTTTCTCGCCCGTTAAAAACCGGACTTCTCTAGGTGCCTGAAACTACTATCTCCAGGCACCGCGACTTGGAACCATTATCTCCAAGCCGCAAGGTTTGACTCCTGAGCCTCGTTGTCCCCAGGTGGTCTCCTTTCTCGCCCGTTAAAAAACCGGGACTTCTCTAGGTGCCTGAAACCACTATCTCCAGGCACCGCGACTTGGAACCATTATCTCCAAGCCGCAAGGTTTGACTCCTGAGCCTCGTTGTCCCCAGGTGGTCTCCCATTTCTTGCCTTTAAGCCTGTCATCCGCCTGCAAGCTTTAGCGGCATTCCTCTTGACCACTATCTTCATCCTTTGGCGACATCCTTTTTGGCCACCAGCTTCCAACTTTGGCAGCATCCCTCTTGGCTACCATCCGACATCCTTCTTGGCCTGGTTTATACAATCTAAAGAAAAGAAAATCACAAGTTTTTATGGGTTACCAATCCTGCGACAATCATGATGAAAGTATTCCCGCCACTACTTTCATGCTATATACAAATTTACACGCCATCAGATCGACAAATTTTACATAACTTCCCCTTTTCTTGCGACAAACATAAGGTTAAAAGGAAAAGTTATACAACTTTTGGGATCTATGGCAAATAGTCAAAAAGAAACAAAATAAGGTTTCTGCGGCATCACTGATAGAATCGCTTGAGGTGGTCGACGCTCCAAGCGTTTTTCAGCTCTTCCCCATCTTGCTTTTTCAATCTATAAGTCCCTTCTCGCACTACTCCTGATATCTGGAATGGGCCTTCCCACTTCTCGTTCAGTTTGGTGTATCCAGGCTTGACTCCAGCTACCTCCATACTCCTTAGAACCCAATCTCCCACGCTGAAGGATCTTTTGTTAACTCGCTTATCATGCTGGGATTTCATTCTTTGTTTGTAATTGATCATTTTCATTCTCGCATACATCCTCTTTTCATCAACCAAATCTAAGTCATTGCACCGCCTTTGTCCGTTTCTCGCCTCATCATAATGTGCAACCCTGTAAGTCGGCAACGCCATCTCGGCAGGCGCCATGGCTTCTGAACCGTATGTGAGGGCAAAAGCGGTCTCCCCTGTTGAACCCTTTACCGTTGTTCTCACATACCATAGGGCTATGTGCAGCTCCTCGAGCCAAGCTCCACCTCTTCCTTCCAGGTTTTTCCGCAATGTGACAATGATCTGCTTGTTGGCCGCCTGCACTGCCGTTGCATTGCGGCCGGTATACTGCCGACATCCAATGCTTAACATTTACTCTTGCACATTCCGCTGAAAGCTTTTTCCCAAATTGGGTGCCATGATCTGAAATGATAGCTCTTGGAACACCATATCTACACCAGATATCCTCCTGCACAAATTTTATCACCTGATCCTCACTGATTGTCGCCAAAGCTTTAGCTTCTGTCCACTTTGTAAAATAATCTACCGCCACAATCACATGCTGACAACCACCCTTGGCTTTCGGGAAAGGCCCTATCAAATCTATTCCCCACATGTCGAATGGCCATGTCGGCACTATAGGCGTTTGCTCAGTGGCTGGTTGTCGCGGAATGTTGCCAAATCGCTGGCACTTCTCGCATTTCTTCACATATACTTCTGCGTCTTTCCTCAAGCTGGGCCAATAGTATCCATGAAATAATACCTTATCAGCTAGCGTTCTCGCTCCAGGGTGGCCACCACAAACACCCTCATGAATTTCAAATAACACTCTTTGCACCATACTTGGCTCAACACACCTCATCAGCGGCTTTGAGAAGGATCTCCTATATAACACCCCATCCTGCACCGTGAACCTTGGAGATGTCGCCTTAATCAGCTTTGCTTTATCTTCCTCAGGTGGCTCAGCTAGCGTTCTCGCTCCAGGGTGGCCACCACAAACACCCTCATGAATTTCAAATAACACTCTTTGCACCATACTTGGCTCAACACACCTCATCAGCGGCTTTGAGAAGGATCTCCTATATAACACCCCATCCTGCACCGTGAACCTTGGAGATGTCGCCTTAATCAGCTTTGCTTTATCTTCCTCAGGTGGCGACTCTCCTGTTAGTAAGAAATCCTTCATTTCGGTAACCCAGCTCTTCTCGGCGTCACCAATCTCTGCGACAATCGGCCTGTCGATTACCGGCATATCTACATATTCCAATGGAGGCTCGCTAACTGAACCTTGCCCGTCTGATCCCGCGGTCCTACTCAATTCATCAGCACGCGAGTTATCCGCCCGGTTAATCTGAATCAACTCCTGTAATTCAAATTCCTTTAGAATACTTCTCGCCAAACCGCAGCATTTCATCAAAAACAGAACTCAACACTCCATAATCGCCTTTAACTCCGATTGACAATCAATTGGGAATCGAATGAATCGCTACCTTGGTCAATCCAATATCTTGCGCCAATTCAATAAAGAATCAATGCTTCATACTCGCTTGGTTATTAGAAACATTGAACTTAAAACCTCAAAGCCTTTTCATACACAACTCCTCCATTGGGCGAGGTTAGATTTATTCCCGCACCACCTTTATCCTTCGAAGATGAACCATCAACATACAAAGTCCAAGAATCGGGGCGGCCTTTTCTATTTCCATGGGTAAACTATGCCCGACTTCCCCGCTTATTTTCTCTCTTCCCGCACTCTCTATCTGCTCCTCCTGCGATCTTGTGAAAGATGTCTCCACAATGAAGTCGGCAAGTGCCTGCGCCTTAATTGCCCGGCGAGATTCATACTTCAAATCAAATTCAGTCAACTCAATGGACCATCTCAACAATCTTTCAGCGGCATCAGGTCTTTGCAAAATCTTCCTCAAATAAGCATCACTTAATACCACAATAGTGTGTGCGACAAAATAAGCTCTCAGCTTCCGCGCAGCCACTACCAAAGCGTATGCCAGCTTCTCCGCATTGAAGTACCTTGACTCGACCTCGCTCAGAGCCTTTGAAACATAGTAAATTGGCCTCTGACAGCCTTTATCTTCTCGCACCAAGACGGCGGCCACGGCCAAATCGGAAGCCGCCAAGTATAGAAACAATTCCTCACCATCCACAGGGCTACACAAGATAGGCGGCTTGCCCAGATAAACTTTGATTTGCTCAAAAGCGACATCACAATCTTTATCCCACACAAAACTCTTCACTCCCTTCAAGACCTTGAAAAATGGCAAGCACGTCTCGGCCAATTTAGAGATGAATCTTCCTGTGGCAATAATTCTCCCATTTAACCTACGAATCTCGCGTATTGACTTGGGTGGTGACATATCTAATAAGGCCCGGATCTTTTCGGGGTTGGCCTCTATCCCACGTCTGCTCACCGTAAACCCCAAGAACTTTCCCCGCGGTAACTCCGAAAGTGCACTTACTAGGGTTTAACTTCATCGAGTTCCTCCTTAGATTTTCAAAAGTCTCAGCGAGATCCAACACATGATCATGCTCCTTAGTTTTTATAACCATATCATCAATATAAGCTTCCAAATTTCGACCAATCTGCAGCTTGAATACTTCATTCACCATTCGTTGATAGGTCGCACCAGCATTCTTTAAACCAAACGGCATCATCTTATAACAAAAATTACCTTTGGGAGTTCGAAATGCCGTCTTCGCCTTATCATCCTCGCACATCTTGATCTGGTGGTACCACGAGTATGCATCTATAAACGGAAGACTCTATGCCCCGCAATCGAATCAACCAGGTTTATCAATCTTAGGCAGTGGATAACAGTCCTTTGGGCAGGCGGTATTCAAGTCGGTGAAATCGATGCACATCCGCCACTTCTTGTTCGACTTCAACACCATAACGGGACATGCCAACCAGACTGGATACTGAATCTCCTCTATGATTCCCGCTTTCAATAACTTATCTACTTCCTCCATGACGGCATTCTCCTTCTCAGGCGACAAATGCCGAACTCTTTGCTTAAAAGGCTCAACGTTGGGATCGGCGTTCAAGCAGTGTAGAGCAACATTCTCGTCAATCCCTCTCATGTCCTCTGGTCGCCAAGCGAATACATCCAAATTATCTTTAAGGAATTCCACCAATCTTTCTCGCTCATCCCTGAGTAACTGCTTCCCGATCTTGACCCGCTGCTCCGGGAAATACCGATTAATTTCTACTTCTTCAAGCTCTTCGCCGGCCTGGATATCGGGCTCGTCTCGTGTTTGCAAGGTCTCCACCTCTATTCTTTTTCGCTTCTTACTAACTGGGCCCTTGGCCGGGATTACCTTAACCGGGTCACCAAAGGTGTTGCCCGTAGGTCGCCCTTCTTGGTCCTCAACCTCAATCACTTCGCAATCTTCTTCGGAATCATCCACAATTTCTTCTATGCGGGGCTCTTCCATCTGAACAAATTGAACTACCTTGGTGCAGCTCACTCTTGGCCCAGTATTGACAATTTCCATAGCATGGTCCAGATTTTCTGCGACATCCAACTCAGAGCTCACATCATTATGTTGTCGCACAGCCATCATCTCATCTCGCGTAGCCTCATTTTTCGCCCCTGCGACAACCATAGCTGTGCCCTCCTTCATACTTTCCGTCATTTCCCAATCATCTCCTATCTCCACGGACTCAATCATGTTGATCCTCAATTGGCTAGACTGAGCTTTTGTCGTCATTGAAATAGCGGAAGCCCCCTTTGCCTTAATCATTTCCTTTTTCTTTCTCGCCACCGCAATAGCCTCGCTCTTCAAACATCCCACACCTTTGGGAGTCGGATACTTAACTCTTTGATGCGGGACAGAAAGAACCATTTCGAAACTCAAGAGGAAAGGGATCCCCACAATAGCATTGTATGCGGAAACCAAATCGATGACCATAAACTCCACTTGTTCACTTCTCGCCAGCTCACCTTCACCAATCTCTACCTCCAGAAGGATCGTCCCCTTCACCTTGACCGAATGATTTGTAAATCCCTCCAAATATCCTTTGTAAGGTACGAGATTTGCATCAGTATAATTCATTCTCTTAAAAGCTTCATAATACAGGACATTCCGGCTTGCCCCTGAATCCACCATTACGCGTTGCACTACGTTATTTCCTGGACAGATAGTTATGATTATCGGCTGGCTCCCATGGGCCTTTGTTGCCGCCAACTCACTTCTCGAAAAACTGATCACCCTGTCCTCACTTGCCACAAATGGGGAATGTCAAAACGTGCGACAACATCATGATCTCGGTTGTCCAACCGGGCAACACTAGGCAATGGGTCCTGAATTACATCCACAACATTTCGACCTTGGGGTCTTTCTCCCCGCTTTTCCTCTTCTCGCCTTGCGCCGCTTTCCAGATACTGTTTAAAATCGCCCTTGTCTATCCTTGACTGAATCAACTTCCTTAGATTGTAGCAATCCTCGATCGTATGCCCCTTATCCTTGTGGAAATCGCAGTAACTGTTTTGATCCCTTGCCGCATAGGTGTCCTCTCTGATGGGGTATGGCTCGGGGAAATTCTCCTTCCTCAAGATCTCACTCATAGTCGTATTCAGCTTGCTGAACTTGATCTCCTTCCTCTGGCTCTGTCCCCGGCCACTCTTGCCTCCACCAGAGCGACTCCCGCCCCGACCTCCTTTTTCTCCTTTGGTTTCTTCCTTAACAACCTCAATTCTTTCTTTAACACTCTTCCTGCTGGGAGTAGGTGCCGGTGGGGCGGCCTTGACTACTTCCTTCTCTGTTCCACTGCAATATGCTCTAACCCTCTCATACAACTCCCCAGTTGTCTTAGGCAATCGCATACAAAATTCGGCCTTGAAAAGCCCAGGCAACAATCCCGAATTAAACAACATGATGATCTCGCTTTGACTGACATCGGCAATCCGATTCACAACTCCCATAAACCTGTGGTACACTACCAGAAATAGGTCGTTTAGCGACGGAAATTTCCGTCGCTAAAATTAAAATTCCGTCGCTAAAAATAATCAGCGACGGAAAAATTCCGTCGGTCTGTTTTAAACTACACAATTCGGTTTTTTGCGCGGGCTGGGCCCCCGACCCACTGAATCTCGCTAAGAACTTACTTTTAAGATCTTGATATCCGAGCACAGATTCCGCCGGCTGGGCCAGAAACCACTCCAAAGCATGATCGGCCAGGGTACTCGCAAATGCCTTGCAAATTACTGCTTCATTGTCGGTCAATAGAGACAAAGTAACTTCAAACCCTCCAATATGGGTGCTAGCTCTAGAAACCCCAGAATAACTTGGCAAATTAGGCATACGGAAAGAAGGATCAGGAGCCGCAATCTGAATATTCTTTGCAAATGGGGCCAAGTAGGAACCTTTTATTTCTACGGATTTGGTTCCTGCCTCTAATTCCTTAATTTTTCTGGCCATCTCGGCCATTTCGGACTTCCATTTATCATCTTCATTTTTCTTGGCCTTCTCTAACTCGGCGGCTTTGGCCAACTCAACGGCTTTTAAAGCCTCTGCAACTTTAATTGCCTCAGCAACCTTCTCGGCTTCCGCGGCCTTTTCTCTGTCCCTCCTTTCTCGACGCCTGCGATCTCTATCTCGCTGCGCCAATTCGCCTTGGCGGACTCTATCAGAATTCCTTGATCTATCTCGGCGAGCTCTATCAGTAGAATGCCCCGATCTCTGAGACCTTTGTCGGACATAAGGCCCATCATCAGAGTATCTTGAGCGACTTGGCACATAATCTTTATCTGCAGTAGAGCCCTCGTCGCTTTCATATCCATAGTAGTAAGAATCATCTCGCGAGTCCCCTGACTTGTGAAAGATTCTCCTTTCCATATTATCCGAGGATCTCCTCTTGCTTCCCGCGGCTTCAGACCTCTCTCTATTATCCTCTCGCCGATTACGCTTTCTTCTCCCATCTTCAGGCGGCGGCATCTCCCTTGCAGGCCTATCTACCCTTCTTGACACGCCCTGACTAGCCGTCCGTCCTCCCCTTTCTCTTCCATCAACCTCAACCGACAATTCGGGCGGGATCTCGGTGACTGGCTGGCCCATCTTTCTCAATCTCGCATTGTTTGCCAAAACCTTCATAAACATGTCGTTTTCCTTCCTTAATTCCTCGGCCAGCGCTCTCGCATCCCCAGACTTGGAAGGGACTGGATCTTGTGCTCCTTCTTTCCCTTTGTTTCTCTCAACCCGCTCTCTTTCTTCTCGCCTTCTAGTACTTCTGATTGCCGAGTCGGTCTGAGAGGTATGCACATCTCCTTCCCGCACGGTCCCTGATCTGGCCCTGCGGGCGTCCTTCACATTTGGAGTTTCCGTCACCGGAATCTGGGCTCCTTTAGCTTGAGTAACCTTTTCTTGTACCATTCTGATCACTTTCTGGGTTTACAAAGAACTTCAAACCAAAACAAACCAAGAAACAGCACTTAAAAAACAGCCTTGAACACAACTTACGGGAGGCTGAAGCGAGTGCAGTCAACTGCTTGATGAACACCCCACCGCCTGCAAACACCTCAAATGGACCTAAGAAATCACCACCTCACGCTCACAACTTCAACAAGGAAAGAAATTCAAGTCCGGCAACGGAACCAGGCGATGCTACCATAAGAAAACTTGGGTGCAGGAATTTGAACAAAACAGGATTCCTCGGCTCCTTCCCTGCTAGATGAGCAACCTACACACAAAGAAACAGGTTAACTAGGCCGGGGGTGACTCCGGCGAACCCCCTTCGGCGTGAGAATGAGGTTAGTAGTTCAAGGTGGTGAAGGTATCAATGGAAGCTTTTAGAGAGAGAGTAGAGAGAGACAGACCTGGTACAAAATGAACCATTCCTCTTACTTTATACTCCCAAACCCCCATGTGCCTTGCACATGAGGGGACACGTGTCAACCATCCAAATGGGCTCTCCAACCACTTTCTCCATAGTGGGATTTCACTATTCACCTGGTCACATCAAGCTACAGTGGACTACTAAGCTCCGCAGCGCGATGTCCTTTAGCTAAGCCGCCTGCGACAACAGGCTTTCAGGCGGAAACAACGTCCATGGTGCGACAATCAGGGTCGCCATGATTCCCGCCCTATGGAGTCCATTGTTCACGCCCCTCACCAAGGGTTAACTCATCAACTTTCCCACATCCTTGAGCGGGATGGCACCATCTCGCAAAGGCCTTCCCGCCATTGGACCAAACTCGTTGTCATTATATCCATGGGGCCTTTATTCCACTAGGCCCATCATGCTGCCTTGTGGCCCAATTGATTTTAGGCCCATTCACATTTTATAATATCGCATCAGAATTAATCATGTCTTTAGAGAATTTAAGGGCCGGCTCACCTTTGTGCAATGACATTGGTTAATATTCATTAACAATTTTGATTAAATTTACTAATTTATCAATATACTCCCTCCGTCCCTATTTACCTGGCACCAAACCAAATGGCACAATAACTAAGGAAAAATAATAAAATAAACAAAATAGTACAAGTGGACAAAGATTAAGAGATCTCACCACCTCTTAATTAATTGAGCAGCCATTTTTAAAAAAAGAAGCAAAAGTAAACAGAATGGAGGGAAAATTAATTACAGCTGGGTTCTTAACCCATTTCAAAAGTTCCCTCCTAATTTGAATTTCCCACTTACAGACAACCATTACTATTCCTTACAAATACACACAGTAACTAGCCATTTCTGCACATAATCAGTCCATAGTATACTGGGTTCTTAACCCATTTCAAAAAAAAAAAAATCAAAATGACAAAAGATATTCCAAGAGAACAAAAAGTCTTGATTGCCCAGTTCCTAGCCTTTTCTGCAGTAGGCAAGTTTCAAAACACACAGGTCATTCTTCCAAAATCCAAGGTTTATGAAGCTCAACCGAAGTTTGGAATTAGCGGGAGGTCGGTTTTGATTTTGGAACCTTGTGAAGAACCGGATGAAGCTTGGACTGAAGCTTGATTTGCCTAACAACAGAGAAGGTAACATTAGATCAACAAAAATTCCATTTGATCTTTGAAAAATTGAAAGCTTTACCTTTCAAAAAGAGAACTACATTTAGAAATCTTTCTAAACATTTGGGTGTAAGCAAGAGTACAATTTTTAGATGGAAAAAGAGTGGAGAGATCGAGACGCCATGTAGTAATGCCATTAAACCTTCTTTGAATGATGTCAACAAAATTTCAAGGCTCAAATTTTGTTTAAGTTCACTCGGGTATGATCGGCTACGAGATAAACCCATCTTTAAAAGTATGACCCATGATATTCATGTCGACGAAAAGTGGTATAATATGATTATCGCACCGAAAATTACTACATTATGCACGGAGAAGTTGAACCACATAGGACATGTCAAAGTAAGAGATTCATAACTAAGGTTATGGTTATATGTGTTGTTAGTAGACCCATTTATGCGGAAAATGGAGAGTTGATATTTGATGGAAAGATTGGACTATGGCCATTTACAACAAAGGAACCACGGCCAAGAGAAGGAGTGTGAGCAGGGCTCTCTTGGAACACTTGTAACCAAGCCAATGGAATCAATCAACAAGGAAACCACCAAACAAATGATCTTTGCCGAACAATGTAAGTCTATCAATTACCATTCTTTATCTTACCAGATGTCATAATATTCATGGAGTTTTAATACAATTTTTTAACTTAATTGCGAGGTGATCCTGCCATTAAAGTTAAATGGCCACCAACTTTTAGCAAAGACATAACCATACAATGGGATAATGCCCCACCACATTTAAATCTAGAAACTGACCCTGATTTCATAGCTGCAGCAACATCAGATGGGTTCAATATAAAGTTGGTGTTCCAGCCACCAAACTCACCAGACACCAATGTTAATGATCTAGGATGGTTTAGATCAATCCAGTCACTAAAGAATGATGTCCAAGCAAATAACATTGATGAGTTGGTGGCTGCAGTTATAGATTCCTTCAACAATCTATCACATTACAAACTTAACAAGGTATTCCTAAGTTTGCAAACATGTTTTGAACAGATCATGATCAAACGTGGAAACAATGATTATAAACTCCAACACATGAAAAAGGATGCTTTATATCGAAGAGGATTACTCCCAAATGAGGCAACAGTGGATAAAAGTTTGGTAAAAGAGTGTTTATTGTATCTAATGGAGCAAGGGCTTGCTGGAGGACTTGAGGGCATGATGGAAGATTTTCTGTCCTAGAATAGTAGCCTTTTGTGTAGAAGAAGAAAGTGGCCTTTTGTTTATGAAAAAATAGTAGCCTTTTGTGTATGAAAAATAGTGGCAGTTTGTAAGGAAAAAGTGGCTTTTTGTTATGAAAAATAGTGGCAGTTTGCAAACATGTTATGAAAAATAGTGGCAGTTTGTATGCAAATATCATCATAGACACTCTGGCACAATAACAAGCAACAATTTCAAAACGTGGAAACAAAGTTAAATTTACAGAAAATGACTCATACAAAGCTCAAATTTCCAAAGCCAAACTGTACTCTTAATCACCCAATTTTACAGAAAAAGAAGTGAAAAAAGAGATACGACCTGATAACGAGTGGAATGCAAGAATTCTCTAACTTCAGGTGTAGCGGGATAGTATGGACTATCAAGAGCATCCTTCTTAATCCATCTAGGTAGGAAAATGGCCAACATTCCAAGTGTTGAGAGGTAATCCGAAGCTTTCGATTCAATGGACGGAGCCTTCTCTTCAATAGGGGTAAACTCAGGTGGTTCATACGTCACATATGAGTCGGAAATTTGGGTGAGCGAGTCTCCGGCACAAATGAATCGGAGATTTGGGTGAACTGAGTCTCAGGCACGATAGAGTCATCATAGACTTGGTTTGAGTCAAGAAAAATAGATGAAGGTTGAAAATGGGAATTAGGGCACGAATGTGAATCACCTTGAAGATGGGGAAATTCCGCCACCGTATCATGTACGGGCAACAAATCCATCGAATCAAAGCTTCCATTGCCCAATAATGGCAGATCCATGAGAGTCAAACAAGATTCATCATCACTTGGCAAATTAGGGTTTGGATATGAATCGGCATCAAAGGGAGGAAAAGGGCTGACCTTTGTGCTATCTTTGGGGAACAACAAAACGAAGCTTGATTGTCTTGACAATGGAGGAGAATCCATCCGTAAATTGATTGGGTTTTGATGAATGGCGTATGGGAAGGGTGGGGTGAGGTTGGGTTGAATTAGATGAAGGTTTTGATGAATGGCGTATGGGAAGGGTGGGGTGAGGTTGGGTTGAATTAGATGAAGGTTTATGATCTGGTAGTGGTAGGTGAGTAAAAATAAATTCCATCCGTAAAAAATTAATGGGTTCTGATAAAAGAAATTAAATGGGTGGGATTATTGGGTGGGATTTGTTTAAGTTAAATGGATGGTGTTATTTTAATTGTTGTCATTAGGAGGAAAATGGTGGGGTAGGGTTAATATAAAAATATAAAAAACTTTCCATTTTGGGTGGTGCCAAGTAAAGTGGGACGGCCCAAAATGGAAATTAGTGCCAAGTGAAGTGGGACGGAGGGAGTATATCATGCCAAGTTATTTTTGTTGTTTAGATAGTATGGAGTACGCGAGTCAGTTTTATGGTTTACTCCTTAAATGATGCGGGGCTATGAGATTAATGACGGAACAAAAGAAGAACATAGTTTCTAAAAAAACCCACTTTTCATTAAATCCAAAACTGACTGTCACATGACTCCACGTGCATAAATACAACCTTGAAATTGCCCAGAAACTGCTACTAAAAATAAAAAAATAAACAATTTCAAAATTACGAAATTAAAATTCCAAAAACAGTAAAATAGTACGGTTTCTCGCTCCTCAAACAATCTTGGATAGTTAAAATCAAGGCATTAATGACGAGATAGTTAATTTTCATTGCACCACTAAACCCCCTTCATCAATTACCGTTGTTCTAGTTCACACTTACTATTATGATTATGATGTAGTATACTGTATTTGATAAGATCCATTACAAGAAAAGTTACATTTCACGACGGAATTGTGTGACGGCTTTAAGGACCATCGCATTAGACTGTCATTGTATATTAACGGTGTCATTGTAATACTTTAATTAGCATAACCTCATCATGATTACAAAAGGAAATTAAATCATACAAATTATATGAAGACTTTAGCAACTTACCAACAAGTGGATGCTCATTAATTAGGACAATTTACTCTTCTTCTTTTTTTTTTTTTGCAATCAATTTACTCTTTTAAAAAAATATATATATTCATTTAGACACTGAGCTGAGTAAAACTTATTAGTAGTGAAAGGAAAAAAGTTTTGAAAATGTACATTATTTGTTTGTAGATTGCTTGTACCATCAAAAATTGCAGCAATTGATTTCTTATTTAGAAGGCCAATCGACATTTTAAACACTCGTACAATGCTTATGTTTCGGTTTTAACTATCATTGTTTATCTTTAGTAGTTTTAATCATTGTAATTTGGATACGCTTCATTTTCCCCCAAAAGCTTAATGTACGATGGTTAAAATTGCTAAAAAAATGTCTTAAATTTCATTACTTTGGGGGGAAAGGAGTGCGTATCTAAAATAAAAGGGTTAAAACTGCTAAAAAATAACAACGATGGTTAATACCGAAACTTAAGAAAAGTACGAGGGTTCAAAATGTCGATAGGCCTATTTAGAATAACAATTATTTTAGGATAAACGAATAAGAAAGTGCGACATTTATTATGGGATTTAGGGAGTACACGTTTGCTGTAAAGCGATGAAATTCATAACATAACTGTGACAACAATTCTATAATATCATCTTCATTTGTAGTGTGTGTTATATGTAGTAGTATTCACATATAATACTTGGTCATCTCCCATATTGAGTTTGTAAACCAACCTTTCATTCATGGTATAAAGTCTTATTTTTCATTTCTTGTTTTCTTGTGTCTTCTTTATCCCACATGGGATTACTAATAAAACTTGTGGAGCTAAACTTGTTATATAATAGCTAAGTTTGAAGAGTTCCTATAAGCTTGCTTGAGCTTTCCTCTATTATGAGAAAATATCAAGTATGGCTTAAAGTTTTGAGTATTATATTATATATATATATATATATATATATATATATATATATATATATATATATATATATATATATATATATATATATAATATAAGAAAGAATAAATTAATTAATTTAAATATTAAATTAATCTTAATACCGGTTATGGTGTTAAGGAGGGAGGAAGTAAATCAGTTTAAACATTTAGGGTTGTGACTCTTTGAATAGTCATTTATAAAAGAGTATGACTGTTCGGAGGGGCACGCCCGGATCGGCCGTGCAAGGCGTAGAGCACGCCCGTGCAAGTATGGAGCGGCCGTGCCAATTTTGGTGACACGCCCGTGCAAAAGCATGGAGCGGCCGTGCAACTTTGGTGACACGCCCGTGCGAGTTTGAGGCACCCGAGTTCGAAAAAGTTGTGTCTTTTCAAGACGACAACACCAACTCTATAAATAAATTTGGTCTCCTTGGGCCGATATACGAAATCGAGTTAATTACTTCCTGAGTCTTTCTTCTTAACAAATCTATTCTTCGAGTCAAACAGTTAAAGCTTCGATTATTGTTCCCGAGTTATTCAAAGGAGTGTAACTTTGAATAAAAGTGTGTAGGTTTTGTATCCTGGAGGTGAAATTCGTTGAGACCATTACACCATAGTGGGACGAATTAAATACCTTAAAGATAACATCTTTTGGTGTGCCTAACCTACTGATTTCCTACCCACAATTGAGTCATATACAACAGTTTTAAGGTATTTAATTTCCGTATAGATGGAGTCAGTTTTGATGAAGGGACAGTTACCCGAAGCAGATAAGTTAGAGAGGCTAAATGAAATTTGAACTACAAGCGTTGGAGCTTGAAGATGGAATACCTTCTCACCATTGCAAAGGTATTCTACGTGCTATGTGATCCTTGTCCAAAGGAGAATGAAAATGATAAAGCAAACCGAGAGACACGTAAAAACCGAGGCTGCTGAAAAAGTGAAGAAATGAAAATCGGATGACTTCATTTGCCGATTCACCATTCTGCAAGCATTGAACAACACGTTGTTCAACGTGTTCCATATACACAAAATCGCCGCTGAAGTTTGGTTTGCAATCAAACGAAGGTACGTCAATGAAGATGCTGGCAATAAATCTTTTTTGGTTAATAAATTTGTTGAATACAAGATGGTAGACTCGAGGCCTGTCATTGATCAAGTTAATGAACTCAATGACATAGCCATCGAATGTGCCGATGCGGGTGAACCCATTTCTGAGACTTTCCAAGTTTCAACCATCATTGGTAAACTTCCACCCTCTTGGAAAGATTATCAAAAGAAATTGAAGCATAAGAAGAAGGCCATCACCTTAGATGAACTTCTTCAAGGCATCCAAATTGAGTCTGAAAGTCTCAAACGTGATGGCTCAATTTCTGAGAAGATTGATGGTGTAAACTATGTGGAAAATAAAAATGTTGCCGGAACTTCCAAGGGAAACCAAGGAAAGTTCAAACGGAAAAACAACTTTAAAAATGATGGAAATGGTAAGGCTAAGAAAAAGCAGAAGATTTTACCGTAAAGGACAACATAAAGATGAACAAGCAAATGTAGTTAAGAGCAACTTCATTAGCATGCTTTCCGAAATCTGTCTAGTCAACAATGTCGACTCAGATTGGTGGATTGATTCAGGGGCTACATGTCATGTAACTCCAAATCGAAGCTTGTTCAAAACATATGAAGAAGTGAAAGAGCCGAAAGCAGTTTATATGGGAAATGCTTCTACAAGCGAGGTCTTGGGCATAGGGACCATTATTCTCCCCCTCACTTCGGGAAAGACTCTTACTTTGAAAAATGTGTACCATATTCCCTCTATGAGGATGAATCTTGTATCCGTTCCTAAATTGGACGAAAATGGCTTTAAAGTAACCTTTCGCGCCCAACAAGTGAATATCACTAAAAATGGGACGTTTGTTGGAAAAGGCTACATTAAAGACCAAATGTATTTATTGAGCATTGATAATAAAATTACCAGTTCTTCTTACTTTGTTGATTCTAATTTTAATGTTGAAAAGCATGATTTTTGGCATTCTAGATTAGGACATATTGGTATGAATGCAATGAGTCGTATGATTAAATATGAGTATATTCCTAAATCTTCGACTATTTATTCTATGAATAATTGTGAGTGTTGCGCTCAATCTAAGTTGACTAAAACATCTTTTAAAAGTGTAGTAAGATCAACTAGGTTACTTGAGTTAATTCATACCGATATTTGTGACAACAAAGATATTTTGACAAGAGGTGGAAAACGTTATTTTATTACGTTCATTGATGATTTTTCTAAGTTTGCATATATGTATTTACTTAGAACAAAAGATGAAGCTTTTGACAAGTTTAAAATTTTCAAAGCCGAAGTTGAAAATCAAACCAATCTAAGGATAAAACGATTAAGATCGGATAGAGATGGTGAATATTTCCCAAACGAAATGATTTCATTTTGTCAACAAAATGGAATTGTTAGGGAATCTTCAGCACCTAATACTCCACCACAAAATGGAGTAGCCGAGAGGAAAAATCGATCCTTAATGGAGATGGTTAGTGCCATGATTATAAATTCAAAATTACCAATGAGCTATTGGGGAGAGGCACTATTAAGTTCTGTTTACATTTGTAACAGAATTGTGAATAAACATATGAAAACTCCATACAAATTATTTAATGGGCGTAAGCCTAATATTTCACATTTAAAGTATGGGGTTGTGTTGCATATGTTTTAGATGCAACTTTGAAAATAAATAAACTTGGGAGTAAAGCTGTAAAATCTATATTTATTGGTTATTCTTCAATAAGCAAAGCATATAGATTTATGAGAATTAATGACAATCGTGTGTTTGAAGCTACGCGTGCTATTTTTTATGAACTTTTGAACATAAAAAGTGTAGACAAGGTAGATATAAACCATGAATTGTCAAAAGAACTTGAAGTAGAAAATGCATCAAGTTCACATGATAATGGTGATGCCATTGCTAATGATGAAAATTTAGACAACAATGAAAATGATGAAATAGTTGAGTTAAGGAGAAGCAAAAGACAAAGAATTGAAAAGAACCTTGGTCCTGGCATGTTTACATATATGTTAGAAGAGGATCCTAAAACTTTTCAAGAAGCTATGTCTTTGTCTGATTCAGACTTGTGGAAAAGAGCCATGGATGATGAAATCAAATCTATAATTGATAATGAAACATGGACTCTAGTCAATCCTCCTCCTAATACTAAACCTATTGGTGCAAGTGGGTTTTGAAAAAGAAACTCAAAGCGATGGTACTATTGATAAGTACAAGGCAAGATTAGTAGCCAAAGGTTATAGTCAAAAAGAAGAAATTGACTATTTCGAAACATTTTCACCGATCACTAAATTTACATCAATTAGAACTATGTTTGCTATAGCATCCGCCTATGGACTAGAGGTTCATGAAATGGATGTTAAAACAGCATTCTTAAATGGAGATTTAGATGAAGAGATTTACATACAACAACCCGAGGGTTATGTCTCTAAAGGAGAAGAACATAAAGTATGTAAATTAAAGAAATCTCTATATGGACTTAAACAAGCACCAATTCAATGGTACAAAAAGTTTAAGCAAGAAATTTGAAAGTTTGGTTTTAAGAGTAGTAAAGTAGAAAGTTGTGTTTTTACTAAAGTTACTCTTAATTATAAAGTTGTTATAACTTTATATGTTGATGACTTGCTAATATTTGGTTCTGATATTAATTGTATAATTGAAACAAAGAACTATTTAAAGCAAGTGTTTGACATGAAGGACTTAGGTCCAGTAGATGTCATTTTGGGGGTTAAGGTGATCAAAAAGAACAAAACTTACATATTAACTCAATCACATTACATTGAGGAAATATTAAAGAAGTTTAATTATTTTGATTACAAAATAAGTAAAATTCCTATTGACCCTCATATGAAGTTAGTTCCAAATAAAGGCAAGGCCGTAAATCAAGGAGATTATGCCAAGATAATTGGTAGCATAATGTATGTGGTTAATCATACAAGACCTGATCTTGCATATGCAATTGGCATACTTAGCAGATTTACAAGTAATCCAAGTGAAGAACATTGGACGGAACTAAAAAGAGTACTAAGGTACTTAAAATCTATAGTATAAATGAGACCCCCCTTGTGAATAGTTCCATGAACAGTTTCAATGGGGGAATTCCCCATTTTGCCCTCACTATTTTGTTCCTTTCCCATTTTGCTCTTAAAAAAAAATATATAACCCTCACTATTTTGTCCCTTTCCCATTTTACCCTTAAAAAAAATTTAAATTTAAAAAAAAATAATAAAAAAAAAAAAAAACAAAAAATGTGGCCTTGGACACGGGCTTAGGCTAGTTTACAATAAACTATGGCTTACATTCTTACATTACAAGTGTAATTCACCTATACTTGAATGTTACAGTGATGCAAATTGGGCATCAGATGTAACCAACTCCAAATCAACGAGTGGTTGGTTATTTACCATTGGAGGAGCCATAGTTGCTTGGTCTTCAAAAAGACAAACATATGTTGCTTTGTCTTCTATGGAATCTGAGTACATAGCCATGTCAATGGCTAGTAAAGATTTAATATGGTTTAGAAGATTTCTAAGAACAATACCATTTATTGATTCTAAGAAAGGAGCCACAACTTTGTATTGTGATAATCAAGCTGCCATATTCAATACAAAGAATGAGAGAATATCAAATCATAGCAAACACATTGCTATGAGATATAATCATATTAGATATATGGTTAAAAAGGAAAAGATAGCACTTGAGTATCTTCCTACAAATCAGATGTTAGCTGATCCACTAACAAAATCTTTATCAGGGGATAAAATTACAAATGTCATGAGAGATATGGGACTATTACCGGTCTAAACAATGTCTTAATTGAAACCAACTTTATCTTAAGGTACAAGTCATAGATTTGTCACCTTATGTTTAAAGTTAAAATGAAATTCAATATTAGACATTGGTGAAATGGAAACTTTGATACATTTCGAGTGCATAACTTAAAAATAGTGGGGGTGTCACTATTTGAAAGTTTCATATCTGACCTATGCACTTTCATTACCACAACAAGATTAGGATGGATTCAAAATCCTTAATAGACTTATAGCTTTCGTAGAATGCGTTGTGGACATTCTCGATAAATCTACCTATACAAGTAAAGAAGTGAGAGGCCGCTTCTTATGGATTACTCCGGTAAAATTCCTAGAGTACTTGTGAAAACCAGGATTAAGCACAAGGCCCAACTACAAGGTGCTTTGCCAAGATCAAAAGGAACATGAAATCATACATGACGAGGATATGTCTCCCTAAAGGTTTCACATTCAACCATAAAGTTTAAGGCTCGTCCACTTAATGGGTATTCGTTATGTAAAGAAAAATTTGAAATTGTTTAGTGTCATTATATGTAAATAAGTGGGGGATTATTATATGTAGTAGTGTTCACATATAATACTTGGTCATCTCCCATATTGAGTTTGTAAACCAACCTTTCATTCATGGTATAAAGTCTTATTCTTCATTTCTTGTTTTCTTGTGTCTTCTTTATCCCACATGGGATTACTAATAAAACTTGTGGAGCTAAACTTGTTATATAATAGCTAAGTTTGAAGAGTTCCTATAAGCTTGCTTGAGCTTTCCTCTATTATGGGAAAATATCAAGTATGGCTTAAAGTTTTGAGTATTATATATATATATATATATATATATATATATATATATATATATATATATATATAATATATAAGAAAGAAAGAGAAATAAATTAATTAATTTAAATATTAAATTAATCTTAATATCGGTTATGGTGTTAAGGAGGGAGGAAGTAAATCAGTTTAAACATTTAGGGTTGTGACTCTTTGAATAGTCATTTACAAAAGAGTATGACTGTTCGGAGGGGCACGCCCGGATCGGCCGTGCAAGGCGTAGAGCACGCCCGTGCAAGTATAGAGCGGTCGTGCCAATTTTGGTGACACGCCCGTGCAAAAGCATGGAGCGGCCGTGCAACTTTGGTGACACGCCCGTGCAGCTGAGGCACCAGTTCGGAAAAGTTGTGTCTTTTCAAGACGACAACACCAACTCTATAAATAGGGCTGGTCTCCTTGGAACTGATATACAGAAATCACTGAGTTAATTACTTCCTGAGTCTTTCTTCTTAACAAATCTATTCTTTGAGTCAAACAGTTAAAGCTTCGATTATTGTTCCCGAGTTATTCAAAGGAGTGTAACTTTGAATAAGAGTGTGTAGGTTTTGTATCCTGGAGGTGAAATTCGTTGAGACCATTACACCATAGTGGGATGAATTAAATACCTTAAAGATAACATCTTTTGGTGTGCCTAACCTACTGATTCCCTACCCACAATTGAGTCATATACAACAGTGTGGACATAAAGAAACTAATCCCAAATTCATTTTAATAAAAGTCACACAAACAAGCACAAATATATTACTTGCATTGCTTACAAACCTTATAATGCAACAAAAACATCACTGGAAGAAATAAGAAACGACATGTTTGTTGGAAATTAAATTATAGCACCACAGATTAAACGGACAATTTAATCAACAGTAGGGGATTAATTGATCAAGTCAAGAACGTACCAATTAAGCCAATAGCAAAACCGAAAGCAAGGAACAGGATCAGGAAAACAGACAGAAACAATAAAACAAACGATTAGAAAACTTATGGTGATTTGATCGAGTCGCCTTAGGAAGACTGTCCTAAGTGAAAATATTGCCCCCAATTGGTGCAACTCAGGTACAGGCAAATTTCTCCGAGGATAAAACGATCACGGATTACGTACCACAAATTAGCACACAGGTAGGTAATCACCGGCGGTCCTATCTCAGTCGCCTTGAATCTCACGATCGAATCTCTATGAACGGGAGTAATTTAGCAATGAATTAAAGCAAGAGAATTGTGTTTCTCCTCAATATTTCATGTACCAAAACGGCTGGGAGGAAGAGAGTATTTATACATGGGGTAAATTAGGTTTTAAAGTCTTAATATGACCTAAAAACCCGCTACAATTCGGCCCAGAAAAGTCAAAACCCGTCATGAGCGCGGCCGCCCTTGAGAGTGGCGCGACCGCGCTAAGCCCCAGCAAAATATGGTGAGGTCTCGGCCATTAAGCGCGGCCGCTCTTGGCCTTAGCGCGGCCGCCCTCCCTCGCAGTGCTTCAGACGTGATTTTTCCCCTTTTTGCCAAATTCAGTTCAAGCCCAATGACCATTCAAGGTCATATGCTATGAACTTCATACCACATGAATCAAATATTCCAACAATCCCCCACAAGTTCATAGAAATATGACGTGTACAGATTGTCCATTGCCATGCTTTCAATAATGGTACCTTCCGGCTTGAACCACTACCTATGTTATCCAACGCAAACCTCCACAGGACCAGATGAACGGGTGTCTTGAATCTGATGCCTTTGGATGTAGAGGCCTTTGCTGGTAACAAACACGACAAAAGCTATGATAGGCCCTCTATCGAACACTTGACGCTTATAAGCCATACGTCCCGATCCTCTATCATGAGTGCTTTCAAGGAATAACCCAAATTCCTCTAGTTGCGGCCAACAACAACACTCACTTAGCTGGGCATCTCAGAAGATGTACTGCTAGCATCTTGTCTAAAAGACTTGATCCCATTCAAAGTTCCAAACTTTTACTTTATTAGCAGTAACGAGCACCTCTAGGCTATTCAGGGGATAGACTCAGACATGTAACATGTCAATCTATTATTAGGTGCTCCGACTCACCCTACAGTTTGTTATTACCACATTGAATCTCCTTTGTGGGATCTCCACTCAGGTAGATTGGGTTGCTACTGCGTTTGAATCAGACGGGGTTCAGACCCATCCCCAACCTAGATTTTTAAACTAGAGCAAATTCTAGCCCTTTGGTTAAAGGATCAGCTGTGTTATCCTTGATACCAACATAATCAACAGCTATCACCTTCCGAGACACTAGATCCCTTATAGATTTTAATCTAATTTGGATGTGCTCCTAGTTTTACAGTTGTACTTGACACTTTTCAGTTTCTCAATTATGGCAATGTTGTCACAATGTATAGAGATAACAGGCATGGGCTTACTGACCATGGGCAACTCAGACATAAGTCCTCGAAGCCATTCAGCTTCCAATCCAGTAGTGTCAAGGGCAACTAATTCGGCCTCAAATGTAGACCTACACAACAGAGTTTGTTTGGTCGACCTCCGAGCGGCTGACTCCGCCTAAGGTGAAAACATACCCCATACGGCCATAACTTCCGGAGTTATAGGCAATCCGGCTTGCATCACTATATCCTTTAAGAACGAAGGATATCTCCCGTAATGCAGCCCAAGGGAAATTGTTCCCTTCAAGTACTTGAGAACTCTATCAAGAGCTTCCCAATGTGCTTTGCTTGGACATTGAGTATATCTAGCCAACCTAGTAACCGAGTAGGATATATCCGGTCTAGTACAATTGGCAAGATACATCAAACTTCCAATAATTTGAGAATATCTCAACTGAGCCATCGGTACTCCACTTGCATTCTTAGTAAGTGCAGCTGAAGGATCATATGGAGTCTTAGCTACTTTGCAATTCTTATAACCAAATTTCTCAATTACACTTTCAGTATAATGAGATTGCGATATGGTTATGCCACTAGTTGAACGAGTCAACTTAAGGCCAAGAATCACACTAGCTACTCCCATATCCTTCATCTCAAACTTACTTTTCAAGAATTCCTTAGTAGTATTAATTATCCTCATATCCGTTCCAAATAACAGAATATCATCGACATACAGACATAAGACAATACTACTATCACCAATACTCTTGCTATAAACACACTTATCAAACTCATTAGTAACAAAGCCAAACGATGAGACAATTTTATCAAATTTCTCATTCCACTGCTTAGGGGCTTGTTTGAGTCCATACAAGGACTTAACAAGTTTACAAACCTTTTTCTCATTTCTAGAGGCCTCAAAACCTTCAGGTTGATCCATATAAATTTCTTCCTCTAGATCACCATGCAAGAAAGCGGTCTTAAAATCCATCTGATGGATAGGAAGATCATATACAGAGGCCAATGCGATAAGCATTCGGATTGTAGTCTTTCTAGCGACTGGCAAATAGGTATCGAAATAGTCTATTCCCTCCATTTGCTTGAATCCCTTAGCCACTAACCTAGCCTTAAACTTGTCAACGGTTCCATCCGGTTTCAGTTTCCTTTTGAAGACCCTCTTACATCCTATCGTGCTACTGACCGGGAGGGAGATCGACCAATTCCCATGTCCCATTAGAGACAATAGAATCCATCTCACTCTTAACAGCATCCTTCCACTGCTTGGCATCAGAAGTAGCCATAGCAGCTTTGAAGGTTAAAGGATCACCCTCGACATTGTAAGTGATGAAATCACTTCCAAAATCCTTGGTGGTCCTTGCCCTTTTCCTCCTTCTTGGTTCAATCTCATCGTCAGAATGAGTTGCACTGGAATCAACCCCCACATTTGTCAGCTCCTCTACTTGAGCAGGAATGGAATTAGTGGTTGGGTTAGGTTTCTTAGGAAGTCCGTCCTTCATAGGAAACACATCCTCAAAAAATGTTGCATCACGTAACTCAACTATAGAGTTCACATCTATGCCAGAAATTTCAGATTTTATAATAAGAAATCTCAATGCATAACTTGTTTCAGAATAACCTATAAAGATAGCATCAACAGTTTTAGGTCCAAGCTTTTTCCTTTTATGTGCGGGTACAAGTACCTTTGCAAGGCACCCCCACACTTTTAAGTGTTTCAAGCTAGCCTGTCGACCTCTCCAAAGTTCAAACGAACTTTCCTTTCTATGTTTAGGAGGGACTCTATTCAAAATATGGCAGGCCGTATTCAAAGCCTCTCCCCACATATATTTGGGCAGTCTAGAACTTATGAGTAAGCTATTAATCATATCAGTAAGGGTTCTATTCTTACGTTCTGCAACACCATTTGATTGAGGGGTGTAGGAAGGAGTCTCTTCATATACTATTCCGTTTTCTTGGCAACAGTACATGAAGGGGTTAGACTCATATTCACCTCTTCTATCAGACCTTAACCGTTTAAGTTTCTTGTCGGTTTGTGTTTCTGCTTCATTCTTAAATATAATGAATTTATCTAATGCTTCATCCTTAGAACTAAGCAAATAGACATAACAGTATTTATTAGCATCATCAATAAAGGTGAGAAAGTATTTCTTTTTGTCTTTGGTCAACACGCCATTAAATTCACAAATATCAGTATGAACTAAATCTAGAATTTCAGAATTTCTCACAACCGACTTAAACGGACCTTTTGTAGATTTAGCTTCAACACATACATGATATTTAGAATTCTTATCAATAGCATGTTTAGGAATAATATCTAAATTCATCATTCTTTTCACAGAATCATAATTAATATGTCCTAAACGACCATGCCAAACATTTGAAGATTCAATGGAATAAGAAACAGGATAATCAACAGAACTAAAATTATTGTGCGAACAAACATCAGTTTCAACTCTTATTTTAAATAAACCATTCGAGGAATAAACTTTCCCCACGAAACTACCAGAATCCAAAATTATGACCTTATTACACTTAAATGATATCTCAAATCCTTCCCTAACTAGACTAGAACCACTAATAATGTTGCGACGAATATCATGAACGTGATACACTCGATGCAAGGTAAGAATGCGCCCATTAGGAAACTTCAGGTCCACGCGTCCAGTCCCAAGCACCTTTGCAGCACTAGAGTTCCCCATCGTCACTGATCTACCACGCTCAGGCTGGTAAGACACAAATAACAATTTATCAGCACAAACGTGCACATTTGCTCCAGTGTCAACTAGCCACTCGTTGGGTTCATAGACAGTAAAGATTTCAGGATAAGGAGTTACATACTTTGTAACATTGCAGGTCAGAGCGTCAACTCCAGGTGCGTCAGAGTCAGGATCATCATAATCCTTCGGACCCAATACCATGTTGACAGCAGGATGGTCATCAGCAGAGCCTTGTGGTCCTTTTCCTTTCTTGGACGGACAGTCCCTAGAAAAGTGTCCACCTTCTCCACAATTCTAGCAGTTCTGTTTTGCTTTTGGCTTTCTAAAGTTATTTTTCTTAACTTTAAGTTTATCATGGTTTTCTTTATCCTTAGAGTGAGTTTTCACACCTTTTCCTTTAAACTTGCTTTTACCAGTTACCATATTAGCAGCAGCCTCCACAGGTACGCTCGGTTGGTTACCATTATGAACCTCTGTGATGATGTGTCGCCATTTTCGCGGGAAGAAATTCGATTTTTCGCGTTTCTTTGAAAAAAAACCAAATAAAACCCGGGAAAAAGAACGGAGTCGCCACGCCATTTTTGTTTTAAGGGCCAAAACTTTGTAAAAAGCCCGAGATCAGAAATTTGGGTTCGGAGGTCATGTTACACGCCGGGAAGGACGTTAGTGTGCACCCGGAATGCCTCGTAAAACGAGTCTTCCAAGCTGAAAATCATTTGTGTGTGTGTGTGTGTGTGTGTTTTGGCCAAAATAATTTGAAACTCAGAAAAGTAAAAATTGGGATATCTTTTTAAGACTTTAAACTGATCCCATGATTTTTTGGAAGATTTTTGGATTGAGATTTGGTACTCAAAAGACCTTTTGAAGTTGAGAGCCACTTCTGCCAGAATGAAAAAGGCAGTGGACCTTTGATTTTGAAATGGATTCAAGGGTCTTAAAACTTCATAATCTGGATAAACTCAGAGAATGAAAGTTGTTCTAGACACCTTAAATAAGATTTGTTCGAAGGAATTTTCCATTTTGGAGAAAGTTTGAGGGGTCAAAACCTTCTGGAAACCTCAGATATGAGATCTGGATTCCCAGAAGCTGATGAACTAGCCTCTGAAAGAAAATTTGAAAAGAGGAGTTTTACTCACCCAAAAAATAAAGTAAAAATATGTCTGGAAAGCTCTGGATGTTGGCTACAAAAAGTGTTTTGTAGTCAACACCAAATTCCAAGTTTATCTGTGTCCAAAAATTAAGACAATGGACTTGGATCTTGGAAAATTGCTACTGGACAGCAACTTCTCAAGAAAGAAAATATGATATTAAGGGGGGTTTTGCATCCATGCTTGTCCCCATTTCCCTAGGTTTTGGTTAGTGATCACTTGACATTCTAGTGGTGAATCAACTATACCAAACCATCCTTGGGGTACATTAGGACTAAGCATTTCATTTGCTTGGGAAGGGGATTTTTATCCTTTGAAAATAAGATTTGATGCTTGAAAATGGTTTTTAGGGTTTTGAAAATGAGTTTTCTTTGCAAGAAAGTAAGAGAACTTGAAAATAATGTTGATCCTTGTAGAAGATCATCCATGGAGATGGACTTCCATGGTGATCTTCTTGGATCTTAAGACAAGAAGAAGAGTGAACTACATTTTGTAGTTTGAAAATGCATGCATTGATGAGAGATCTAGGGTAAGAAGAGGGAGGTTATACCTATCTTCTTTGTATTTTGAGGCTTTGGCTTGAATATATGAGTGTTTGAGGCTTGAATGTGTTTAGGGTTTGAATTTGAGAGTGAGTGTGAGTTGGGAAATATTCAAGAGAAAATGGTGACAATTCAAGTGAATTCTCACTGTTTTCTCTCTATATTTCGCCAGAGGTTCAGTGCAAATTGTGTTGTGGCTTCCTATTTTTGTGACTGGAGGGCTCAATTTATAGCCCTCCTGAAAATGCAAACATGTCCGCGCGGATGGATCCAGTCGCGTGCACTGTTCATTAATTGCTGCTTCAGGCTTTGGACAAGAGGAATATTTCTTTTGAAAATTCAAATTAACAGCCAGTTTTATGTTTCCAGCCATTTCTATTTTTGGTTTTCTTCCTTTGTTTTGCTTTTTAAGATTCTTTTTGAGGTTTAACCTTAAATAACAATGCCCATTTTACCCTCATTTTGTTAGAAATGTTAGGATTGTTAGGAATTGTTAGAAATGTTATAACTTTCGTTAATTTTCTAACGAAAATTCTAACAAGCTCAAATTGGAGCACTTACAGTAGCCCCTCGGCGACGGCGCTTTCGAAGGAAGCGGGGTCGTCGATAAGAGTAAGGCTCCATATTTGGCGGGATGATCGAGTGATCGGGTGGCTGAACCTAGCGATAGGCTACCTACGTATCCCGAATGGGAATCAAGCCGGCCGTAGTTCGGGTCTTTGACCCTGGAGATGATGGCGTTTTAGGTGCCTCGAACCTGATGAGCGAGTTCTGCAGTCGGTTGCTGGAAAGAAACTCTGCTAGGGATAAGAGATGACCATTTTTGGTCTGATGGCTATCCGCTCTGCTGGGGATAGGAATGACCATTTTTGGTCTGATGGCTATCCGCTCTGCTGGGGATAGGAATGACCATTTTCGGTCTGATGGCTATCCGCTCTGCTGGGGATGATTGTGATTTATCGTTTTCCTAGTGATAGCGTCTTAGGTGCCTCGAACCTTGGAGATGGCGTTTTAGGTGCCTCGAACCTTGGAGATGGCGTTTTAGGTGCCTCGAACCTTGGAGATGGCGCTTTAGGTGCCTCGGACCTTGGAGATGGCGCTTTAGGTGCCTCGAACCTTGATGATGATGGCTTTTTAGGTGCCTCGGACCTTAATTTGAAATGGCCTTTCGGTGGACTTCGTCTGCTGCCGAAGGAGAGGGTGACCGTTTTGGTCGAGGGGCTGGACCTAATGATAGGCTACCTACGTATCCCTAGTGGGAATCAAGCCCTTTCGTAGTTCGAGTTCTTCTCGAGATTTCGTTGGCTTTTGGGATTCCGTTAACTTTGCTGGGGATTTTGTTAGCCTTTGCTGGGGAAAAATTGGACGTATTCGTCTGGGAAATCGGTCTTACGTTTGACTGCCGGGGAAGATTTTGATGAAAGATACGGGATCTCGTTATCTTTCTCAGGGAGATCGGTCTTACGTTTGACTGCCGTAGATTGATTTTTGATGAAAGATACGGGATCTCGTTATCTTTCTCGGGAAGATCGGTCTTACGTTTGACTGCCGGAGGATTTTGATGAAAGATACGGGATCTCGTTATCTTTCTCAGGGAGATCGGTCTTACGTTTGACTGTCGGGGAAGATTTTGATGAAAGATACGGGATCTCGTTATCTTTCTCAGGGAGATCGGTCTTACGTTTGACTGCCGGAGATTGATTTTTGATGAAAGATACGAGATCTCGTTATCTTTATCGGTCTTACGTTTGACTGCCGGGAAGGATTTTGATGAAAGATACGGGATCCGTTATCTTTCTCGGGGAGATCGGTCTTACGTTTTACTGCCGGGGAAGGATTTTGATGAAAGATACGGGATCCGTTATCTTTCTCGGGGAGATCGGTCTTACGTTTTACTGCCGGGAATGATTTTGATGAAAGATACGGGATCCGTTATCTTTCTCGGGGAGATCGGTCTTACGTTTTACTGCCGGGAAGGATTTTGATGAAAGATACGGGATCCGTTATCTTTCTCGGGGAGATCGGTCTTACGTTTGACTGCCGGAGATTGATTTTTGATGAAAGATACGAGATCTCGTTATCTTTCTCGGGGCACTCGGTCTTACGTTTTACTGCCGGGAATGATTTCCTTGACAAGGGGCTGACTTTGGTTAACTTTGGTTAACTCTGTCAAGTTGGGGACCAAACTGCAGAGTCCTGGGATTTTAAGGGGCAAAAGGGTCATTTTGACCCTTACAATCCTGTCCGAGCGGAGAGGACTTGAAAGTCAGGGGTATTAATGAGGGCCAACGCCCTTCTCCTTCCCCATTCAGTTTTTTACAGAATTTCTGCAATTACGAGAGAGAGAAGGAGAGAGCCGAGGATTTCACCATTTTTGGCCAAAAAAGCTTCGAAAATCCTTCGTTTTCTTTGATTTTTCGAGCAATGGAACACGGGGAAGGCGCTTTTCAAGGCCAAGGACGTGGCCCGATAGCGGAGAGACGATTGGAGCTCGTCCGGATGAGGAGGCACTATACTCTTTCGCAATCGATTGCGGAGGAGCCCTACCCCGATGCTTGGCAACATTGGGTTTCGGATTCGAATCTCCAAACGGTATACTTTGAAACCCTTTGATCCCTTTGTCGATTTTTGCTTGAAATTGATTTTTAGGTGATTTTTCTTTTTTTTTCGAAAATTATGCAATGTTCATTGTCTTGGATTTGATTTTGATGCTATGCATGTTGCAATGAATTTGTTGGTGTCCCGAATATGCATTTTGCTTGGGAAAAGAATTGGCATTTTTGCCACACATTTTTTTTGTATCCGAAAATTGCATGTGAAAATTCGAAAATTGTGATGATGATTTTTTTTTTTGAAATTGAATATTGATATTGATGAATGATGCAATGCATGCATTTTGTTTGGAAAGAATGGGCATTTTGCCAATATGAGATGTATGTATGTTTAGGATTTTTTTTTTGAAAAGTGGGACGGATTTTTCCTCCCGTTGCATGTAAGATGGATGATATGCATGTATGCATTTTTTTTTGAAAATGGGACGGAGTTTTATTTCCGTCGACTTCTTGTAGGATATGCATGTATGCATTTTTTTTTATTGAAAATTGTTGAATGGGATTTGCTGAAAACTGTCTTTTCTGTGAGAAAAATGGGGCTATGTCTATTGCATGCCGTTATGCTGCCGAATTTTTTATTTATTTTTTTTAATGCATGTGTATGCTTTTTTTTTGTGCAAATGCAAATGCAATTTTTTTTGACATTTTCTCTCTTTTTTTTTTGCAGGGCGGAAACCGTTTTGTGACGGAGCAGCTGAACAAAATGAAGACTCGAGGATCGGTGGAGTCCGTGGTTGACTTGTGGGACCGGCTTCCGAATGCGGGCCGAGGAGCTTTGCCGAGTCCGAGACAGATTGTTGTTGAGACCGGGCTTTGGGAGTTTGTTGAGTGCTTGAGGGGACTGGTCAAGTTCCCTAAGAGCAAGGGCCTGATGTTCGCTTTAGCGCAGCACTGGTGGGATGCGACCCACACGTTTCACTTCTTCTGGGGCGAGGCTACGGTTACGCCTTCCGACTATGCTGCGATCACGGGTTTGTCCTTTAATGGGCGCAGCATTGAGTGGCGGGACGGCTATAGCGATGCTGATCTGCAGGCTCTTCTGGGATTTTCCCCTATTCCCAAAAAGGGGATGGGGATGGAGTATGCGGTGGTCTACGGGAAGATTGTGGAGACTATTGTGAGTTACGAGGCTGGGGAAGAGAGGATAGGCGCCGATCAGATTGCCAGGGCCTTCTTGTGGTTTGCTTTTCGAGCACCCTCTTTGGGCATCTTTGAGGGACGGCGGTCTTTGCCTTGCTGAGGTCCTTGGAGGACATGGAGATGGCCGGAGATGTCTCGTGGGGAGAGGCCGGGCTGGCAGAGCTTTACTTTGCTCTCGATAGGTACACTGGAAGGCTGTGAGCTCCTTGTACTGCTTTGAGTTTGCCCTGGAGGTATAAGCTCTCTTTTTGCTTTCCCTCTTTTTTTTGAGCACACACTTTTCTTTTGCACTGGATTGATTGGATTTTTACCTTTCGCAGGTATGGGCGTTGGAGTTTTTCCACGTCACGATGTGGCGACAGCCGGCGGAGTACGTCGGGACGTATCCGGCCATGCGCTCCTGGTCTAAGCATGCCCGAGAGAAGATAAGCTCCAGGGGGCGTACGACTCTCAGGTACGCGGATTGCCTTCCTTTGACGGAGGCCGAGACAGATGAGGGGATGATATTCTTCCCCTGGGATCGCTTCGAGGTGGCGCAGCTGAAGGGCGCTGAGATTTGGACTGTGCAGCGGAGGATTCTGAGAGGTCTGACTTGCGACGTCTATTATTTGGGAGAGAGGGTGACGCGCCAGCATGGCGTGAACTCGCCTTTGAGGACACCGGTGGAGCCTCCCGCCGATATGATGCACCCGAGTGACAGATCTGTGACCTGGGATGACTACCGAGCCGGCCAGCACTTCTCGGCATTTGTGGCGACTGAGCCGTACCCCGTATTTGTCTTGAGGAGGCTGAGGATGCCTCAGGTTCTGGATAGAGAGGGGCTTGGGATCCCGCGGTATCCTCGGACGGATTTTTCATATATCCAGGATGGGGTCCGATTGAGGGTGCAGATCCCTCAGCCTGAGCGGCTTCCACGAGCTTTCCGGCCTCGTCCGGGTATGAAGGTATGGCTTCTCTTTCTTTTTTTTGTCTTTTCTTTTCTTCCCTGTCATCATTTTTTTTGTTTCTGACGCTTTTGCTTTTGTGCAGTTTTCGGAGGTGGTCGTCGAGAAGCTGACGAAGCAAGTGATCGGAGCTAAGAGATTCATCAGGAGGATGGTCGCTTGCGGGGCTCCTCAGGCTAGAGCGAGGCGACCACGGCCGGCGCCTGTCAGGCGGGAGGCTTCCCCTATTCGTTCAGAGACCTCTTCCGAGACTCCTCTGTCTCCTCTCATTGATCCCCGCGCGGTGCTGCCTTCGGATCACGTTATTCTCGGGGATCCACACGGGCAGGGACACGTCTGGCAGCATGGTGGGTCGTCTTCGTACGTCCAGGAGTCCGACGCCTTCACCTTCGGATACGATTTTTTCGCAGATCTCGGCTTGCCCTATCAGAGCGTGCCGGTTGGTCCTGACGAGCCTCTTTCTGGAGACGAGGACGATTCTGAGCCCGAGATTTTCAGGGCTCCTGAGGAGGCGGGCCCGAGTCGCAAGAGGGACCGGGGGCAGACATCGGGCGCCAGAGACTCCGATTGATTTTTTTTTGAGATTTGAGATTGAGATTGGAGACTGGGATTAGGACTTGTACAGCTTATGCACACATTTTTTTTTGGAATGTAATAATTTAGGATTTTATTTTATGAATGCAATGCAGTATGAATGCAGTGTTGCATGAGCCTTGTTTTTTTTTTTGCAAGGGTGTTTGGTATATGGACTGGTTTGGGGAGGTTTTTGCACAGGTTTCGAGCAACCGGGACGGAATATTCCTCTTTTGGTGTAGCAGCTTGGACTGTTGCAGATTTTTCTGATAAATGACAATCATGTCCGCGCGGATTGGGCGCATCGACATTGTCCTTTAATTTTGCTTCAGATCTGGTCTCACTTTATTTCAAATTCAAATATCCTCTTCAACCTCCAGTCCAAACAACCATTTTCGGGGAGAAAGAGAGAAAAACCATGGAAAACCTTAGAAAAGCTCCATCAAAATTGTCCCAAGAATCCCAAATGTCATTCTTCAACAAGTTCAAGGATTGGTCCCGGGAGATTATGCATGAGAGGAGGTCCTTCTTTGAAGAAAGGTATAAGGTGAGGTGCCTATGGTCTCTCAAGGAATTGATTCCGGATTACGGTCTTTTGAGGGCTTCTTCCTCATTTTGGGATACTAGGAGGCATGTCTTTTGCCTTTCCTTCAACGAGATTGTTCCGACTGTCGAAGAATTTCGGGCCTTGCTTGGTGGTCCGGAGGTGGAAGAGATAGCAGTTCCTTTGCCCGGAGGGGCTTCTTTTGTTGACAGATTGTGCGTCCTCCTTCATCTTTCCCCGGAGGAAGCGCAAGGTATGATCCGTGGTCCCGATCATTTTGATATTTCCGGCCTTCCCGATAGGTTTAGGGGCCTAGGCTTGGTGGATGATGCCTATTGGGATGCCTTTGCACTTTGTATGTTTGGCACCTGTTCATGGTCTATTCCTTTGGGATTTGCCATCGGTCTTTCTTGGATGTTGTCGTTCACTGTCGCACAGGCGAGAGATGTCGTTCCTTTGATTACGGGGAGTCTTTTCATGCTCTTGATAGGCTGGCTACCGGGAAGACGGTATATGCACGGGGCGGCCCGTTCCTGCTTGACCACATGGGCGATGGAGCGTTTGGGAATTCTTCGGGAAACTCAGACATGATCGAAGCCTTGGACATTTGCCGGGAGGGGGTTCTTTGTGGATTTTGATGATCGGGGCTCATGGGAGCGTTGGATGGCTGGTCTCCGGGACAGAAGATATCGAGATGGTCGGTGCCTTGTTGGCGGGTGGAGACTCGCAGAGTGCTTGAGATGGGTCTCATGTGGTCATGCTTCCGGGGCTTTCTCGGTCCGGCTTCTATATTCCGGCTTTAGTTACGAGACAGTTTGGCTGGAGCGGGTTCCTTTGGGGGACTTTGATGATATAGCCACCGGGGTGGTGGCTCACCTTCTATGGATGATCCCTCGGTGTTTCCATTTCTTTCCCGAGCATGGAGGTATGATGCCTTTCCTCCTCGGGTTATTCTCGAGCGTCAGAGACCGGTGTTCTTGACCACTTGGTACCTGGATTGGTATGAGAGGCATGCAGGAGAGACTCGGGTGGCTATTTTGAGACGGCGTGAGGCCATTGTGGGTGCGGAGGACTTGTTTACGAGAGGAGGAGGGCCGAGGCGAGGGCCAACCCTCGTGATAGGAGCGGAGACGGCGCGGCCTTATGAGGCTTACGTCAAGAGACGGGAGAGGAGGGCTCCTATGCTACCGGCTAGGCTACGGGAGATGAGAGATGACGCTAGGGCTACTAAGGCCACTGACGGAGGCTGGTTTGATAGATCCTGTCCCTATACCGAGCTTGGTAGGAGAAACAACCGACATTTTCTGTTCGGAAAAAGAAGTCTCGAAGGGGAAGAAGAGGGGAGAGGCCGGTACGAGTGGCTTGGAGTGACTACGAGGTATTCGAGTATCCCTTTCTTGTCATGGCGAGACACATTAATTTGATTATGTATCTTAGTTTTCTTTAGCGAGGTTGCCGGTTGTAGGAATGAATCGGGCTTAGACTCATCAAAGAGCTTTTAACTTGTAATGAATATTTGAATTGCTTTAGAGTTTTCGAGACGCTTTCATGGTACGATCAATTGTATTGATGTCAAAGTATGACTTTTATTTGTGTTTTAGACCGAACCGTTTCATTTGCCTACGTTCCCCTCATTTTGAGGAGCTCGGGTCTTCGTAGTTCAACCCGATTTTTTTGTTGTTTTTTTTTTTTTTTTTTGTTTTTTTTTTTTTGTTTTTTTGTTTTTTTTTTTTTTTTTGTTTTTTTGTTTTTTTTTGGTGCAACCACTGTTTTTACCTAGGCCGCCCTTCTTGGGTTTTCAACCTAGTTGGGTATTACTCTTTTAGCACTCTTTTTTTTTTTTTTTTTTTTTTTACGCGTAGTATACGCGCGGCTTGTCACCATTCCTTTGGGTGTACAAAGGGATTCCGTCGAGGTGCGCAAGTTGCATGGCTCCTCGGAGAAGATCTTACGGACGACATATGGCCCGACCCATACGAGGCTCCCATTTGCCGAGGGGGTTGATACGGACTAGGGGCTTTTCTTTCAAAACGAGATCACCTTCTCGGATCTCCCGATGCTTTACTTTCTTGTCGAAGGCTCTGGCCATTCTTCCTTGGTAGGCTCGGATGTGTTCCATGGCTTTCAGTCGGCGTCCATCTAGTAGGGCCAATTCATCATGGCGACTCTGGAGCCATTCGACCTCGTTGATCGGCTTTCCCGGTAGTATACGGAGCGAGGGTATTTCCGGCTCGATTGGGAGTACGGCTTCCATTCCGTATGTGAGGGCAAACGGTGTTTCCCCGATTGCCGTTCGGCTGATGTTCTGTAGCCCCAGAGTGCAGTGTAGCTTCTCGGGCCAATCTACGCCTTGGACAGCCATCTTCCGGATGATATTTTCGAGTCTTGTTTCTTTGCTTCGACGGCTCCGTTGGTTTGGGGCCTGTAAGGAGATGACTTGTGACGGGTTATTCGGAATTACGCGGCACTTGTCGCATTCCCCTTCGAAGTGGGATCCATTATACGAAATGATTTCGGTGGCAACCCGTATATCTGCACATGATGTTTTCTTTGATGAAGAGGGCAACTTTCTTTGAATTGAGGATTTTGTAGGACTTGGCTTCAACCCACTTGGTGAAATAATCCACGGCTACGGGGACGAACTCGTGGCCGTTCTTGCCTGATGGTGTGATTTTGCCTATGACATCAATTCCCCAAGTGACGAAAGGCGAAGGGGTTGTCATGCGGTATAACTCGTGAGGAGGCAAGTGATTAAGATTTGAGTATCGGCGGCATTTGTCGCGGCTTTTGTGGCTGGATGCGGTCGGCTTCCATGGAGATCCAAAAATACCCCATTCTCGGTATGATTTGCATCGAGCTCGAGCATTCATGTGAGGGCCGCGAGTACCACCATGTATTTCTTTCATGAGTTCGGTAGCCTCTTGTTTGCGATACATCGCGGGAGGGGGCCTTGATAACGCTTTTTGTATAACATGTTTCCCAAAAGAACATAATGGGAGGCGAGCCGCTTGAGTGAGAGACTTTTCGCTTTGATTCCTTCTTTATATTCCCCATCTTCATTTTTGAAAGAGGCCTCGCCATCCTTCAGTCTTGGTAAATGCGAGTGTACCGGGGATCATTGGCCGGTTCGGCTTACGCTTCGATTTCAAAGCAATAGCGGGATTTTCTCTTCTCACAGACTACGAATGGTTTGACGGACTTCCCTTCGGGTATTTCAACGAGGGAGGCTAGTGTTGCCGGAGCATCTGCAAATGCATTGCGATCTCTGGGCAAGTAATGAAAGCTGATCTCTTTGAATTGAGTTACTAACTCTTCCATGTAAGTGTGATATTTACGTAGACCGGGTCCACGGTCTTCCATTTGTTAGAGACCTGATTGATGATGAGGGCGAGTCACCATACACCTCAATTCCTTGATATTTCTTTCAAGGCGGCTTCCAACCCGGCTATGCAAGCTTCATATTCAGCGGCGTTGTTGGTGACTTGAAGTTCGGCCTTACTGCTATGGGGGTGTGTTCGTCGGTAGGATCGACCGAAGCATTCCTATCCCGTTCCCCTTTTGTTTGACGCCCCGTCGAAGAAGAGTTGCCAGCGATTTTCTCCTTCTAGAGCGAAGATTCCATCATCGGGAAATTGAGGTTCGAGTCCTCGGGACTCATCACTTGGGAAATCGGCCAAATGTTACGCCATTATGCGTCCTTTCTGATTTCCTTGAAACATAAGTGATGTCATATTCGGCCAAAAAGAACGACCATTTTGCCAACCTCATGGAGATGGAAGGCTTGTCGAACGAGATATTTGATGGGGTCTATTCTTGAGACAAGATGTATCGGGTGAGGCGCATGTAGTGTTTCAACTTTCCCACTACCCGGACCAAACCTGCGCAAGTCTTCTCGCAACGAGTAATTGAGTTCGCTTCCTTGGAGCTTTACGCTACGAAATAGATGGCGTTTTCGATCTTGGAATCTTTCTTCTCTTGAGCTAGCATAGCTCCAATTCTTTGTATCCGTGACAGGTTAGATATAGCAAGAGTGGCTTTTGCCGATGTGGTGGGCGAGAGAATCGGGGGATTCACAAGGTATGCCTTGATCTGTTCAAAGGCAAGGCGACATTCTGGGTCCATTACTGTGTAGGCATTTTTCTTCATCAACTTGAAGATCGGCTCGCGGATCGAGGTCGGCTGATTTACAAGCGGCTTATGTATTGCGGTCTTCCCATAAAGGATTTCACTTACGTCGGTGTCGGGCGGCTTCATTTCAACTATCGCCTTGATTTTACGGGGATCTACTTCGATTCCCGTTCGTGTCACCATATATCCTAGCACCTTACCTCGTCTTACACCGAAGGTGCACTTGGCTGGATTCGAGTCTCATGCGTGGTCTCGGAGGCGGCCGAAGAATTTTCTCAAATCAACAAAGTGCTGGCCATCGATCCTCTGGAATGTATTATCATGTCGTCCACATAGACCTCAATTTCTTTGTGGATCATGTCATGGAGCAGTGTGGCTGCCCTGCAGTACGTAGCCCCGGCATTCTTTAGTCCGAACGGCATGGCCGTGTAGCGGTAGGTGCCCCGAGGGTTGTGAAGGCTGTTTTGGCTTGATCCTCTTCTGCCATTTTGATTTGGTTGTGGCCAAGCAAAACCGTCGACGAAGGATTTGACTTCATGGTTGGCCGTGGAATCTACAAAATGTCGATGTTTGGCGGGAAATCGTCTTTTGGCTGGCTTTGTTCGGAGTCTCTGAAGTCTACGCGGACCGGATCTTTCCGTTGGCCTTGGTCACTGTTACTATGTTAGAAAGCCATGTAGGGTATTCAATGACCACGATGAATCCCGCCACGAGCATCTTTTCTATCTCCTCTTTCACTTGTAGGGACCATTCGGGCTTAATTCTTCTTAGCTTCTGTTTCTTGGCTTGACTGGGTCGAGCGGTATTCGGTGCTCAACTATGGAAGGATCGAGGCCTGGCATATCTTTATAGGACCATGCGAACACATCCACAAATTCTTTTAGCGGCTCAATTAGGGCATCCCTTTCGGTCCCTTCGAAGAAACTACCAATCTGCGTCTCTTTAGGCTCTTCCGCAGTTCCCAGATTCACACTCTTCAAAATCTCTTCGGCAGCTTGGGCTCGATTTTCCTCTTTCCGGACAACTTGCTTAAAGATTTCTTTGATATATTGTTCGTTTAATGTATGCCTCTTCATCTAGTGAATCGTTATTAACTTGTTTTTAGATTATTAGTTAATTCATCATTAGTTAAAGTGGCAATTAAGGGATACTCGAAAGGTTCGTCATTTCATTGAGAATAAGAGGGAATACGACGTGGCTACAATTTCGTGGTCTTCGGGCGTGAGGCCATCGGACGGTCGGAAGACTCAAACTTCAACAATGAGAGACTCGGAGGACTTTACAAAGGTTGACACGAAAGGGACGGGAACCAATCCAAGTTTGGTGATCATTTCTTCCTTGGTTGCGGACGGGCTGAGAGAGTTTCCCAATTCTTTAGCGGCATTCTTTGTCGGAGGCTTCACAACTCGGGAAAGGCATGGTCTCTGTGCTCCCTCTTCAAGCATTGCTATCATCTCTTTGTCGAATCGGAATCAACCAGGTTCGGCTCTTGAAGCGAGCATGAAGATGTAAGGATCTTCTTCCAGATATGCCGCTTCCTCCATCCTGGAGGGTTCGACTCATCGTCGTCGATCGCTCAATCCAGATGCGAGGACGTGTTGCGTCTTGGTGTGGTGCTTTGGAACTCTTTGGAAAGATCTCATGCCCCATGTGCGAGCGGAAAGGCTTAGTGGGTAGTTCTTCGAGGAGGACGTCCCACACAATGTTCATACATTCGAGCCGAGTGCGTCGGTGTTTGTCGACTTTTATCATGAAAACCTCCTCGCATGGCAAGGCCGAGAGAATGGGTTTGCGGAATGCGACAAATCTGTGGCAGGGGACCAGGGGACTTGTGTGCCTGTATCATGGCGGTGTTCGGCGTTTCCTTCCGGTGCGCCTCGAAGTGTTGGAAATAACAATTAAATTTGATGAATCGAACTTCTTCGGAGTCTGCTCGCTTGAGTGTGTTGACATAGTTGGCATCGCCGGATTCCAAAGGATGCTGGCGAGACTTGCCTCTTGAAGGATGTAGCCCCGGTGTTTGGCTGTGGGCATTCTTGGCTATTGTTTCAGCTTCGTTCCCTATGATGAAACTGTCACCCCTTATGACTTCAAGGTCTCCCTGCCGGTTGATGAATTTGATGCATTGGTGGAGGGTGGAAGCTATGGCTTTCATGTGATGTAACCAAGGGCGTCCCAATAGAGCTGTGAATTCGGATGGGACGTCCATTACATGGAATTTCGTTGGCACCATTTGGGTTTCAAACCGAGTTCCCGAGTTCTTGTCCCCGGAGAATGGGGCGAGACGAACCGTCGTAGGCCTTGACGGTCCGGGTAGATGGGATCATACGCCTTTCATTTATGCGGAGGGCCCTCATCATCTTTGAGGAAGGACGTTTACCGATGATCCATTGTCCACTAATACCCCAGGGAGTGATATGGTGTTGAGCCGAATAGTGATGTACAAAGCTTCATTGTGTTGGGAGACATCTCTTGGCAAATCTTCGTCGCAGAAGGTGATCATGCTACCATATAGGCGGGGATCATAGATTTGGTCCTTGTCTCGGGATAGAGAGTCATCAAGCCAGTCACTTCGTGCTTTTTCTTGCGAGGTAGAGCCTTTGCCGAAGCCCACAGGTTATCTTGATGCCTTTTGTGGCGGTTGCCATCTCCGGTCAACATGTTGATTGAGTGGGAGCGCCCAGGCCCAGCGTCGGTTTTTCTTCATCGGTGTATACTCGGGAGGCTGGACAAAGCGAACCTTGGGCGACCCCGAGGGGTTGGACTTACGTGCGGTACTACGGTATCCGAAGGTCTCAATTCCGTCGTTGGCAAGGCTTTTACGCTCTTTTACCCTGTTTGCTTTGGGGAAGGCTGACTGGAGTAGAGTACATAATAATCAAATCCCCAGATGGCTCCCCGAGCGTTCCCACCTTGTTATCACCGGCCTCGAATCTCTCCTTCAATTTTCTTTGGGAGGAAATTTTCTTTTTCTTAGGAGGGCCCCGGTCCCTCGTGTATCCAGTCTGATACTCCCTTTCAAGGCAATCGGGACAGTCACAAATATCCCACCAAATGTGTTCCACGGTGGTGGCGGATTTGGGACCTCGGGTTGGCGGTCTTTGGAATGACTTTGGGTGGAAGCTGAGTCAGGGGATCTGCTCCTGGGCTCATGCGGTAGCGAGTGATTGGACTCTGCCGGATAATGAGAGATATTGAGGTCCGAGGGGAACGGGCATATGTTTGTCCTTCGGGGTAGCCCCGGTCGGTTGGGATATTGTTAAGGTCCCGAAGTGGCGTGTGGCCTCTTCAATCCGGGCTGTATGCGTTGCAGCGTTCTTCCGGGGCTTTGATGGTGACCATATTTCTTCAAGCTTGTTCCCTGGTTTTCATCACTCAGTGATATTTGTGGGATCATCACTTTGAGAGGGGACAGCGACGGTATACCGAACTCTTTCGTCCCTTACTCTTGTTTGAGGGCCGGTTGCCACTGTAAGTCGACGGGCGGGGGTCCGGCGGTGGAAACATAGGAATCTTGGGGTAGCATCTCGATGTATCAGGGACGATTAAGAAGAGGAGGAGAACCCTCTTCCTTCTTTGCGGTAAAAGTGCAATCGGAATTGAGGCGATAGTCAAACCATGACTTGCGACAACCCCAGTGAAGGTCGCTAATTTGAGCCTCATGTCGAAGTCTCATCTGTTCTACCAAGCTGGATCCAATGCGGGTGCATGCGAGGGATTTTGGAGGACGGAGCAACGTGGTCCCCATCATTTCCGGGTGATGCGGACATTACGAAACCCGGAGTCGGAACAAACGGTGAAGGCGATGACGCGCTTGACTCTTCCCAACTAATCAAACGATGACCCGGTGCCCGAAACCAAGCTTTGTGAGGAGGCTGCGGGGGAAAGGACACGAAGGTTCGGATGTGCGGGAATGGAAGGAGGGTAGGTGTTTGGGCATTGGGCTCATGCAACATGCGGTTATTTGTTCACGTTTACTTAAAACATGTTTTATTAACCTAATCGGTTGGAAAAGATTGCTCTTCTTTTCGCAAACTACTCTGGATCTGGATCGGTGGGCCCCGTCACTACGTCTATAAGCCCCTCGTATTCCACTGTATTTCGACCTCCCGGGGTGGACGGCCCGGGCGAGGGTCCTATAGGGCAGCGGGTCCCACCGAGCCAGAAGAAAAACGATCCTAAAAGTACGGCGGGTAATCGAGTCTTAACGAGCATTCGATGTAAATTACGGACAAAGGCGACGTCAAAAGTCAAGATCATGTCAGGGGCTCGACGAAAAGTCGGCATGGTTTGGAGCGATAAGCGTCCACAATTGATCTTGACTTGTCGTCGGTTAGGCCGTAATTAGGCATGGAATAATCATTAATCCTTGATGACTCAATGTCAATCTTTGGGAGTCGTGTATAATTTGTGCCGATCGAGCCGAAGTCAAGGCGCCGGTCAATATCTTGGTCAAAGTCTGCGGCGGAAAACCGGCAAAACTTCGGCGATTAGGGTCCCCGAAAGATATTGAGTCGGTATGCCGACAAAGGCTTGATAGGAAAGGTCTATACACGGACGGGGCATGACACGGACCGGACTAAAAACCAACCGGGTCTCGGACAAAGTGTGTCACGGACAAGTGCATGGTCGACACGAGGCTCCATGGGATGTTTGGGTAGTCTGTGCTCATCCGAGAGGCGTAATAATACCAAACGGACCGCGACAAGGATTTCCCGGGTTAGGGACGTAGTGTGCGGTGTACGGTCACGTGCGCGTAGTGTCTGTGATCTATATTCTTTTACGAGTAAAATAGGAAATTTTTCATGTGTCTTAAAAATATGATGCATGATGATTTTTGGAAATTTTCTCTTTTTTTTTGAAAATCCTTCTTTTTGAATTTTTTTTTTGAAATTTAATGAACACATAAGCACGTAAGCACGAAAATTCCGGCAGTTAGGGACATTATTCCGACAGTCAAAATTTTGACTTTCTCCGAGGCGGTCAAAACAACACGAAAAGCGTGCAAAAATCAACACACACACAAAAATGATTTTCAAAGCCGGGACGGAAGCTTGACCCTCAAAAGTTTTTTTTTTTTTGAAAAGATAAACTTGTTTGTCCCCGAGTCGTGTTAGGAGGTGATAACGGAAGTTTAATGGTTTCCATCAATATACCAAGATCATTTTTAGATGTGTATCCGAAAATTTTCCCATTTTTGTTTTCGTTTCTTTGAAAAAAACCAAATAAAACAACGAACGGTCGCCACGTGTGATGTACCGATTAGTCGCCACGCCATTTTAATTTTAAGGGCCAAAACTTTGAAAAAAGCCGAGATCAGAGATTTAGGTTCGGAGGTCACGTTACGCGTCGGGAAGGACGTTAGTGTGCACCCGACGCGCCTGCAATAACGAGTCTTCCAAGCTGAAAATCATTTGTGTGTGTGTGTGTGTGTGTGTTTTGGCCAAAATAAGTTGAAACTCAGAAAAGTAAAAATTGGGATATCTTTTTAAGGCTTTAAACTGATCCCATGATTTTTTGGATGATTTTGGGTTGAGATTTGGTACTCAAAAAGACCTTTTGAAGTTGAGAGCCATTTCTGCCAGAATGAAAAAGGCAGTGGACCTTTGATTTTGAAAGGGATTCAAGGGTCTTAAAACTTCATAATCTGGATAAACTCATAGAATGAAAGTTGTTCTAGACACCTTAAATAAAGTTTGTGCAGAAGGAATTTTCAATTTTGGAGAAAGTTTGAGGGGTCAAAACCTTCTGGAAACCTCAGATATGAGATCTGGATTCCCAGAAGCTGATGAACTAGCCTCTGAAAGAAAATTTGAAAAGAGGAGTTTTACTCACCCAAAAAATAAAGTAAAAATATGTCTGGAAAGCTCTGGATGTTGGCTACAAAAAGTGTTTTGTAGTCAACACCAAATTCCAAGTTTATCTGTGTCCAAAAATTAAGACAATGGACTTGGATCTTGGAAAATTGCTACTGGACAGCAACTTCTCAAGAAAGAAAATATGATATTAAGGGGGGTTTTGCATCCATGCTTGTCCCCATTTCCCTAGGTTTTGGTTAGTGATCACTTGACATTCTAGTGGTGAATCAACTATACCAAACCATCCTTGGGGTACATTAGGACTAAGCATTTCATTTGCTTGGGAAGGGGATTTTTATCCTTTGAAAATAAGATTTGATGCTTGAAAATGGTTTTTAGGGTTTTGAAAATGAGTTTTCTTTGCAAGAAAGTAAGAGAACTTGAAAATAATGTTGATCCTTGTAGAAGATCATCCATGGAGATGGACTTCCATGGTGATCTTCTTGGATCTTAAGACAAGAAGAAGAGTGAACTACATTTTGTAGTTTGAAAATGCATGCATTGATGAGAGATCTAGGGTAAGAAGAGGGAGGTTATACCTATCTTCTTTGTATTTTGAGGCTTTGGCTTGAATATATGAGTGTTTGAGGCTTGAATGTGTTTAGGGTTTGAATTTGAGAGTGAGTGTGAGTTGGGAAATATTCAAGAGAAAATGGTGACAATTCAAGTGAATTCTCACTATTTTCTCTCTATATTTCGCCAGAGGTTCTGTGCAAATTGTGTTGTGGCTTCCTATTTTTGTATGGAGGGCTCAATTTATAGCCCTCTGAAAATGCAAACATGTCCGCGCGGATGGATCCGATCGCGTGCACTGCTGTTCATTAAATGCGGCTTCGGGCTTTGGACAAGAGGAATATTTCTTTTGAAAATTCAAATTAACGGCCGGTTTTATGTTTCCGACCATTTCTATTTTTGGTTTTCTTCCTTTTGTTTTGCTTTTTAAGATTCTTTTTGAGGTTTAACCTTAAATAACAATGCCCATTTTACCCTCATTTTGTTAGAAATGTTAGGATTGTTAGGAATTATTAGAAATGTTATAACTTTCGTTAATTTTCTAACGAAAATTCTAACAAGCTCAAATTGGAGCACTTACAGTAGCCCCTCGGCGACGGCGCTCGAAGGAAGCGGGGTCGTCGATAAGGTAAGGCTCCATGTTTGGCGGGATGATCGAGTGATCGGGTGGCGAACCTAGCGATAGGCTACCTACGTATCCGAATGGGAATCAAGTCGGCCGTAGTTCGGGTCTTTGACCACTGGAGATGATGGCGTTTTAGGTACCTCGAACACGATGAGCGAGTTCTGCATCGGTTCTTTGGAAAGAAACTCTGCTGGGGATAAGAGATGACCATTTTCGGTCTGATGGCTATCCGCTCTGCTGGGGATAGGAATGACCATTTTCGGTCTGATGGCTATCCGCTCTGCTGGGGATAGGAATGACCATTTTCGGTCTGATGGCTATCCGCTCTGCTGGGGATGATTGTGATTTATCGTTTTCCTAGTGATAGCGTCTTAGGTGCCTCAAACCTTGGAGATGGCGTTTTAGGTGCCTCGAACCTTGGAGATGGCGTTTTAGGTGCCTCGAACCTTGGAGATGGCGCTTTAGGTGCCTCGGACCTTGGAGATGGCGCTTTAGGTGCCTCGAACCTTGATGATGATGGCTTTTTAGGTGCCTCGGACCTTAATTTGAAATGGCCTTTCGGTGGACTTCGTCTGCTGCCGAAGGAGAGGGTGACCGTTTTGGTCGAGGGGCTGGACCTAATGATAGGCTACCTACGTATCCCTAGTGGGAATCAAGCCCTTTCGTAGTTCGAGTTCTTCTCGAGATTTCGTTGGCTTTTGGGATTCCGTTAAATTTGCTGGGGATTTTGTTAGCCTTTGCTGGGGAAAAATTGGACGTATTCGTGCAGGAAATCGGTCTTACGTTTGACTGCCGGGGAAGATTTTGATGAAAGATACGGGATCTCGTTATCTTTCTCAGGGAGATCGGTCTTACGTTTGACTGCCGTAGATTGATTTTTGATGAAAGATACGGGATCTCGTTATCTTTCTCGGGAAGATCGGTCTTACGTTTGACTGCCGGAGGATTTTGATGAAAGATACGGGATCTCGTTATCTTTCTCGGGGAGATCGGTCTTACGTTTGACTGCCGGGGAAGATTTTGATGAAAGATACGGGATCTCGTTATCTTTCTCAGGGAGATCGGTCTTACGTTTGACTGCCGGAGATTGATTTTTGATGAAAGATACGAGATCTCGTTATCTTTATCGATCTTACGTTTGACTGCCTGGAAGGATTTTGATGAAAGATACGGGATCCGTTATCTTTCTCGGGGAGATCGGTCTTACGTTTTACTGCCGGGAAGGATTTTGATGAAAGATACGGGATCCGTTATCTTTCTCGGGGAGATCGGTCTTACGTTTTACTGCCGGGAATGATTTTGATGAAAGATACGGGATCCGTTATCTTTCTCGGGGCACTCGGTCTTACGTTTTACTGCCGGGAAGGATTTTGATGAAAGATACGGGATCCGTTATCTTTCTCGGGGCACTCGGTCTTACGTTTGACTTAGGAGATTGATTTTTGATGAAAGATACGAGATCTCGTTATCTTTCTCGGGGCACTCGGTCTTACGTTTTACTGCCGGGAATGATTTCCTTGACAAGGGGCTGACTTTGGTTAACTCTGTCAAGTTGGGGACCAAACTGCAGAGTCCTGGGATTTTAAGGGGCAAAAGGGTCATTTTGACCCTTACAATCCTGTCCGAGCGGAGAGGACTTGAAAGTCAGGGGTATTAATGAGGGCCAACGCCCTTCTCCTTCCCCATTCAGTTTTTTACAGAATTTCTGCAATTACGAGAGAGAGAAGGAGAGAGCCGAGGATTTCACCATTTTTGGCCAAAAAAGCTTCGAAAATCCTTCGTTTTCTTTGATTTTTCGAGCAATGGAACACGGGGAAGGCGCTTTTCAAGGCCAAGGACGTGGCCCGATAGCGGAGAGACGATTGGAGCTCGTCCGGATGAGGAGGCACTATACTCTTTCGCAATCGATTGCGGAGGAGCCCTACCCCGATGCTTGGCAACATTGGGCTTCGGATTCGAATCTCCAAACGGTATACTTTGAAACCCTTTGATCCCTTTGTCGATTTTTGCTTGAAATTGATTTTTAGGTGATTTTTCTTCTTTTTTTTTTTCGAAAATTATGCAATGTTCATTGTCTTGGATTTGATTTTGATGCTATGCATGTTGCAATGAATTTGTTGGTGTCCCGAATATGCATTTTGCTTGGGAAAAGAATTGGCATTTTTGCCACACATTTTTTTTTTGTATCCGAAAATTGCATGTGAAAATTCGAAAATTGTGATGATGATTTTTTTTTGAAATTGAATATTGATATTGATGAATGATGCAATGCATGCATTTTGTTTGGAAAGAATGGGCATTTTGCCAATATGAGATGCATGTATGTTTAGGATTTTTTTTTTTTTTTGAAAAGTGGGACGGATTTTTCCTCCCGTTGCATGTAAGATGGATGATATGCATGTATGCGTTTTTTTTTTTTTTTGAAAATGGGACGGAGTTTTATTTCCGTCGACTTCTTGTAGGATATGCATGTATGCATTTTTTTTTATTGAAAATTGTTGAATGGGATTTGCTGAAAACTGTCTTTTCTGTGAGAAAAATGGGGCTATGTCTATTGCATGCCGTTATGTTGCCGAATATTTTTTTTTTTTAATGCATGCGTATGCCCTTTTTTTTTGTGCAAATGCAAATGTAATTTTTTTTTTTTGACATTTTCTCTCTTTTTTTTTTTGCAGGGCGGAAACCGTTTTGTGACGGAGCGGTGAACAAAATGAAGACTCGAGGATCGGTGGAGTCCGTGGTTGACTTGTGGGACCGACTTCCGAATGCGGGCCGAGGAGCTTTGCCGAGTCCGAGACAGATTGTTGTTGAGACCGGGCTTTGGGAGTTCGTTGAGTGCTTGAGGGGGCTGGTCAAGTTCCCTAAGAGCAAGGGCCTTGATGTTCGCTTTAGCGCAAGACGGTGGGATGCGACCCACACGTTTCACTTCTTACGGCGAGGCTACGGTTACGCCTTCCGACTATGCTTTGCGATCACGGGTTTGTCCTTTAATGGGCGCGGCATTGAGTGGCGGGACGGCTATAGCGATGCGTCTGTCTGCGAGCTCTTACGGGATTTTCCCCTATTCCCAAAAAGGGGATGGGGATGGAGTATGCGGTGGTCTACGGGAAGATTGTGGAGACTATTGTGAGTTACGAGGCTGGGGAAGAGAGGATAGGCGCCGATCAGATTGCCAGGGCCTTCTTGTTGTAAGTGCTCCAATTTGAGCTTGTTAGCATTTTCGTTAGAAAATTAACGAAAGTTATAACATTACTAACATTCCTAACATTCCTAACTTTTCTAACAAATTAAGGGTAAAATGGGCATTGCCATTTAAAGTTAAACCAAGAAAAGAATCTCAAAAAGCAAAAGAAATAAGAAAAATCCGAATTGGGCAAGTTGAAAAACATAAAGCTATTTGGATTTTTGAATTTTATTCTTCTGTCCAAAGCCCGAAGCTGTAATTAATGAACAGTGCACGCTGTCAATCATATCCGCGCGGACATGTTTGTCAATTTCAGAGGGCTATAAATTGAACCCTCCTCTCTCAGTTTACACAACACAATTTGATCACAGCAACGAAACTCTGGCGAAATATAGAGAGAAAACAGTGGGAATTCCCTTGAATTGCCACCATTTTCTCTTCAATCTTTCCCAAATCTCACTCACTCACAAACACTTCAAATCACTCTCATACATACTCTTATACATACACTAACTCAAGCTCAAATCACCCTTTAGGAGGAGGAATAGAGAGAAAACATAGAGGACTTCATTGTTATCTACTTGTTTTCTCTTTAACCAACTCAAATCATCAACCCTAAACACTTTCAAACCCTAAACACATTCAAGCCTCAAACACTCATATATTCAAGCCAAAGCCTCAAAATACAAAGAAGATAGGTATAACCTCCCTCTTCTTACCCTAAATCTCTCATCCATGCATGCATCTTCAAACTACAAAATGTAGTTCATTCTTCTTCTTGTTTTAAGATCCAAGAAGATCACCATGGAAGTCCATCTCCATGGATGATCTTCTACAAGGATCAACATTTTCTTTAATGTGTTCTTACTTTCTTGCAAAGAAAACTCATTTTCAAAACCCCAAAAACCATTTTCAAGCATCAAATCTCATTTTCAAAGGATAAAAATCCCCTTCCCAAGCAAATGAAGTGCTTAGTCCTAATGTACCCCAAGGATGGTTTGGTATAGTTGATTCACCACTAAAATGTCAAGTGATCACTAACCAAAACCTAGGGAAATGGGGACAAGCATGGATGCAAAACCCCCCTTTAAAATCATATTTTCTTTCATGGGAAGTTGCTGTCCAGTAGCAATTTTCTCAGACCTCAGTCCATGGTCTAATTTTTTGGACATAGATAAACTTGGAATTTGGTGTTGACTACAAAATACTTTTTGTAGAAAACATCCAGATATTTCCATACATATTTTTACTTTATTTTTTGTGTGAGTAAAAATCCATTTTTCAAATTTTCTTTTAAAGGTCAGTTCATCAGTCTCTGGAAATCCAGATTTCAGATCTGAGATTTCCAGAAGGTTTTGACCCCTCAAATCATCTCCAAAATGAAAAGTTATTTTACAGAAACCTTTTTTAAGGTGTTTTGAACATTTTTCATTCCCGGACTTTTCCCAGATTCTGGAGTTTTCAAGCCCTAAAGTCCATTTCAAAGTCTTTTGAGTTCCAAATATCAACCCAAAAATCATCCAAAAAATCATGGGATCAGTTTAAATATCAACCCAAAAATCATCCAAAAAATCATTCTGGCAGAAATGGTTTTCAAGCCCTAAAGTCCATTTCAAAGCCCTAAAGTCCATTTCAAAGGTCAACTGCCTTTTTCATTCTGGCAGAAATGGTTTTCAACTTCCAAAAATCTTTTGAGTTCCAAATATCAACCCAAAAATCATCCAAAAAATCATGGGATCAGTTTAAAGCCTTAAAAAGAGTTCCCAATTTTTACTTACCTCAGTTTCAACTTATTTTGGCCAAAACACACACACACACACACACACACAACAAAGGATTTTGAATGTTTGGAAGACTCGTTTTTACGAGGCGTTCCGGGTGCACACTAACGTCCTTCCCGGCACGTAACGTGACCTCCGAACCTAAATTTCTGATCTCGGGCTTTTTTCAAAGTTTTGGCCCTTAAAACAAAAATGGCGTGGCGACTCCGTTTTGATTTTCAAAAAAAATCGGGTACATCACAGTGGCGACTCCGCTGGGGAATTAAGCTTTTTTCTAAAAAAAAATGATACTTGGTATATTGGTGGAAACCATTAAACTTCCCGTTATCGCCTCCTAACACGAGTCGGGGATAAATTGTGGTTTAACAATCCCACGTACCGGTATCACCGTTTTCAAAAAAAAAAAAGAGAAAAAGCTTTTGAGGGTCAAGCTTCCGTCTCAACATTTGAAAATCCTTTGCTTTGTGTGTGTTGATTTTTGCACAGTTTTCGTGTTTGTTTTTGGCCGCCTCGGAAAAGTCAAAATTTTGACTGTCGGAATAATGTCCCTAACTGTCGGAATTTTTGTGCTTATGTGCTTATGTGTTCATAAAATTTTCAAAAAAAAAATTTCAAAAAAAAAAAATTCAAAAAAAAATCATGCATCATGCCTTTTTAAGACACATAAAAAATTTCTATTTTTCTCAGAAAAGAAGATAGGCTTTGCTTGCACACTACGCGCACGTGACCATACACTGCACACTACGTCCCTAACCCGGGGAAATCCTTGTCGCGGTCCGTTTGGTCTTATTACGCCTCTCGGATGAGCACAGGACTACCCAAACATCCCATGGAGCCTCGTGTCGACCATGCACTTGTCCGTGACACACTTTGTCCGAGACCCGGTTGGTTTTTAGTGCAGTGCGTGTCATGCCTGTACGTGTATAGACCTTTCCTTTCAAGCCTTTGTCGGCATACCGACTCAATATCTTTCGGGTCCCTAATCGGTCGAAGTCATGCCGGTTTCCCGCCGCGAGACTTTGACCAAGATATTGACCGGCGCCTTGACTTCGGCTCGGCGGCACAAATTATACACGGACTCCCGGCATGACACTTTGAGTCATCAAGGATTAACGGTTATTCCATGCTGATTACGGCTTAGCGACGACAAGTCAAGATCAATTGTGGACGCTTATCGGTCCAAATCATGCCGAGCTTTTTGTCGAGCCCTCGGACACGATCTTGACTTTGACGTCGGCTTTGTCCGTAATTTACATCGAATACTCGTCAAGACTCGATTACCCAAGACTTCTAGGATCGTTTTCTTTTCGGTCGGTGGGACCCGCTTGCCCTATAGGACCCTCGCCGGGGCATCCACCTGGGAGGTCGAAATACGGGTGGAATACGAGGGGCTTATAGACGTAGTGACGGGGCCCGGCGATCCGGGAATCGAGTAGTTCGCGAAAAAGAAGAGCAATCTTTTCCAACCGATTAGGTTAATAAAACATGTTTTAAGTAAACAAGAACAAATAAGCGCATGTTGCATGAGCCCTAAGCCCAAACACCAACTTTGTTTCGCTTTCCCGAGTCGAACCACACCCTTTTGTGCCTTCCACGGTAAGCAAAGTTTGGATCGAGACCCGGGTCATCGTTTGTTCGGCTCGGTCATTCGAAGTCGAGATACTTCATCGGTTTCCTCCTTCACTTCAGCTCAAAGTTTGAATGACCAACTCGAGAGGAGAACGGTGGGGACGTACAACTCCACACCCCGAAAATCCGCAAAATGCCGAGCAGTGGAATCGAGATGTTGGAACGCAGATGACAAAATCAAGAGGCTCGAGATCAGTCGATTATTGGAAAGTATCCCGAACCCGGGGGCTAGCAATTGTTCACCACCCTAATGGAACCTTTACGGTTGATGCGAAGGTGGAGCTAATTACCCTCCGGGCATGCCCGACTACCATCAAATGCCTTTGTCCCCTTTCGTGTGGAACTACTAATGGGCCAAGCATCCCCAAAGCCTATCACTCGGCCTGCCTCTCGGCCTCATCGTATCGATCTTGGTCAATTTCCCCCGGTGCCTCTCGGGTCTCACCTTTGGGTTTGAGTCGATTGGCTTTCGCCCCACTGACTTGGAAGGGTGAGAATGTTACTACTTCACAACATCGATGCAGTTCGGGTCTCGGCTTGGAAGGGTCGGTTACTACTTCACCGCATCGGTCGCTCGGGTCACCATCTCGGAATGGGACAGGTTCGTTTCTCGGGCTCCATGGTTCGAGAGGGGGCCGGCTTGCTTCCTCCAATTCTCAAAGCACACTGGCCCCTATGATCTTGCAAGATCACGTGGGCCACGAGGCTTTTATCACCACTTCATCGGGCTCTACCCCGCCCCTCCGGTTGGGAAGTCCGACAAGGTCAAATGCTCCTCATCAAATTCTCCACCCGGCCGATTACGCAGCTGCTCCCTGCTCATCAAGTACAGTATACACATTTCCCTTGCGGTCATGTTCCTCGGTGCGGTCAAGACACATTCAATCCTCTTGTTACGATGCCTCAAACCTCATGTTTTCGGCGGCCTTACGGATCCGCACTCCTTTGCTCCACTGGTATCCACCCATTACGAGCCATATATCTTCATCTTCGGCAAGCTGCCGGGCCTTATGAGGAAGATTACGGTCACGCTTTTAATGCTCGGCTGTCATTCCTCCCACCAGTACTTCCTACTTGTGGTTTCGTTTGCTAATGCCAATCTTGTGGCGGGGTCATGTAATCCTAATGTTCCTATTGACTCGTCCAATGGATTATTGGTAGAACCAATTAAGAAGGTACAAGAAAAGCCTAGCAACGAGAGTATCGACGATCGCTCGACTCGGGCCATCTCACCATATCAATCTTGTGTATCGACACGAATGAAGTTTACAAAAGGTCGAATCTCGACGATTCCATTGATGATTACATCAAAAGGGTTCGTGCACGGGAAAAGACTACGAGTCTGAACATGTCTCGCCGCTATAAACCTTACCCTTCCAACACGGCTCCGAAATCCGGTAAAGGAAAGAAGGCATTGTGTACAATTGACGGCCCCCAAAAGCAACCAAGAAATGGTGGTCCTTTAAGGCAACGAGAAAGTTTTGATGATCTTGGGATGCCCATGGGCTTAATTTTCAAGGGCTTAGTAAGGGTAGGCCTTTTGGAGCCTCTCAAGGACTACCATCCAAGGAGCTCAAATGCACCTCTCGACATGAGTAAGCCTGCGCCTTCCATGATCATTATGGCCACACGGCCAGGCAAGCTGCATAGTCTTGAAGAGAGCGGTTCAAGGTTAATCGAAACGGGCAAGCAGGCGCCCCAATGGACCAAAACCGGCAAACCTGTTCGGAATGGTGACCAAGTCAATGACCAAATCTCGAATCCCGAGGATTTGGGTGTTCCCTTAAGCAAAGTTTTAAATAGCTTGCTAGAGCAGGGTCTCCTCGAACCCATGAGAAACTATCAGCCCAAGGATCCCAAAATCCCTTTTGACACCACTAAGCATTGTGCTTTCCACCAGTACCACGTTCATACGACCGACAACTGTACAGCTTTGAGAAAGGCTATTCAGGGATTAATCAAGAAGGGCAAACTCGAGCGCCTTAGTGATCTCAACCCCGCCAATGATCATTTCCCAAACAACGCGAATGTAAACATGATTGAATTTTATGATTCAAACTCTGTGAATTCAACAGACTACGACAAGCCGGATGATTTAGTCGCAACAAATGTTGAGAATGGATGGTTTGTTGCAACAAGCATGTGGCCATGGCAAAGTGGATTTGGTGAAATGCTTTGAACTCTCGCCCTCCAGATAAGTTCACGGCGCGCCAAGGTTAAATGGGATGATAATGATCGATGGCGAGATTTGGCGAAACGGTAAGGATACAAGAAATCCGATGATTAGGAAGGAAGAGTTAGTCTGGCTTTGGAAAACGCCCATAAGATTCATGAAGAGCAGTGACCACTGCTCATCAATGCTCTCCGCCGCCATGGAGTTCGGGTAACGGTTGAGGCGAATGGTTCCCTGGTCATGGTCGAAGATGAGACTTGAAGCTTGATGATTTCGGTCCCTTCATCCTATAACTCTCCATCCCACGGCCAACACCTCCCTCCATCCACATATGATCCCTTGCCAAGGACAATTCCTCTTCGACCCTTTCCGGCACCTCGAGGCCATTAGGGCTCCATCGCCTCGGCTTCTCGGAACGAGTTGGGCTCCATCACACTGTTCCTCAATTTCGGCAATACTGCCGGTTTATGCTCCGGCTTCACATAATCGGTTTGAGCTATGTGGCTATGTTACGAAGCCTCTACACCCTTTGAATGCGATCATGAGTTGCTAAAAGAAAATCCGGATGCCACAAGTTTTCCGTTGTCGTCTACCGGACTTAGTGAATTCACCCGTCGGTTTCACCGGTCTGCGGTTGTGTTTCCCTCTGGCGATAAGAGTCTTGTTGCGAGTTCCGAGTAACTTTCGAATGTTCCCGTTGATCCCCATGTGGCAATATTGATAGAGCAAGTGAAATAAATGCGGGGAGAAGCTTGATCTTATGATAAGTACTAGCACTCCTTTGACCCAAGATGTCGAACCGAGGCAAAGAAATGATTACGTCGCGCAAAATTCAAGTGCCCGAAGTGAGAGAATCCGATACGGGACAACTTTGCCCCGAGCACACTTGTCTAATGCCGGTTCAAGCTTGAGAAAGGCCGAAGACACAATCGGCTAGTATCACCCCTTTCACTCAAAACAACCGGCGCATCGTGAATCCTCCCAAAACGAGCCCAATACCCTCAAGGTCCTCTCGGGTTCACTTCCTTCCATCAATATGCTCGATCGACAAAGTTCGTCCCCGTGACTTTTCCGACCCGTTTCTTTGGACAACTTGTGCTCGCCCAGTTGCTCCATGGCCTCAAACTCCTCCACTCCCACCGAGTATCATGGGCACGTAGCGATCCTTTGCCTCGGTCTGCGGTAATGGAATCGAAGTTAACGAGAAAGATGGAAGGCTCAAGCGTCTTGGCGGTCCAACAACAAAGAGTAGCTAGACTAGGGGCTACCCATCCTTTAATATTAAAAGCAGTCTTTTAGTCAACCTTCGTAGGTTCTAGTACTTTCTTCGTTCAATCAAGTCCTCCTTGGACATTGTAGTTAATCTTAAGTTTTCTATAAAAGAGTCTTTTTCTTTTCTCGCTAGACTTGAGACATTATTTGCACACCTACATTACATTTAATGAAATGGTTTTATTTTAAATGATCACTCGCATCGCTCAACAAATAATCTCTGGAAATGATTAAGATTTTAATTAATTGGTGCGAGAAAGTCAACTAATGCCCTCCCTATACACTTTCCTCACCTCACAAAGGCCTCCATCAAGCCATACACTTTCCAAAACATATCCCCATCATCACCTTGATCAAGTCAACGAAGGCGGCAACATCAAGGGACAACAAAAGGTCACTCAGCATCGGGAGATCGACCCCATATCGAAAAAACAGGGGCTTGCCTCCGCCCCCATGCATCAAGAAAGTTCAAGTAGAAGCTTGCCTTCGTCCTCAAGTGCTCAAAAAAAAACAAAAGCTTCAAAAAAAAAAAACAAAAGCTTCAAAAAAAAAAACAAAAAGCTTCAAAAAAAAAACAAAAGCTTCAAAAAAAAACAAAAGCTTCAAAAAAAAAAAGCTTCAAAAAAAAAACAAAAGCTTCAAAAAAAAATGAGGCCAAGGACCTAGCACCGCCGATCAGAAGGTTTGACATATGGGCAAAATTAAAGCCCGAAGAACGGAAGTTGTCGACAACAAGGGAGCAGTTAAAGCAACGGCAAAAACATATCATAAGCCCTTAAGCTTTGCATCCAAAATCTTTCTCCCAGATGAAGGACGACGATCAAGAAGCAACGGAATCGCTCAAAATGACTTGTCAAGGAATCACCTCAAGGCCCGCACCTTATCATCCAAACTTCCTATCCGAGCCTTTCCACCAAAAGTACCACAAATGTTCATACCCCTTTTCTAAAGCCAAACACGATTCGGACCCGAACTACGGCGACTGAGCTCCTCACAATGAGGGAACGTAGGCAACCGAAATGGTCCGGTCATAAACACATTCAAATCCCAGAAAATCCGGCCTCACCAATAGCCTCTCCTATACACGATCCCTCTTCACCATTCGCCAACTTCGACTCTTGGTACCAGTTGACTTTCTCTTCATGATTAATCAAAATGTTTGTTCATATCGAGATTAGGGGTTGAATAACCCGAACATTAAGAAAGGGTTTTAAGCAATCTTGTGATCATTTTGAATAAAACATATTTTCGAGATGTCTCGACAAGTCTTCTTTTTCTACATTATAGGAAAAATAGAGGCTAAACACTAATTTTACGTCGGCGGGGGCTTCCATACACTTTTACAAACCTTTCTAAACTTATGCTCTCTCAAAAGAGTCAAACCCAAAGCGAGTTCTTTTGTGCCTTCGTCAAATGAGGCCATCAAATAATACAAATCGGGGATTCATCCCCGCTTTTCGAAAAAAAAAATATATGCCCCTACAGGTATACATTCCTAAAATTGTCTTGCTTTTACATTTTCTTCCTGTTGACTAATTGAATAAAGAAAATAATAAATTAAATATGGAAGGATGGGTTGCCTCTTTTGCTACATGATAATTCAAGAACGTTGGTTCTTCACTCTGCTACAAGATGGGTTGGGTCTCTGTTCAGTATCAGTCTACAGTGCCTACCAGGTTGAAGCCTCTCTAATTGTGTCAGATTCACAGTCATGAGACCGAGGCTTTGCCAAGTTACTTCTTCCAAATCAAGACTTCGCAAATACATCTCTTCAGACCAAGACTCCACCAAGCAAGATGAGATTTGATATGGGGATAATAATTTTATCAATTTTAACCAACACCCCTTCAATAACCCCTAAAGGTCTTTTGATTGAGAGATCCGCCAATTGCAAGTCTCTCATTGGTGGTTTCAACTCACATACCCCCAAACTTCTAAAAACATGAAAGGGCATCACATTGACACTTGCCCCAAGATCCAACAAACCTTTAAAATTTTGACCCCCTAAAGAAATTGGGATAGTGAAACACCCGGGGTCTTTTTGAACATGATTAACTTTTTCATTCTCATTAACATCATCATTATTATCACAACAATCAATATTATCAAGAGAAGATAGAAATACCTCCTCAATTTCCTCACTTTTATCCCACACTGTTGTGATTGACTTTGCTTGCTCAGGTGGGTTTTTCTCTTTCATCAACTCTTGGGCAACCTTCACAGGTTGCTCTACTTGTGTGCCCACCTTTTCAAATGCAGCTTCTGTATGTCTATTACTTTGCTGCATCTCCATCCTTAACTACTGAACTGCCAGCTCCCAAGGTGCTTTATCATGTTGTCCAGGTGGTGGCACATGAAGGGGTTTTACTTGCTGATTCTGATGGCCACCCCATGGATTGTAGTTACCGTATGGGTTGCCTTGGGGTGGTGGTCTTGGTACATACCCATTGAACGCTTGTGCCTGTTCAGGATTATACAAGAAATTTGCTGCACTTGGACACATATTAGTCACATGAGATGATAAACCACAATTTGCACAATAATCAGTAATAACATTGGCACCAGCAGAAGTGCCACAAGCAGTCAATTTATCCAATTTATTATTTAAAAGTGCGATCTGCTTTGAAATATTATCACTAGCATTCAATTCAAGTACCCCCCTTGTTCTACCCCTCGAACTCTTTTGTTGAGAATTAGCACTCAACATCTCAAATAAAGCTTTAGTTTCTTCCGGGGTCTTGGCTCCTATTGAGCCTCCAGCAGCATTGTCAACCATTGATTGACCATTGTCATCCAAGCCATCATAAAAGGCTTGGTTCAGTGAGGGTAGTGTGAAATTGTGTTGGGAACATTGCTTTAACATTGTATTAAATCTTTCCCATGCCTGATGAAAGGGCTCCCCCACATCTTGGGAAAATGTCATCAATTTCTGTCTAAAACCAGCCAAAAGATGATGTGGGTAATATCTTTTAAGGAACACATCTTGTAATTCTCCCCAAGTACTAATGCTGCTCGGTGCAAGCATCATCAACCATGTTTTAGCCACTCCCTTAAGAGTGTAAGGAAAACACTTCAGTCTAATTTGCTCCTCAGTCACTCCCTGTCTTAACAAAAATTGAGCAACAACAATAATATACTCTTTAAGGAACGTGAGTGCATCCTCGCCCGGGCAATCCGTGAAAGCTTGGCAACATGGCAAAGTATTGTCCTTTGACCTCTAGATTTTTGGTGCATCGGACTGACAAAGACTATGCAAGAGGTAGATGTGTCTACCAGGGTCTCGTGAAATCATTCATAGTTTGTGCCGGTGGTACTGCCATCTCGGCTTTCTCTTCCTCTACCTCGGTGGTGGAGGGTTCTGATTCGGTGTCAGAATCTGAGAAAAGGGGATTAAAGAGGGGATCGCCCTCAAATGCTTCCTCAAGAAGCTTAGTGTCTTTAGCTTTATTAAGTCTATTTATGTTGTCGTTCAATGGCACCAATGTAGGCTTCAAAGAACGACGACCTTGCATTCACTACCTAACCTACTTGTTTACTTGCAACAAGTCCCATTTGCAGCAGCGCCAAAAACTTGATGGAGGAAAACTCCCTCTTGTAATAAAAACCGAGCAAGTGTACTCACTACCGGTGTAGCAGTATGCAAATGCAGGGGTCGAATCCACAGAGACTCGTTGGTAAACAAATAAAGTGAAAGCAGTGAATTTTGTAACCAAATTTTATAGATTTGATTTAAAAACTAAGAGCATAAATTAAATAACAAAAACTAACTAAACGAGAAAGCAGATTATGAGCAGAGATTTGTAGATTGGATTTCACTTCACCATTATTCTATGCAAAATTTTACTTATAAAACATTAACTCAACTTCTAGGGTTCATTCACTTTAGCTAGGATCGACACGGTTAGGTGGCCGGATTACAATCCTAAATACTCTTTTAATATTGTAGTGTCTATAACGGTTCCACAATATGCCAAGAATACGTTAAGAAAACAAAAGAATAACAAAACCTAACGTTGATCCGATTCTATTACGGCACAGATCAAGTTATTCAATTAATAGCAGTCTATGTATAAATCGCCCAAATTAATGGCTCAATAAATACCCAATTATTCAAAGACGAGTTCGTATCTTAACATACGTCTCGAATCTAAAAACAAGAAATTAAAATCTATTAATAAACTAGAAGGAATTAAATAGAAAGAATTAAAATATTACTGCATAGAAATCCGGTGAAGATCAAAACAATCTACAAATCTAAGAAATTAGCTACTCATAATTTACAAATAATAAAAACCTGAAATTATGAATTGTTCTTCTCTTCAATGGAATTGTAAAAGAAAAGCAATAAACTCTAATAATATGATATATGTTCTCCTCTCTAACGTGGCTGCTGTGCAATATATATAAAAAAATAGAGTAGGGCAAAGACTGTAGATCAAGGTGATAAAAGACAAGTCTGCCCTCGATAAGACGCCGAAAACTGGTGCTGAAACGGGATAGCGCGGCCGCCCTTACTGATGTCGCGTCCGCTCTTACTGGCAGAAAGGTTGGGCTTGAATGTCTTCTTTGAGCGCGGCCTTGACAGTTTCATTGAATTGGCGCCCGCCCTTGTTTCTGATGAGTTTGGCCGAGAGCTTCAATTTCCTTGCATTGGCCCATTGGCCCAACAACCATTCCTTGGCCCTAATTGCTTCTCCTTGGCCCCAATTTACTCGTGAATGCCTTGCAATAATGGCCGGCCAACCATTGCAATCCAATGGACTTGGAATTGATTTAATATTCGTTTCGTCTCCGCAATTGCCAAGTCCACTTTGACCACTATAATGACTTATTTTGCGCTTCGCTCTTTGAGATTTTATTTTTCATTTAATCCCATGAATTTTTATAAATCAAATTCGTCCAAAAATTCCATATTTCCAGTTCAGTCCCTGAATTTTCCAATATTTCCAATTTAGTCCTTGGAGCTCGTTTATTTCACTATTTTCCTTCTCTGCTCTGCTCCACTTTATTCCTTTTGCACTTTTTAGCCATAAAATACACCTTTAAGCAGCTCTATACCCTGTACTCAATAAATACTCACAAACCACATCAAATACACATAAAACTCGGGAATCAAACGCAAAGAAAGCCTAAAAGTGCATCATTTGGATGGGTAAATACACATCCATCAGAGCGTTATGTGGTTGAAACAAGTGTTCGCAATCATCCCACTGTATCAAGTGGTCCGCCAAGGGAACCTGAACATTTGATTGATGAAGAGGAGCCGTCTGTCGGTTTGGATGATATGGTTCGAAATACGGCTGGCCCAGAGTTTGATTGGAACCCTAATCCAACAGAGGCACCAAATCCCGTTGCAAAGAAGTTTATGGATTTAATTGACTCTACAAATGAGAAAATTCATCCTGGTGCAAAGGCTACAGTGTTAGAGCAAGTGACTGAGCTTCTAACTATCAAGGCTGATACAAGTAGGAGCCAGCTTACTTACGATCGTATAATGTCATGGGGAAAACGGATGCTACCCGAAGAAAATAATATGGTTCACAATTTTTATGAGACAAAAAAGTTGGTGGGGCAGATCGGTCTTGGGTATGTTAAAATTGATGCTTGCAAGAATCAGTGCATGCTTTTTTATAAAGAAAATGAGGGCCTCGATTCATGTTCAATATGTGGACTTAGTAGGTATAAGTCACAACGCCGTGGTAGTGCCAAGCACAAGAAAAACGTGCCTCGGGTGCAGTTACGTTATATGCCGCTAATTCCCAGGTTGCAACGAATTTACGCATTGAAAGAAAACTCAGAAGCCATGCGTTGGCACAAAGAGTGTCCTCGTGAAGAGGGTGTGATGACTCATCCTTCTGACGGTGAAGCATGGAAACATTTTGATGCCACTTACCCTGATTTTCTTTGCGGATCCTAGAAACATAAGTTGGGGATATGTACGAGATGGGTTTTCTCCATTTGGACCGGGGGCAAAATCTTATTCATGTTGGCTGTTATAGTCACGGTGTATAATCTTCCCCGTGGTTATGTATGACTGATCCTTATATGTATTTGAGTTTGTTCATTCCGGGCCTTCGAATCCGAGGCAAAAACATTGATGTGTATCTTCGACCTCGATGGATGAACTCAAACAGTTTGTGGAATGATGGTGTCCGGACATGGGATGCTTTCAAGTTGCAAAATTTTAACATGAGGGCTGCGGTGATGTGGACAATTAATGACTTTCACTGCTTATGGTATGATGTCGGGATGGAGCACACATGGGAGATTGGCCCGTCCGTATTGTATAGAAAATACGAGATGCATTCACACTTGACATTACAAGAAGCAGTGTTGGTTTGATTGCCACGCAGACGGTTTCTTCCTAGTGACCATCCATTTCGTAAACAGAGGAATGCTTTCACCAAAAATAGAGTTGAGCATCGGGGCCCCCTTCCTCGTGCGAGTGGCGAGGATATTTTTGAGCGAGTGTACCGAGGTGTACGATGTTGGGTGGGGAAAGATATTTTCAAAGGATAGACCAGACGGATTTGGTAAAGACCATAACTTGGATTAAAAAGAGTATATTTTGGGAGTTACCTTATTGGAAGACGAACTTGATAAGACATAACCTTGATGTCATGCATATTGAAAAACATGTGTTTGACAATATTTTCAATACGATGATGGGTTTTAAGGCCTCAACGAAGGACACGAGACAAGGGTCGGCTAGACCTTGAAGCGATTTGCAATCGTAAAGATCTCAACATTACTAAAGTTAATGGAAAAGATTTCAAACCATTTGCTCCCTTTGTTACGTCGGGGAGAGGATAAACAACGTGTTCTGCGGTGGTTGAAAGATTTGAAACTACGATGGGTATGCATCTAATATTGGCAAGCGTGTGAATGTGGAAGAAGGGACGGTATATGGGTTGAAAAGTCATGATTGTCACGTATTATTGGATAGGTTGCTACCCATTGCATTTAGAGACATTCTCCCTAATGAAATATGGGTTGCCCTAACGAGAATTGAGTGAATTCTTGAGCATTGACTTCCGGCACTCTTCGTGTTGAGGATATGAAAAGACTTCGAAGAGATCATTGTGGTGACAATATGCAAGCTTGAAAGATATTTCCGCCATCTTTCTTTGATTCAATGGAGCATTTACCAATTCACCTAGCTTATGAAGCTAGAGTTGGAGGACTGTTCGGTATAGATGGATGTATCCATTTGAATGATTTTGGGGAGTTTGAAAAAGAAAATGAGCAATAGAGCAAAAGTTGAGGCATATATATACGAATCGGTGATTGTCGATGAATTTGTGTCGTTTGTTTCAACATATTTTCACCAAAGACATTGAGACAAGGTTCAATAAAGTGGGACGCAATTATGATGGGGAGTCACTTGATCTGATGGAAAAATTTCAGTTTTTCTTCTCTTGGTCGATTCCTTGGCAATAGAAAGTGCACGCGCATGCTAAGCGAAAAAAGAATTAGAAAGCGACTAAACTCTATATTCTCCTTAAGCGTGTCGAGGTCGAGGACTACTTGAAGTAAGCATTCTTCATTTTGTTATTAATTAATGTTAATCCTAATAACTTTAATACGAACTAAGCAACTTTATGTTCTCCTTGAATGCGGTATGTTCGAAGAAGCAGTTTGGAGACATTGCGCTGAATTGATTTCAATAAGGACAGGACAATGAATTTCCCTCTGGTTTAATAATTATGTAAATGCCAATTCATTAATTAATTCAATGTTTTTAATAGAATTTGAAGTATGAGTTTTTTACTATCTATGTGTTTTTATTTAGATTTTGAACAATCTTGGAGATGCAAAAGGCTGCGAGATTAGAAAGCATTAGCACACGGTCCGTCCTTAAGAGTGAATGTATATAAGGGATATTTTGTCAATGGCTACGTATTCCACAGAAGAATATGGCCAAACGAAATCAATTTGGAATAGCGGGGTCAATCTCAAGGGAAATCTCGATTATTATAGGCGTATTGAAAGAAGTTATTGAATTGGAGTACTTGCTTGGAAATTCTCGTAGTTCTTTTCAATTGTGAGTGGCGGGGCTGAGCGAGACATTACAAAACATGGCACTTTTGATCTCGTTGACTTAAAGCATTCTTCTAGGCATAATGGTGATGATGTGTTCATTCTTGCATCTCAAGCACAACAGGTGTATATGACCCCCTACCCCCATCGACGAAGAGAGTCTAGCGGATGGTGGGCCGTATGGAAAACCAAAGCAAGAAGCACTTTTGATATACCATTGCGTGCAAAAACGTCTACTTCAAATATTGATTCATCATTAAATGATTGTTATCAGGAAGAGGAAATGCCTATACCTCCGATTATTTCCTTGAATGATAATGTCGAGGATGAAGCATTAATGGCCGAAAACACCCGTCCACTAGGGGAGGAAGTCACTTTCAATGAAATCGATGATGACAATGTGGAGGATGAGGAAGGAGAAGGGTATATATCTGAGTTCGATGATGAAGATGGGGAAGAAGACGACGACGAGGAAACTAGTGAAGAAGAAATTGAATTTTGTAGTGATAGTGATCAAGATTGTAGTGAATGAATCAGTTTAGTTTTAATTCAGATAATGTTTTGTATATAATGTTTACATTTTATATCACTTATCACTGTAATATTATATCTATCTCATGATTTTCAATTTTACTTGGTTACTCTTTACATGCTATGTAATATTACATCTATCTCATGATTTGGACAATAAATGATTCCTACTATTTAAATGCAAACTGCAAACATCTTACTCCATAATTTACTTGGACATGTAGTCATTAATTTGAATGTCATCGTGTGAAAAGGTTGTTGGAAAAAAATAAATAAATAAGTAAAAAAAAAAATAATAATAATAATAAATAATAATAATAATAATAATAATAATAATAATAATAATAATAATAATAAATATAAAAATAATAAATAAAATAAAAAATAATCAATAAAAATAAAAATAAAAATAAAAATATACATATATGTATATATATAAATATCATTATTGTCTATTAAAATTGCTTGAATAGTCGATAGTTGAAATATTTCGGTTGCATTAATCCTATTGTTCTCTGAGTGTATACTAGACATGGTTGATTACACACTGTCGATTCTAATCGATAGTGTTTGATTGACCTAGTCTACGTCGTGCACTTGGAGACCATGGGGTTATCTTTGCCAAAATTTCTTGATTTTCGATTATAAAGCAAGTAGACAAAGTGATATTTGCAATTCATACGTGTATTTCGGGATGGGATAGAAGCCAACCCCACTACATCGTCACGCACAACCACTACCATGGGGTTATCTTTGGAGTGGAAAATCTCAAGTTTTTACACAAGCATTAGGCCCAGATTGAAACTTTGAAAGTAGATTTGCAGATTAATCGGAAAACAAGAAAATCCCCAACTTCGGTTTGTAGAAGATACAAAACCGGAGTTCGGGATTTTCTTGTTTTGATTAATTATTATAATAGTAAATCTACTTTCAAAGTTTCAATCTTTGGGCCAAATGCTTGTGCAAAAGACTTGATATTTTCCACTCCATTTCATTACTAAATGTAAACCCTCTCTCTCTCTACCCCTCTCTATTTTGTTAATTTTGTGGTGGTGGTGGTAGTGGTGGTATACGTAGTAGTATTAGTAATAGTAGTGGTAGTAGTGGTGGTAGTAGCGGTAGTAGTGGTAATAGTGGTGGTGGTAGTACGTAGTGGTGGTGGTAGTAGTAGTTATGGTGGTAGTGGGACTCTTTTTCACATAGTGTATATTAGTTTGCAAACATCTTACTCCATAATTTGCTTGGACATGTAGTCATTATTTTGAATGCTTCCTACTATTTAAATTTTGTTCTACTTGATAATATTTTCTATCTACATATATAATATACTAGTTTAGATATGTCGGGTCGAGGTGGCAATCGTTCAAAGAGAGGGAAGGTTGCGGGTTTTGTCCATCGTCTTGTTTCACCAAGGACGGGAGGGAGGATCTACTTCTGGTTACGGACGTAGTGAACCATCCGGGCGGGTTAATTTGGACGCAATTATTAATGAGGGAAGGAAAAATGGAAATATCTATCTCTCCCAGTGGCCAGTAAGTATTATTTAATTGTAAATGTCATATATATAATGTTTACATTTTATTATTGTCTTTTTATTTGTATATATATTGATATATTATTTTTTAATTAATATCTTGATAGGTTTATACATGCATGGTGGTGAAGTAGCGGTAGCGACAGGCGGCGGCGCTCGTGGTTGTTAAACATGAATTTTCATTGACATGTAATTAAACAAACAAACAAACAAACATATGTAGTTTCTCTTTCCCTTTCCCCTTTTCCTGGCCGTTTCCCCTTCCCTTTTCCCCTTTCCCCGTTTCCCTTTCCCCTTTCCTTTCCCCCTTTCCCCTTTCCCCTTTCCCTTTCTTTCCCCCTTTCCCCTTTCCCCTTTCCCCGGCTGTTTCCCCTTTCCCCTTCCACAGCTTGATTTGGACAAACATATGTATTTTATTTGATGTACAAGCGAAACAGGTTGTTTGTGTGTGTTTGTAGTTTGTAATTGTATTTGTTTAAAACAGGTTGTTTGAACAGGTTTACAGCCTTTTATAGGTGATTTAATAATAAAACATAATTTTTTTAAAAAAATCTGGCCAGATTACCGACGAAAATTTCCGTCGGTAAATTAATAAAAATAAATAAATAATACTAATTTTCGGCGGAAATATCCGTCGGAAAATAATAAAAAATTAAAAAAATAAAACTCATTACCGACGGACACATCCGTTGGATTAGGGTTTAAATTTCCGACGGACATATCTGCCGGTAAATTTTATGGTTTCCGACGGCTATAACCGTCGGTAATGGGTTTTATTTATTTATTTTTTTTATATTTACCGACGGATATTTCCATCGGTAACCTCCGGATATTGCTCCGGTTAACCGGCCGGCGTAACTAATTTCCGACGGACGTTTTTCGGCGGAATTTTAGATTTTCCGGCGGACAATCCGCCGGAAATACCGGCGGAATTTGTCCGTCGATATTACCAACCAATTATTTCCGACGGAACCCGACGGACTAATTCCGTCGGTAATATCCATTTACTGACGGATATCTGGAATTACCGACGAAAATTTCTGTCGGTAAAAGGCTTGTTTCTAGTTGTGTATTATGTTGGCAATGAGCTCGATCATATCGACCCTCATAAAACATAAGCGGACTCTAGCAAGCCATTATGTCTACCCAATTAATATAACGTAAGAGTTCACGTTTCCAATGGTATACTTCCATTTCTCCCTTTATCTTACGATGTTATATTGAACACAAGTCATGGTCCACGTCAACTTGTATTTGTTCAATGCTTTCTAGATCTTGAGTATAATGATAATCCAATCGCATTGGGGTATGGCCATACACTTTCATCATTATCACTCATCGAGGGGCCCAAGCAAAATATCTCTCTTTTGAGGGACAAATTCCATCTTGACTTATCATCATTCCCATCATGAATCTGATCATGCCAAAGATAGCCTTTATAGATATCGTGTTAAGATATCGTTTGACTAAAATCAAACATAACTTTCATCATATGTAAGGTCATGATAATCTCAGGTCTAGGGACTAAATGAAGTGACCATATGAGATTTAATTATGACATTTGACCATGACATAAATCTTATACGGGTCAATTCCAGTCACTTGTTCACTAACAAGTACCCATAATTTCAATGTGCATCTCTATGCATATAATCATCATATGATTATCCATTGACAATTATACTAATTATTCACTTAATAATTAGGGACGGAGATTATTATAAATAAATATGCAAAACATATAATAATCAAATAATAAACTTTTCATATAATAATAAATAATGTCAACATATAAGTCTATCAACTATAGGCCTAGGGCATAACACTAACAGTCTCCCACTTGCACTAGGCACAATCTCCCATGTATCGAATACCCATGGACCTAACATGACCATCATGCTTAGCTTGCGGGAGAGCCTTAGTTAATGGGTCTGCCACGTTGTCATTAGTGTCTACTCTACATATCTTTACGTCTTCCCTTTCGCATATCTCTCGGATAATGTGGAAACGTCAAAGTATGTGTTTGGATCTCTGATGTGACCTTGGTTCCTTTGCTTGTGCAATGGCACCATTATTGTCACAGTAAAGTTCAATAGAATCATTGATGCTTGGAACTACTTCCAAATCACTAATGAACTCTTTGATCCAAACGGCTTCCTTAGCTGCATCAGATGCTGCTATGTACTCAGCTTCGGTTGTAGAATAAGCGACGGTACTTTGCTTGGAACTTTTCCAACTGACAGTGCCTCCATTCAGCGTAAACAAAAATTATGTCTGCGATCTGAAATCATCTTTGTCGGTTTGAAAGCTAGCATCTATGTAACCTCTTACAACAAGATCTTCTTCCATTCCTCCAAAGACCAAGAATACATCCTTAGTTCTTAGTAAGTACTTGAGGATATTCTTGACTGCTATCCAATGTGGTTTGCCGGGGTCGGATTGGTACCTACTCGTCATGCTTAGAGCACACGAGACATCGGGTCTAGTACATAACATAGCATACATGATAGACCCAATTGCCGAAGCATATGGAATACCATTCATTCTCTTTCGCTCATCATTAGTCTTAGGACTTTGAGTCTTGCTAAGAGATACACCATGCAACATTGGCAAGTTTCTTCTTTTAGAATTTTCCATTTGGAATCTTCTAAGAACCTTGTCAATGTAAGTACTTTGACTTAAACCAATCATCCTTTTAGATCTATCTCTATAGATCTTGATACCAAGGATATATGTAGCTTCGCCCATATCTTTCATTGAAAAGCACTTTCCCAACCAAGACTTGACAGCTGTAGTGCAGAAATGTCATTTCCAATGAGTAAGATATCATCGACATATAACACTAGAAATAGTGCTACGCTCCCACTAATTTTCTTGTATACACAAGGATCATCTTCGTTCTTGATAAAGCCAAACTCTTTGATTACTTCATCAAAACGTAGATTCCAACTCCTAGAAGCTTGCTTCAATCCATAAATGGATCTCTGCAAATTACACACCTTGTTAGAATTTTCTGGACTGACAAAACCTTGAGGTTGTATCATGTATACATCCTCAAGTAACTTCCCATTTAGGAAAGCTGTTTTGACATCCATTTGCCATATCTCATAGTCAAAATATGCGGCTATGGCAATTAAAATTCTAATAGACTTAAGCATAGCTACAGGCGAAAAGGTTTCATTATAGTCGATACCATGAATCTGCCTATATCCCTTAGCTACAAGCCTAGCCTTATAAGTGTGCACTTTCCCATTCATGTCGATCTTTTTCTTGAAGATCCATTTGAACCCTATGGTTTTTACACATTCGGGTGGATCAATCAAGTTCCAAACTTGATTATCAGCCATAGATTGTAATTCGGACTTCATGGCCTCTTGCCATTTTTCCGAATCAGTAGAGGACATCGCTTCTTGATAGCAAGTAGGTTCATCGTTTTTGATTAACTCCACTTCATCACTTTTCGTAACGAGAAATCCATATCTCTCGGGTTCGGATCGTGACCTACCACTTCTGCGAAGGACTTGTGCATCTTGAACCGGTTTCACAACTCTTTGTGAACTTGGTTCAGTTTCTACCATTGGTTCAATGTTGTTTTCGGGTTCTCGAATTTCTTCGAGATCTATTTTACTTCCACTGGTTCCTTTGTGAAGAAACTCCTTTTCTAGGAAGGTACCATTTCGAGCAACAAACACTTTGTTCTCGTTTTGGTTGTAGAAATAGTATCCTTTGGTTTCCTTAGGATAACCCATGAAAACACATTTATCAGACTTAGGTGCTAGCTTGTCAGAAGTTAACTTCTTGACATATGCATCGCAACCCCAAATCTTCATGAAAGACAAACTAGGTTTTCTTCCATGCCACATCTCATATGGGGTCTTTTGAACTGATTTGGTAGGAACTCTATTTATAGTGAAAGCAGCAGTTTCTAGTGCATGTCCCCAAAAGGATAAAGGAAGCTCAACTTGACTCGTCATAGAACAAACCATGTCCAACAAAGTTCTATTCCTCCTTTCAGACACACCATTCCATTGTGGTGTTCCGGGTGGAGAGAGTTCTGAAATGATTCTACAACTCTTAAGCTGACTGTCAAATTCTTGGCTCAAATATTCGCCACCTCGATCGGATCGAAGTACTTTAATAGTTTTGTCAAGTTGATTTTGCACCTCATTTTGAAATATTCGAAATATCTCAAACGATTCACTTTTATGTTTCATTAGATGAACATATCCAAATCTACTATAATCATCAGTGAATATTATGAAGTACTGAAATCCTCCCCTAGCATTGCTACTCATAGGCCCACATACATCAGTATGTATGAGGCCTAATAATTCGCCCGCCCTTTCACCAGTTTATGTAAATGGGTCCTTGGTCATCTTGCCAAGTAAACAAGATTCGCATGTCTCATATAATTCATAATCATGTGAGTCTAAAAATCCATCTTTGTGGAGTTTAGAAATATGTTTCTCATTTATATGGCCTAGACGACAATGCCATAAGTAAGTGTGTTTTACATCATTGGGTTTAGATTTCTTGTTAATGTTATAGACATCATTATCACGATTTTCAACATCAAGGATATAAAGGCCATTGAATGAAATAGCAGTACAATAATGCATATCACTCTTGTAAATAGAAAACTTCTTATCACATATAAGAAAATTAAAACCTTCAGTATCCAAACATGAAATCGAAATAATATTCCTACTTAAAGCTGGAATGTAATAACAATTGTTCAAAACAAGTATTAGTCCACTAGGTAAAGTAACTTCATAAGTTCCTACGGCTAATGCAGCAACTCTTGCTCCATTCCCCACACGTAGGTCCACTTCACCATCTTCAAGCATCTGTTCTTTCCTGCACATTTAAACAAAAGTGAGATCCACATTCGGTATGCAATACCCAAGAACTAGAAGTAGATAGGAATATATCTATAACAAAAATACCTGAAGTCAAAGCAACACCTTTGCTCTTCTTCAGTGCTTCCTTGTATTTTAAGCAGTTTCTCCTCCAATGTCCAATCCCATTGCAATGGAAGCAGACTGCGTCGTCTTGGAACTTGGGCTTAGCCTCTTTGGGTTTGGCAACATTTGCCTTAGGATTAGCAACTTTTGCCTTTCCCTTACCCTTGAAACCTTTCCCTTTGTTAACCATCAACACTTGATCGGTTTTCTTTTTGACGATATTGGTTTTCGCAGTGTTCAACATTTGAACTAACTAGAAAAGGTTCTTATTCATGCCCCCATGTTATAGTTCATTATGAAATTACTAAAACCTTCGGGAAATGAATTCAATATTATGTCAGTAGCCAACTCTTAGCTAATTGGAAAACCAAGCCTCTCAAGATGCTCGATGTGGCCCTTCATCTTTAGAGCATGGGGACCAACAACTTGTCCTTCACTCATCTTGCATGAGGTTAGGGCCTTAACTGTGTTATACCTTTCTTGCCGTGCTTGAACTTGGAACATTTCCATCAGTCGATTGTTTAGATCAACTGTCCCAAAGTGCTCAAGATCCTTCTGAAGGCTCTTGCACATGGCAGAGAGCATGAGGAAACCAACATCAGTAGCATCATGCTTATGCTTCAGATATTGATCCCTCACTGCCCTAGCAGCATTGGCAGCAGGTTCAGGTGGAATAGGTTCCTCGAGAACGTACAAATTTTCCTCTTGCCAGAGAACAATTCTCACGCTACGGATTCAATCCATATAGTTTGTACCATTCTCTTCCAACTTTTCCTTCTCAAGGACAGATCGTAGTGACAGACGATTATTGTTCGATGCCATTTATTCTACAAAAAGATATACATAAAATATGAACACATATGGGCAAACATATTATATGAGAAGTATAATGCATTTATATGAAAATAAATGCTCCCACTAAATTATACACCTTCCAATGCAAATAAGCATAATATACATTTAATGGGCTAAGATCCAACTTTAATTTAGTTACAAGTTTGCTATGGCAAACCTCTCAAAACTAAATTAATTAGGTAGAAACATCAATCATATCACATATATGACTCTTAGATCTTTTATGAGATTTATTTAAGACATCATATGTCTAAGCATATTTTGATCTCATCTTATGCCTTGGGTCCAAAACCATTTTGATAACCCAATTAAGTTCATTCACTTTAAACGTATAGGAACCACCATTTCCTCATCTTGCTCGCAAACGAATAGAATCAAAGTACCTTGCTATGGCAAGCCCACCCAAAACTATCCGAGTGATCTCAAGTGTTTTAATCATGAATTGGCATAAAGAACTTAAAAGTTAAATGAAGGTTCTTTAAAGCAGATTATAAGCATATCAGCTAAGATGATAATAATCGCGCACCAGGTAAGTTCCCAGGAAGATAGGTGAGCCACAAGGACTACATAAGTACCAAATCTCTCCTTCGATAGAACTCTCCTAAACATGCACAATCAGAATACCAGCTCTGATTTGCAACAGAATCAATACTTTGTATGAAACAATCAAATTCCTTTAAATTTTGCGTAAACTGACTTATTTCTCATAAACAATCAGAAAACCAAAATTTTAATGTTTCAATTTAAACATTCAAGAAATTATATTTCAATGTTTCAACTAAACATCTAACAAAGCTCTTAACACATAAGAACACATAATTCATGCATCGCAACAATTAATAAAATCACATTTAAATTAATTAAGCATGTATAAACAATGAATTAATCTAGCATACCCCTATAAATTTAATTACCAGAATTTATAGCATCCAGATTAAGACATAAATATATCAGATTGTAAACATATTCACAGATTAGCAGAATTATTTAACAAACTGATTCTGCCCAGATTAGGCAAGTTTTGTGCATGACAGAGGCCAACTCTGTCGCGTGACACAAGTCAACTCTGTCGCGTGACAGAGGCCAACTCTGTCGCGTGACACGAGATGCCAGTTTGCAGATTTTTTCAGTTTCAATCAATTCTAATCACAAAGCAATTAAATCATATAAACAGCCTTTAACAGATTTAATTCAATATGAACAGAAAACGATTTTGGCACATTGTTTAAAAAACAATAAGATTCTACCGCATACAAAACATGCAATGAACATATAAACAATTAATATATCAATTTTCTAGCATGTTAATTCAAACATAACCCTACGAACGGGGCTCTGATACCACTGTTGGGTTTTATTGGTCCATGCGCAGCGGAATTAAGCATCTAATAACACAAAATCCAAGAGCCCTAAGATCCGTTCTATAGATTTAAATTGAATTCCTATGAGATAGAATTAACCAACCTTAATTGCTTTCCATTCTTGACCTATCGAACAATTTAATCAATGTGATTTTGAATCACAAACTTCGAACTCTAGGCCTTGATCGTCGTACGAGCGAAGACCCTCTAGTAGTATCCACACCTTTGAATGAATCAAGAACAATTCTTGATGATTACTAGATCATTAAACCTTTGAAGAATATTGAGAAACCCTTTTGTGATTTTCTTTAGAAAATTCGGCTAGCATCTAGGGTTTACAGACTTCATATTTATACTACTTTAGTATTGGTGAAATTACCCGGGATTTCGCGCGGAGCGAAAAGGCGGTTGTCTTTCGCGGAGGGTTGGTATCTGAGACTTCGCTTTTCAGGAAGGAAGAGGAGTCGCCACGCGGTTTTTGTATTTTGAGCCAAAACGTTGAGAAACGACTTTAGTGAAAATGGTGTCATTTTTATTGGTAGCAAAAACTTAGGAAAAAGGCTTTTTTGAAAACAGGGAGTCATTTTTATTGGTAGCAAAAATGAGTAAAAAACTATTTGGTACCATAGATTGTTAGGTTCGGAGGTCACGTTACGTTTCGGGAAGAGTATTACGAGATCACCCAAAACGCCTCGTATGACGAGTCTTTCTACCTTTCTCGAAAACGTGTGCGTGTGTGTGTGTGTTTGCATTTTGAAATGGGGGCTTGAATGACAAGCTTTAATCTTTGTTTGAATGTCAAACGTTGATTAGGTGACTTTGTTTGAAAAGACGAGCGTTTGAATGACAAACGTCGATTTTGGAAGTTTTTAGGAAAAAGTGGCGCAAATGCTGATTTTATCTGTTTATCTTAAGTGTCAAATGTCGACTTTTAAGAAAAGAGCGTTTGAATGTCAAACGTCGGATTTTTGAGTTTGAAGATGAGCGTTCGGATGCCAAACGTCATTTCGCGCATTTTGAAAGAGAGTTCGAAGGTCGAACTCCGGTTTTGAACCGGGCATTACATTGTTAACGATTTTTACGGGAAAAACGTATTAAATGATATGCAATCAACGAATCGGGTTGCGACTCGGACTTTGAAATGTAAATACTATCACGATCCAAACGGGTCGGACTTTATAAATGACAGTATTTAAAGTGCGGTATCAACGGAATCAAACGATCCGGAATTGTAAATGACTATCGACGAACCAAACGACTCGGAATTGTAAAGTTGCAAGAAATGTAAATGACGTTCGACTGATCAAACGGTCCGGAATGGTAAATGATAGGAATTTAAATAACGTTCGACGGATCGATCGATCCGAAATCGTAAATGACAGAAATTTAAACGGAACGGGGTCGGAACGCCGTTTTAACCCGAGATTACTTCTCTTACGGGAAGAGAAGAGGATCTAGGGGCTAAAACGTATCGGACCCCATTAGATGGAGGCGTCTACATTTCAACGATGTTCGTCCGAAACGGTTATAGTGACTGGCGCGTAAACCGAGGCAGAATGAGAGATTAGGGAGAGGGAGTTATACCTACGGCTAGGGTCGACTCCTTTGACTCGGGGGGTGTATACGGGATACAGAAAGTGGTTTGGAACGGTGTTTTGGAGTGGAGGGGGTCGTATTTGATCGAAATACGGAGTTTTCACGCAAAACGAGGTAAAACCGAGGCTCGGGGGGAGTGGAACTCAGTTTAGGCCGTGGCTATGGTGAAAATGGAGTGAATTTTTGTTGTTGTAAATGGCTTTGACAGCCCTTCTATTTATAGGTGAAATTTTAGCATGAGTCCGACCGGACTTTGCTTGAAATCCAGGGGATTTTGTGAAACTTTGGAAATTGGAGGGACTTGCTGGCAATTTCTGAGAGTCTGCAAAGGAGTCCGGCCGGACTTGGACTGCATACCAAGGGTATTTTAGTCTTTTCTCCTTGATTTTTGATTGAAAGGTGACTAGAGGGAGGTGGCATGCGTGCCAAGTGTCTCATGACTCACCAGCCTTGTGGGAGTTCGTGCCCGGGTCGCGGTTTTGTCCGTTTTTAAAGTAACAGTTCGGAAAATGTCCGAAACGCTCCCGAAAAGTGCCAAAAAGTGCGTTTTTCAGGGAAAGCCGTACTTTCACGTGCGATGACGTGTGTTAAGTACGTTTCGACGTCGGGATGCACGGGGCAGTCCCGGGACGTCTCGTTGGCTTGGCAACGGGGAGCTTAACGGGTTCCGGTTAACCTGGAGCGGGCCAGTTAACGGATTACGGTTAACTTCTAACGAATTTTGACGATCCGGATTTGGGTACTTACAGTTGGTATTTGTTTCCTACTCGTATTAGGAAACTAGTCTGTAATCCACCTCTGTGGCTTGATCTGTCGCACGACCAGACGAGTACCATGGACATGTTCTGTCGCGCGATGACTTACGCCTGATGAGGAAATCTCAATTTTCATCCTTTGGTTTAACCAATTCACTCTAATTGTGTGTGACCCAATAGGATTATATTATGTTGGTAATGAGCTCGTTCATATCGACCCACATAAAACATAAGCGGACTCTAGCAAGCCATTATGTCTACCCAATTAATATAACATAAGAGTTTACGTGTCCAATGGTATACTTCCATTTCTCCCTTCGTCTCACGATGTTATATTGAACACAAGTCATGGTCCATGTCAACTTGTATTTGTTCAATGCTTTCTCGATCTTGAGTATAATGATAATCCAATCGCATTGGGGTATGGCCATACACTTTCATCATTATCACTCATCGAGGGGCCCAAGCAAAACATCTCTCTTTCGAGGGACAAATTCCATCTTGACTTATCATCCTTCTCATCATGAATCCGATCATGCCAAAGATAGCCTTTATAAATATCATGTTAAGATATCGTTTGACTAAAATCAAACATAACTTTCATCATATGTAAGGTCATGATAATCTCAGGTCTAGGGACTAAATGAAGTGACCATATGAGATTTAATTTTGACATTTGACCATGACATAAATCTCATACGGGTCAAGCCCAGTCACTTGTTCACTAACAAGTACCCATAATTTCAATGTGCATCTCTATGCATATAATCATCATATGATTATCCATTAACAATTATACTAATTATTCACTTAATAATTAGGGACGGATATTATTACAAATAAATATGCAAAACATATAATAATCAAATAATAAAATTTTCATATAATAATAAATAATGTCAACATATAAGTCTATCAACTATAAGCCTAGGGCATAACACTAACACAGACGCCTCACAATAGTCTCCATTCAGGTTCATATGCCTCGCAATGGTCTCGCTTAGGTTCAGACGCCTCACAATAGTCTCCGCTTAGGTTCAGACGCCTCACAATAGTCTCTGCTTAGGTTCAGACGCCTCACAACAGTCTCGCTTAGGTCAAGATCCCCAAGCGTGGCCCTTGCACCTACGAACTACGATCGGCTTGATTCCCACTCGGGACGAAAACCCTAGCCCTGGTGAGTTACAGGGGCACATGGCACACATGCCACAGCCCTCTAGTCAATATCAATAAGATTTTAGAGTGAAAAGACCAAAATGCCCCTGAGATTGTGTCACAGTCCGTCCGGACAGTTTTACAGGCAAAACAGAATTGCCAGCAAGTCCTCCCATTTTCCAAAATACCACAAAATCCCCTCAAATTGAGTATAAGTCCGTCCGAACTCTTTTACAAAATCACCATATAAATACAGAGGGCTGTCAAGCATTTCAAAAAAAAGAAAACCATTATCCATTTTCACCAAAGCCCACGACATGAACCAGTTTCAACCCCTCCCGAGCCCCGTTTTACCTCTATTTGCGTGAAAACCTCAATTTTCAACCAAACACGAACCAAACAACCTCGAAACACCTTTACAAACACTAAAACTGTATCCCGCATACGTCAACCGAGCCAAAAGAGTCAACCCCTAGCTATAGGTAACACTCTCTCTCCCTAAACACTCGTTCCGTCTCGATTTACGTGCCAGTCGCTACAACCGTTTTGGTCAAAAGTCATTGAAATGTAGACGTCACCGTCGACGGGGTCCGATACGTTTTAGTCCAAGATCCTCTTCTCTCCCGTAAGAGAAGTAATCTCGGGTTAAAACGGTGTTCCGACCACATTTCTTTACTTTTATGTCATTTAACGGTCCGGATCGTTTGATCCATTGAATGTCATTTACATTACGCAACTTTATCGTCCGAACCGTTTGGTTCGTGATAGTCATTTAACGGTCCGGATCGTTTGATCCGTTGAATGTCATTTAAATAACGCAACTTTACAAGTCCGAGCCGTTTGGTTCGTTGATTGCACCTTTAAAATCCAGATCGATTGATTCCGTTGATACCACATTTTAAATAATATCATTTACAAGTTCAAGCCGTTTGACTCGTGATAGTATTTACATATCAAAAGTCCGAGTCGCAAAACGATTCGTTGATCGCATATCATTTAATGCTTTTTTTTCGTAAAATCGCTAACAATGTAATGCCCGGTTCAAAACCGGAGTTCGACATTCGAACTCTCTTTCAAAATGCGCAAAGTGACGTTTGGCATCCAAACGATCATCTTTAAACTCAAAACCCGACATTTGACATTCAAACGCTCTTTTCTTAAAAGTCAACATTTGACACTTAAGTTAAAGATTCAAAACTCGTCACTCGCACCTCTTTTTCTAAAAAAAACTCCAAAATCGACGTTTGTCATTCAAACGCTCGCTTTTTCCAAAAAAATCATAAAATCAACGTTTGACATTCAAACCAAGATTAAGCTTGTCATTCAAGCCCCCATTTTCAAAATGCAAACACACACAAACACACACACAATTTCGAGAAAGGTAGAAAGACTCGTCATACGAGGCATTTCGGGCAATCTCAAAATACTCTTCCCGAAACGTAACCTGACCTCCGAACCTAACAATCTCTGGTACTAAAAAGCCTTTTTCCAAGTTTTGGCTACCAATCAAAACGTCCCCTTTTTAAAGCCTTTTCCATGTTTTTGCTACCAATAAAAACGACACCCTTTTTCAAAGTCTTTTCCAAGTTTTTGCTATCAATAAAAACGACACCTTTTTCAAAGCCATTTTTCAATGTTTGGGCTCAAAATAGAAAATCGCGTGGCGACTCCTCTCCTTCCCGAAAGCGAGGTCTCAAACATCCGCGAAAGACAATCGCTCGCCGCGCAGCCCGCGCGCGATTCGGGTAATTTCAAACATGCATATAGAACTATGATCATATTATCGCCCGGGCGCACGATTTTCACACTTAATTTAAAAGGTTGAACTTAATTCATCTTGTTATACGATAAATTATGTCTTCCATTTAAATCAAGTTGTGAACTAAGGTTGTAGCATTGAACATGTTACCCAAAGGACACATAATTGTGACATTTATAGATGTCATCATCAATCATCATTTTGTTATAACATTGTTACATGTTATCTTTATAAATTGGTTATAACATTGTTACATGTTATCTTTACAAAGTTGGTTATTACATTGTTACATGTTATCTTTACCAAATTGGTCGTAACATTGTTATATGTTATCTTTACAAAGTTCGTTATAACCTTTACATGTAATCATAAAACATTAGGTTACAACATCATTACATGTTTCCTTCAAATTAAAAACATATTGATAAACCAACATATACACAAGATGTCAACAAAAGCCAAAGCACTAACAGGCTTTGAAAATACCATTGAGATGAAGAAAATTTAAAACACCCTACTCTAAACAAAGCTTAAGATGTTGGACCAACCCAACACCTTTAAAAGAAATGTACCGACTCTTATGAGCCCATTACAAACCAAAGATTAAGATGTCTTAGGGACATACCACCATTTAAAACCAAAATTGTATGCCAACAAAGGCATGACGAATAAAAGTACAAACAAAATTGTTTATGAAGATCCCCCTCAATAATTCAAGACTTAAAAATCAATTGTTTTTTTAAATTTTTGTTGCAGGTACAGCTTCATCCTCCTTACCATTTTTTCCTTCATCTTGTTTTGTCATCTTGACTTCTTGCGGATTAACTTCTCCAACATCCACACTTTCACCAAGGAAAGCATTCAACATTGCCACTTCATCTGTAATCCTCCAGCTAACATGTTGCCCCATCTCAAACTCCTTCATCATTTCGATCCTACTCTCCATCACGGACATGGTAGTATCCATCATAGAATTTCCCTTTGCCCCATCCAACTCTTTGATCTGCTCCTCTTCAACTTCTAGCATCCTGGTGGACAGGTTCTCTAGATCCTTCTCCACCTTGCCAACCTCACTAGCAGCCTGATTAGCCCTCACACCTTCTGCCTTGGCCTTTTGATCCAAGATCTTGATTTGTCATCCCTTATCTCAATCTCCTTCAACAAATAATCAACCATATTCATTGACTGCATGAAAAAGTTATCATATCAAGATCTACGTACTGAACAAAGTGAGGCGCACGCCTGGCCTTCCATGGGGCACCCGCCTGGATCGCAGCCCCTTGGTCTGTTGCTTTCTTGGCCCTGTTTGACTGCCTGTTGCTCTGCATCACTCCCCCCAAACCCAACCAGCACATGCAAAACAAGAACAAATTTCTTGTGTAAAAATCACCCACATAAATAAATCCATCACCGAAAAAGGATTCTATTTTGAAAGTCGAACTTTTCAACAATGCGTTTTAAAAGTCGAACTTGTCAAAGCTTTACTCGTAGCTGACTAGACAAGGGTCATCACCCCTAGATTCTAGTTTCTGTCCTTTTGTTCTCTATATCATCAACTTCATATTTCTGAAATAAAATTATAATTAAAAAAGCAAACAAAATTTTTAGCTAAGATTTAATAGTATTTTTTTGGGGGGATAAATTTGAAAAAAATTGTGACTCCCTTTGCAATGAACAAGTAATTAATTTCCTTTTCTGTTAAGCCTAGCAGGAAGTGTGACAATCGATGTATAATAGCAGGAACTAACTCAACCTACTTTCAGGACTGACGGCATTACAAGGACTGAGGATGCACAACACAACAGATGTCACATATGCAGAAGAGGGCGTGCAACAGAACAACAGAATCTCTCCTCATGTGCAAAACAAGTCCCGCAGAAAGACACCAACATTAAGCACAACACAACAGATGCATCTCTTTTATTTTTAGTGTAGTTGTTGGGGGGGGGGGGGGCATTATAAGCTTTGATGACCCTTCCTTGGTAAAAGGACCCACGTGCATATTCTTCCTCCCAACTTTTTTTCCTACAAACATTACTTATTTACTCACTCCGTCCCAAAATGGAGAGTAAATTTGAAAAAAAAAATTGGTCATTCATTTTGGGACAGAGGTAGTACTTATTTAGGGTAGACCTCAATCCATGCTGACAGTTTTGGCCGACCCTCCGTAATGTCATAGTTCTTTACGTCCAGTGTGAATGGTCAAAACCTTTCAATAAATGGGGCATAAGCTATATCCACCTAAAAGTCACATACATGAACTATGCCAATCAAATATCATAGGATACTCATTAAAAAAACATAAAAAACAAAATAAAAAACTCCAAGGTCCTCATTGGTCAGCATTAATATGTTTTCACTCTCCTTGTTATAGAGTATGTAGCTCTCCTGTCTACAAGAAGCTTGTGCAAGCTTAAGATGTAAAGATACTGTTTTAGGGAATCAAATCTGATATTGCCCAGGAAAGACACTATAAACCATGAACATACACTTATGCTAACCAAATTTTGCAAAACGAAGGCATGACACAGATGTTACAAACTGATTAAGTTACAACAAAGGTTACCACCTAGAACATACACTTAATATACTGAGAAATCATCATATTCACATAACCTAGGCGCCATAGGTGATTACTAGGCAAGTCCAGATTCTGTTTGGCAAGTCCACTTGCAGTTCATTGATATGGTACTTCAATCAACAAAAATGATACAAAAAATAACGATCATAAAGTGCAAGATTATCACTAACCAAACTGAATTGGCCGAGGAAAAAGGGTCCGTCATCAAATTTGGAAAGAGCCGTGATGAGCCCGGATCTACTGGACCGGGCCCGCGCTCGGTCTGGTCCAAGGAACCAGTGACGTGGCAGTTCCTAGACTGCTGGGGGGGAAGACCGCGGACAGATAGGCCCTTGAGGTCAAGACCGCGTCCCTCCCCGCATTAATCCTATCAAAGACCGGAAGGATCCTGACCGCTATATTCGTGCCCGCACGACCTGTGACCGTTGGGTCCGTGCCCGCAGATTGTATGTCCGCAGGGACCCGTGCCCGCGGGAGGCATTACCGCTCCATCTGTGCCCGCGTCAAAATACCTTTGACCGCGGCCACGATGTTGACCGCGGGCACATGTCTGCTTCCCGGTTAATATCAAGCCTTACTAAGCAAGTTAGCTTATTGGCTCTGACATGCAAGTTGCCGGCTCCCCCATCACGCATTTAATGCGGCTCAGTCAGGCGCCTACTATTTCATTTAATGCGCCAAGCCATCTACACGGCTCATGTCCCTTTCAGCCATGCCCCCTCTGCAGTCAATGTTCCCTCCCTGACAGGGCCAATTAGCTGCGGACACGTGTAGCTGGTCAAATACCAAAGTGCCCCCTAGGGCTGATCTCATTGCTGATCTCATTGCTTACCTCAACAAGCACCACTACATTGCCTATAAATAGAAGGCCTTTGTCCCCTTGGGCAAGGTAAGTTCCAAATACATTGAGTAAGCCATATTACTCTAAACCCTAAACACACACACACACTCCAAGGTATTCCAAGCCTTATTATCTCAGTATTCTTACTCTCACACCCGAGGGCCTGAGTTGGAGTAACATCCAACTTTGACCTTAACGGTGCTCTTTTGTGTTGTGATTTAGGTACATCAATACACCAAAAATATCCTAGCCAGATATCCTTGAACCGCTCCTGACCCTGAAAAGCTTGGCGTCATCAGTGGTTCCATTGCCGGGAATCTGACTTTCATTAGTTTTTCCCGTTTAAAATCTTTGTTTTCAGAAACACCTTGTATTCTAAACAGCTGACTGTCAAAAGCTCTCCTTTTCAGTCATATTCCTTCTCTTCCAAACATGTCTAGAATATTGCAAAACGCTGGTCAGTTAACCCTAGAGGAGGATAACCAGGCCTCACCTTCTAATGTCAATAAGGGAAAGGCTGCGACCTCTGTTTTCAACCGTATGGGGGCCCGTTCCCAGTCTGCTCATACCCTTTCCCCCGGCCAAATAGCTATACACAAATTAACAGACGAGGCCCGAGCTGAAAAAGCCCAGGCCCTCCTAAATAATAGCCCAAAAACCCCCCAAGCTCCTCTGAAAAATATAGCCTTAAACACTCCACTCTCCCCGGAGCAAATCCTGAGAAGGACAGAAATCTTGGCCTCCAAGGAGAAGCTGGTCGCAGAGGCCATGGCCATCGCCGACGCTCAATTGGAGATGTTTGAGATAGAGGCCAACGGAGGGCTCCAGTTCCCTCAGGGGTCACTAAGGTTCTCCCAACGAGCTCCCCCTAAATCGCTTGCTAGTCAAGCTAGGGGAGCAAACCGGGTTGAACCAACCCTTGAGCGCGGGCAGCCTGCTAAGCGCACGGTGGTGCAGGTGGAAGATAGCGAGGAGGTCGGAGAAGAGGCCCAATCCAACCTACGTGCGAAGTCCAAAGCTAGACCCTTGGCTCCGGCCAAGGGGAAGGCCGTGACTCCACGAGCTAAGAAGCAGAAGGTTGATAGTCAGAACCCTGAGTTTGCAGATTTCATGCAGAAGATGTGGGAAACCCATCAGAAGGCCGCCCAGAAATGTGGCCGCACCATGGACGCCTTCAGCGACAAAATTGCGCGGGCACCTATTCAGAAGGGCAAGCCCCCCCAGATGGACACCTATGATGGCTCCAAAAATGCCAAGAGTCATATGGGACGATTTGAAGGCCAAATGGCTCTATTCTCCTCGGAGGAGTCCGTGATGTGCAAAGGCTTGGCTGCAACCTTCACGGGCAAAGCCCTATCCTAGATGCTGGCTCTCAAACCTCGGTCCATCCAATCATTCAACCAATTCAGGAGCATCTTTCTTAATGCCTTTGCTGGTGCTGGTGTGCCTGCTAGACCAAAGACAGACCTTGTCCATGTCAAGCAGGCCCCTGGCGAAGCAACAAAAGATTACATCTCTCGGTTCAGAAAGGTGAGCGAGGAGATTGTAAACTTGGAAGGAGGAGACATCAGACTCTGTTTTGAGGGCGGCCTCACCTCCTCTTTCCTCAAGATGAATTTTGCCTCTAGCCCGCCAAAAACCGTGGAGGAAATGTATGAAAGAGCCTCGGCCATAGCCTCTGCCGAAGAGCCAAACGTGCCCGCTCCCCGAGCCTCCGCAAAGGAGAGAATAAGCCAAGTCCAGGAGACCACCCCGGAGCCTGCCCGCACTAATAATCAGGGCAAAAACAGAGGCCGTAGGTCAGACAAACTCCGGAAGGCAGTGGATAGTACACCTTTCACCGAGCTCACCGAGCCAAGAGTGGTAATAATGAGAGCCTCAGACTTTCCTCCTCCTCCCAAATGCTCAGAAAACCGAATGAGAGGAGTAGGGCTAAGTTTTGTGAGTATCACAACGACCACGGGCACGGTACTGAAGAGTGCTTCCAACTAAAGAGAATAATCCAGCAGAAAATCAATAACGGGGAGCTGACCCAGTGGGTTAAAGGGAACAACAACAATGCTCCCAACAACAATAACCAGCAGCGGGCACGAAATACGCATGGCCCCGAAAGGAATGAGAGAGATAACTATGATGAGGATTTGGAGGATTATGACATTCATTTCATTGGCGAGGAGCCTCCCTCGAATAAACAACTCTCCCTTCAAATCCGCACTTTGGAGAAAGTTTTTCTGATTCCCCCCATGACTCCGGAAGAAGAGCAGGAAATAGGGTTCAAAAAGAGTGAACTTGCCTCCTCCCTATTCCACTCTACTCAGCCCATTACCATCCCTATGAAGATCAACCGGGCCAACATACACCGAGTCCTAATTGATACGGGCGCGGCCAGAGACATCCTCTACTACCACACGTTGGTTAGCATGAGGATGACCGAGGCTAACCTGTCTCCTTATGCGGGCATGTTGGAAGGCTTCACAAATCACGCAGTGGGGGTAAAGGGGACGATTGTGTTTGAAGTAACTATTGGGGAAAAACCCATGCAGAAGACGGCCAAAATCACTTTCATGGTGGTCGATCTTCCTTCCCAATACAATGCTATTCTAGGCCTAACTGCTCAGGCCGAATTGGGAATAGTTGCTTCCGTTCCCCACCAGAGGGTGAAATTTAACACCCCGGGCGGGGTTGCTACCATCAAGAACCAGCCCGGGAGATTCCTCCGAGCACTCGAGGAGAAGAGAAAGGCAAATAAAGGCCAGACATCCTGCCCGCAGATAGAGGAGAGGACAAAGCGAAGAAAGGGAAGGCCCTAGCACTTGTGCCGCCACTACCGCCACCCATTCCAATTGGCATGCTTTCTTTCCATTCCACTAAGGTGGAGCTCAAGACGAGCAGAAAATCCAAACAGTTGGCCCCTATTGAGGGAGGATACATTGATCGAGGAATTGAGGGTGAGATTGACCGCGATGTCATATACTCTATGGCAACACTAACCGGAGCTCAGGTCAACCCCCCAACTATTATCATTGACTCCTTGCACAATCGTGAAATCAGCGACCTTCAACCTAACGACGAGCTCGAGGAGGTGGTCATCAACCCCACTTCCCGAGCAAACCTAAGGTTGGGCTGGAAATTCACTGCGAGGAGAGAAGGATACTCATCGAGTTCCTTAGAGCAAATTGTGATGTGTTCGCTTGGAGGGTGGAGGATATGCAAGGAATCAGCAAGGACGTAATCCTCCACAAAATCAATGATGACCCATCCTTCAAAAACATCCATCAAAAATCAAGGTACTTCTCTCCGGAGAAAGAAATGGCGATCAAGGAAGAGGTAGAAAAATTACTCAAAGCGGGGATAATAAAGGAGATTACCTACCCAAAATGGCTAGCCAATGTGGTTATGGTCAAAAAATCCAACGGCAAGTGGAGGATGTGTGTTGATTTCACGGATCTCAACAAGGCATGCCCCAAAGACTGCTTCCCTCTTCCTCGCATAGACAGATTGGTGGATACTATAGCCGGCCACAGAGTATTGAGCTTCATTGATGCGTACTCCGGCTACCATCAGATTCGAATGGCTCCTGAAGATGTCCGCTCCGTTGCTTTCATCGCTGTGGGCAAGACTTATTGCTACAAAATGATGCCCTTCGGGCTAAAAAATGCAGGAGCCACATATCAGCGAATGGTCAATCTGGTCTTCAAAAACCAACTGGGCAGAAATCTTGAGGCCTACATTGACGATATGGTTATAAAGACTAAGGAAAACTCCCACGAGCTCGACGTGGAGGAAACCTTCAAAAACTTGTGCCGTAATAACATGAAGCTAAATCCCCTTAAGTGTGCTTTTGGAGTCAAGGCGGGCAAGTTCCTCGGATTCATGGTCAATCAAAGAGGGATAGAGGCTAATCCTGAAAAAATCCAAGCCCTATTAGACATGAAATCTCCTGCTTGCGTGAAGGATGTACAAAAACTCAATGGTCGCATCACCGCACTTGGCCGCTTCATCTCGCGATCAGCAGAGAGATGCCTCCCCTTCTTCAAAACTCTAAAAGGGGGGAAGAAGCCTGACAAATTTGCATGGAATCAAGAATGCCATCAAGCTTTTGAAGAAGTCAAGACATACCTCGGGCAGCCACCTCTTCTCAGCAGCCCGGTGCCCGGGGAAGAGCTTTTTCTGTTTTTAGCGATTCTTGATCCGCGGCAAGGCTGCTTTGTTCTTGTAAGGGAGGATAATAACTCCCAAAAACCAGTTTATTATGTATCTAAGTCGTTGTTCGCCATAGAAGGGCGTTACCTTAATATAGAAAAGTTATCTTACGCTTTGCTTGTATCTGCTCGAAAATTAAGAGCTTACTTTTCTGCACACCCTATAAGCTGTCTTGGCGAGGCCCCGCTTAGAAAGGTTTTACACAAACCGAGTCCTCGGGGAGAATGCTAGCTTGGTCTATCGAGCTCACTGAGTTCGAGATCACCTACTCCCGAGAAAGACAATCAAAGCGCGAGGCCTTGGTAGATTTTGTGGTAGAATCATCATTCAAAATGGCGGACGGCGACACAGGAAAAAGAAAGCGGGCGAGAATGCGAAGAAGTCCCAAATAGCCCGAGCACGAAATCATACGGCCAAGGGAGCGTCCGGAGGAGGTATGGATTTTATACGTGGACGGCTCTGCGAGCAAGCTAATTAGTGGCGCGGGCATACTTCGATCGCACCTGCGGAGAAATTTAAGAGGGCCTTAAGGTTCAAGTTCGAGGCATCTAACAATCATTTGAGTATGAAGCGATTATAGCGGGCATGGAATTGGCAAGAGACTTGGGAGTTCGAATATAGAGATCAATAGTGACTCTCGGCTCATAGTTAATCAAATTAGGGGGAGTATGATACTATCGACCCGGTACTAACTCGATCTTTGCGGCCTTGCAAAAACCCTCATCAAAAATTTCACCCTTATGAAATTTGAACCAAGTCATGAGAGAGGATAATGTGGAAGTGACCTCCTCTCCCGAGAATAACCGATCGAAATTGGGGAATTAGAAGCGGTGCCGGATTGAGTTCTCGAGAAAGACTGCTATAGATCGAATTCGGATAAACAATCTTGAGGATCAAGTAAGGAATTTGGGTAGATGAGATCAAGGATTACATCGAGAAGCGAGACCCTCCCAGGGACCCGGTAAAGGCTAGAGCCATCGGAACGGTGTCCGCGAAATACCTCGTCCTCGAGGGTACTTTCGACGGTCGTTCACCAAGCCTTTCTTTGAGATGTGTCAAAACTCACATGGTCACCAACTTACTCTATGAGGTCCATGAAGGAGTTTGTGGCGGACATCCAGTGCTCGCACTCTCTCGAGACAAAATCAAATTCCAAGGTTTCTTTTGGCCTACGATGAGGAGGGATGCATGAAGTACGTCGAAAGTGTGATAAATGCCGGAGATTTGCGGACATTCCTAGACTACCATCAACGGAAGCGAGACTTTGGTAGTACCATCGTGGCCGTTTGATACGTGGGGGATAGATCTTATTGGACCATTTCCAAGCGCTAGAGGAAACATTAAGTATCTTTGTTGTGGCGTGGATTATTTTACTAAATGGACGAAGCGAGGGCTTAGCTACCATCTCAGGAGAACACTATCAATTTCGTCCACGACCACATCTATTGCCGATTTGGAGTTCCCCGAGCAATAATTTGAGACAATGGCACTCGAGTTCTCCGCAAAGTTCACCGCGGAGTGTGAAAGAATGAAAGTACAACACCGCAAATCTGCGGTTGCCTATCCTCGAGAAACGGCCGGTGAGGCCGCAAATAAGTTAGTTCTGACCGCCCTAAAGAAAAATTTGGAGGGGCGAGGAGGACGATGGTTGGACGAGCTCCAGACCGCATTATGGGTTGTCGCACAACTACAAGGAATTCTACAGGAGAAACTCCTTTCTCGCTCACGTATGGGTCAGAGGCAATGGCTCCAGTTGAGGTTGCCCTACCATCGTACAGAGTCACATACTTCGACGAGTCTCAAAACGAGGCAAACAAAAGGTGTGACCTGGACGATCTCGAAGGAAAGAGAATGCGGGCCTATGAAAAAATGGTAAACTACAAGCAAAAAGCGAAGAAGCACCACGATAAAAGGGTGAATAAGAGGAGTTTTTCAGTTGGAGATTGGGTGCTTAGAAGCGTAGAGGTCCAAGGGGCCCAACCTGGTTTCAATAAGTTGTCCCCGAGGTGGGAAGGACCATATGAGGTTACCAAAATAGTCAAGGAGGGTACCTACATATTGCGACCAAAGGAAGGAGCAGAGCTTAAGCACGCTTGGAATAGCGACCACCTTAAAAGATACTTCTTTTGAAATCTTTGTAATTTTTTGGAAGGAGTATAGACTATATGTATATATAAAGGAGAAGTTATCATCATATTTTGATGCAAAAACCTATTCCCACCAGCCTCAAAAGCTAAAGTGGATGCCATGACGGATGCCGGTAGGTTAAAGAGCAAACATATGAGCTCCTACCTGCTTGATGCGCAAAGATCCTTTAAGATCCGCAAGCCTATATGTGTACAAAGGGCCATTACGTTCGTACTAAGATCGCGGGGAGGATACTCCGTCCTGCCCGTGTGACACCACCAAAAATAAGTGGATATAGATGCCAGCGGGGACAAAGACCGAAAGTCCGCCCCGCTCAGTGCGCGAAGGTCCTCGTTAGGGCCGTTACTCGTATGCTGTATGTGACAAAGGCCTACATATAAGCCCGTTCACACGATCGCCATGAGACCCTCACTAAAAACCTCAAGAGGGTTTTGAATAAAGGGTCAAAAGCGTGAACCTCCAATAAGGGGATACGGATGCCGGGGGTTAAAGGGCCTCTATGCTAAATATGCTCCTACCTTTACATTGCGTAGACAATAGCCTCACGGCCACCTTCTACATGCCCTATGAAAGTAGCTTGCCTTGGCTGCTTTTGACTTACACCACTGCTCGCAAGGCTGGGAATAAGTGTAAATGGATGGGAGTGATCAAAAGAGTTTAACAGAGCCAAATAGACAAACTGGGGTCAAGACCCCTGAATTTGCCACAAGGCTAAACAAACGCGGTCACAGAGAAATAGGGCTGACTCTCACTAAAAACCTTAGGGGGTTTTAAATAAAGAGTTAGGAAAACTCAAAAAATGCGGGCAAAGGGCCTATTAAGCTTTTGACCGCAGAAGGAGAGTATAAAATTTAATTGTTAGTCAAAAATGCTGGAAAAAGTAAGAAGCAAGAAAGCAAGTACTAAGGTGCTCGAAAATTGCCAAATACTCAAAATAGCCTTCAAGACGAGCAACTAAGATAAATAATGCAGGAACCAAGGGAGGAAAAATGTTTCTATTAATAAGGAAGAATAATTACAAAGGTCCTACCTTCTATTACAACAAGGAAAAAACAAAAAAAAAACCTAAGCTATTGGAGCTTGCCCCTTGGGATCTTCAGATTGGGGAGTTGGAGAGGGCAGGCTGTTCACAAGAAGGTCTGTGATAGGATCAAGGACGGCCTCAGTCGAAACAGGAGCGGGGAGCGCCCGATGAGGAAAGAGATCTCCTATGGCGAGGCCCATCGGGAAGAACGCGAGCAAGGGCATCCCGAGAGAGATAGGGTTCTCCCCAAAATCGTAGTTCATCCGGTTCGCCGATTAGGCTAGGGCGATCACTCGCCACGGGGAGGCAAGGAGGCCGCGGCGGACGGCTCAAGCCCTTAACCTCATCCTCGGACGGAGGAACTAACGCATGCCCGGGCGAGCATTCATTATCCGTAGCAACAAGCGAGCCAATCACGGCCAACTCTTGCACGGAGAACTTGCCACGTGGAGCGCGAAGTTACGAATACGTGTCCAGAACCCCGGCCTCGTCTTGAGCGATTCTCGTGATAGGCAGTCCTTGAACTCTTGGGAGTTCTTATACTCCTCCACCGCCTCCTTGCGGACATCATCGAGGCGGACTTTCCCTCCGCCTCCAACCTTTTGTAGGGGAGCGATTTGCTCGGACGGCTCGTCCACCTTTTTCTCCAAGGCCTCCCGGATCAACCTTGGCGGCCTCCCGGCTTGTCGCGAGCTCTTTATTCCTAGGCTCCCACTCGGCCTTGTGCCCGCGGAGCTCATCCGTGACCCCTCACCCTTTCAAGGTCCTTCTCCACCACGGCCGATCGGTCGGAGAAGTCCTTCGAGATCGAGACTCCTTTTGAGCGAAAGCCTTATCCTTGTCATCCATGAGGAGTTCAAGGTCCCAATCTTCGCTTGAGCCTCCTCCAGCTCACGGAGTTTGGCCGCCAAAATGGAAGTCTTGTTCTCCACTTCGGCGGTCAGGGTATCGCAGCTTTCCCGCGGCCCGCGGCTTTTTATTGCTCACCTACGGGGAAAGAGAGCAAGAGTTAGATGGATTGAAAGGGTGAAAGTGTGAAGCCAAAAAGGGACAGACGATTATCTACCTCGGTCAGGGCGAGGCCTATATCCCCAACCATGGCAGAGGCATTCTCCTCGACAACTATATTCTTATAGAAGTGCAGGGAGTATAGACGGTTCACCAGCCCGATCCCCATTGAGGCGTTGGCTGAGCTCCGGGCATAAATGTCCACCCCAGTTACAGCGGGCACATCAGATAGCTTCTTTCTGACGGCCAGCGTCTCCTCGCGGGTGGTCAGAGGGGCCACCGGATAAGCCACTGAGCAGATTGACCCCCCAATGGGGGAAGAGGATGAGACCGCAGCAGGAGCAGTGGTGGTCCGGGGAGGAGCGTCCCCGATTTTCTGGAGCTTCCTGTGTACTTGCCCCGCCTCTCCATCCCTTTCATTTCTCTTCCGAGAATCCACTTGGTGGCCGGAAGAAATGGTGCGGCCTGGGGAGGTCGCCCGGAGAGCGTGGGCAGGAGGAGGACCCTTGGGAGGAGGAGGCAGATTCCCTGTAGTAGGGATACCCTTTGGAGCGGACAGAGGCTCCCCCGTTTTCCTGCTAACTACAGGAATAGTTTTATCCTTAGTTGGGGCTCCCCCCATCTCAGTCTGCCTCTTCGCAGCAGCATCCCTAATGGCCTGTTTGTTCTTGGCCTTCAACTGAGCAGCATTTAGAGGGGCCATCAGAAATTGTACTCTTCTGGATCTACTCTGGAGGGAAAGAAAAATGGTTAGAATGCAGTTCAAAAATTCAAAGGCAAAATAAATTAACTTGGCTTGATTGTATGAAAAAATCGAGGCCAGATAAGTTCGGGGGATCGCATTACGCGCCCAGCATACAGGTCCTACAGTCGGCCTCAAATTGATAGTGCTCGTGCACCCTCCAATCAGGGTCACGAGGCAAAGGCTCTATTTCTACTCTGGGGGCATATGGGGCGCCCTCCCTGCGAGGAGCCACCCCCGAGTAGATCAAGAGTGGCTCAGATTCAACTATGGCTCCCACGTCATATACGGGCTCCTCCCCGCTGTCTAGATAAAGGGCCAGATATCTCTCTAAGGCACGGCGCGGGACATCGGCGAGAGGAGGGTCGGATAACTCCCAGCGGCCACCTTCATCGGGAATTTGGGTGGAAGGTTTGGGGAAGGGCCAGCCAAACCTAGACTTCGATGACCAAAACATCCCTCTGGTTCCATTGGTCAAATTTGTTTGAGGGGGAGAGAAGGTCGGGTAGAGTAATTCCTAGCCTTCAAACTCAGAATACCCCGGCTAATCTGGTTCTGGTAATAAGCGTAGAGCCCGGCGAGGGTAGGTTCATAACCCAGGAATCTGCAAACCGTGATAAAGGAAACTATAGCCCTAATGGCATTGGGAGTCGGGTGCGTAGGGGAGGCGGTAGTTGAACTCCAGGAAGAAATAGAAGAAGGGGTCAGGGGGCAATCTCGGGGCCATTCTCAAATTGGGCGCCATAGAAAATGCGAGCCTATTGTCCTCGCGGACATCTGCTATGGTTTTACGGCCGCGGCTTGTCCTTTGTCCTTCAAGAGAACATGCCCAGGGTGCGGACACGGAAGGACTTGCGGTCAACGTTGTAAACATCATAAATGTCCTCCTCCCGATCAATAGTAGCCACCTCCTTGGATTTCTTCTGCGGCCACGAAGGATTCACCTCAGCTGGCGGCCTCTTTGCCTTTATTAGGCCGGGGGCCACCACTATCTCCTCCTCCTCGAAGTCGGGGTCGAGAGAAGGCATCGACTATGTTCGTCGTCTCATTAGCCCGCTTGGAGGTCCTCGCGGCCCTCCTATCCTCAACCTCGCGGTCATCCTCCTCGATCTCCGAGCTCGACGAGCCAAAGAGCCCGGTGGCATCACCGCGGGCAGAAGTTACTTCCTCCTTATTCTCCCCGCCTCCCGGTAGTCTCAAAGTTCCAGAGGCTCCGGCTCCTCGGCGCTACTCGGAGTCGGTGGGTTATTAGGGGCCGCGGGCACATTAGGGAATCTTGTCCTCGGGGCGAGAACATCCAAAGGGTCATTCAAGTCCGTGCCGGTGCCGCGAAGCATTGGTTTGTTCGGGATCCATCGGTTCGCACTTTTCCGATCACAAATTACTTCGGGGACGCGAATCGCTCTCCTCACTAATTCAACGGCGTTCAGAGTATGATCTCTCTCGCGGGGAAACCTGCACAAAACCCCCCATTACAAAATTTCTTAGCCTACGGTGATCCCCCAACACCAGTACATCACAATTGTAAATGTACTTCCTCTTGGCCTCCCACAACCGGGGTGGGACGAAAGGCCCCCAATCGTTTTTCTCACAGAAATACAAGAAGCTATGCAGGGATAGCCTTATCCACCCTAGCCCTACCTTCCTATAGATTCCCCCCGTCCGTTTTACAAACGGCAAAGGTATCGGGGTGGATCCATCTCCTAATTCTGTGGGACGGCGGGGTCCAAACTCACGAGTAGTCATTCTACAACACCCAAAAAAGAAAAACAGAAAGAGATGAAGAAGAAACACAGAAGGAGCACCCCAAAATTACTTACGAAAAAGGACTGGAAGGTTGGATTCGAAGAACGCTAGCACAGAAATCGCAGCAAGAAATTCTCTCTCAAGGGCTCTTTGAAGGTTTGGAAATGGTACAAGGGTTTGAGGTTTAAGGGTTTGGTATTTATAAGGCCTACCTATACGGGTTAACCGTTAACCCGTATTAATTAGCCCACAAACCACGCCTCGGACCACGAACCGATCTCCAAACGTTTGAAAATTCGAAAATTCCGCCGGTTGAGCATTTATTACCCCCTTGGATGGCGACACGTACCCTGCACGTACCACGCCCCGTCTTTTCATCTCGCCGGGGCCCGCGTGATTAATCGGGAGGCGCGGACATGATGCAAGGGGCCACGTGTCTCTCACCGGTGCCTCCCGAACGTTCCCATAGGCCCGTGGGGCCAAGCAACAACCAACAAAACGCTATCTTGGTGCTCGCCAAAGCGGCGATCCAATCTTACCGAGCTTCTAGTACCTCCTCGCTCGGACCATAAATAATCACACTTTTCGGAGCTAGGGGCCATTGATGAGCTCGGATCTACTAGACCGGGCCGCGCTCGGTGCAGTCCAAGGAACCGGTGGCGTGGCGGTTCCTAGGCCGGGGGAAGACCGCGGACCAGATAGGCCGTTGAGAGTCAAGGCCAGCGTCCCTCCCCGCATTAATCCTATCAAAGACCGGAAGGATCCCGATCGCTATATTCGTGCCCGCACGACCTGCGACCGTTGGAGTCCGTGCCGCAGGTGTATGTCGCGAGGACCCGTGCCCGCGGGAGTCATTACCGCTCCATCTGTGCCCGCGTCAAAATAACTTTGACCGCGGCCACGATGTTGACCGCGGGCACATGTCTTCTTCCGGTTAATATCGAAGCCTTCTTGAGCAAGTTAGCTTACTGGCTCTCGACATGCAAGTTGCGGCTCCCCCATCACGCATTTAATGCGGCTCGATCAGCGCCTACTATTTCATTTAATGCGCCAGCCATCTACACGGCTCATGTCCACTTTCGGCCATGCCCCCTCTGCAGTCAATGTTCCCTGCTACGACGGGCCCGATTAGGCTGCGGACACGTGTAGCTGGTCAAATACCAAAGTGCCCCCTAGGGTTGATCTCATTGCTGATCTCATTGCTTACCTCAACAAGCACCACTACATTGCCTATAAATAGAAGGCCTTTGTCCCCTTGGGCAAGGTAAGTTCCAAATACATTGAGTAAGCCATATTACTCTAAACCCTAAACACACACACACTCCAAGGTATTCCAAGCCTTATTATCTCAGTATTCTTACCCTCACACCCGAGGGCCTGAGTTGGAGTAACATCCAACTTTGACCTTAACGGTGCTCTTTTGTGTTGTGATTTAGGTACATCAATACACCAAAAATATCCTAGCCAGATATCCTTGAACCGCTCTTGACCCTTAAAAGCTTGGCGTCATCAAGCCGTCTCAATGTAATCAAGCGCATCAGCTGTGCAATACACAAATATGTTTACTCTTATTCATTTTTATACTAATTAACAGAAAATAAATAGCAGCAAGCTTCCGACTAACCCGCTTCATCTATTGCATCCTCCTTGAAGTAAGTATTCATCGACTTACTGAACGAACCAGTGTAGGAAAATAACTCTTCTGCAAACTCTTTCTTGGCAGGGTCCTGCATTCTCAGTGAGTAAGTCCCCTAAAATGCAGGATTAAAAGTTTCTTTCACAAGAAAAGCTCAAACTCTAATATTAGGGGAAAGTGTAGGTCCCTCAAAGTTGCTATCAATATACTTGATCAAGTCAAGGCTCTCTCCCTTAACTTCATTGTTGTATTCCAAAGATAGCACCGAAAGCAAACATTTCAAAAGAGTGGATAAACACAAGTTTAAAAATCACCATTTAGATAAATTTGTTTCATTTGAAACCAAAATGGAAATTGGTCAAAGACTTTAAAAAGAACTGGGGCTGCGTTAACTTTTACGTTATAAGCAGAGAAAAATATTAAATATTGTCCTAATCCATTGAACATATAGAAACTTCTTATAAAGCATCTGGTTGTCTATCTCACCTTGTTTGGTGGATAGACTTTCTCTTTGTACCAATCCCGCCTGTTTTGTAGGTCAATAGGAACCAACTTAATCTTCTCCTGCAATCCCTGTTAACAACAAAAGAATACAACCATATATTTATAGAAACTCTATCCAAATAGATTATAGCTAACTTTTGAGAGCGAGAGAGAGAGAGAGAGAGAGAGAGAGAGAGAGAAGGGACAGATTGGATAAGAATTAACAGCAGAACTAAGCTTGTTACGAAAAGTTCATTAAATAACCTTGCAGTTCCGTGTAATCCAAGTACGCTGCGCATAAGGGCATGTGTAGGATATATATAGCCTAACAAGCAAAATACACCAAAGAATAGTAAGATTAACCCAAAGAGGACAATTAAGCATAAAACAACAGTCTTGTGGGCATTTTTGTTTATCATTTATAACTCCCTCTTCCCCAAAACGTATGTCCAAATTTAGTCTTGACGAAACAAATTTGAAATTTTTTTGGACTTCCATTCCGGGACGGATGGAGTACCTTTTTTTGTTACATTTTTGTGGGAATTTTAACAAACAGCTTGTAAACAAGACTAAAATCAAAATCCTCATGACTTTACCTCGTAGTTCCATCGAAAACAGAAGGTGCTTCCGAGCTGGAAGTAAGAGCAGGTGGAAGCACTTCTTGCACAACTCTAAACAAACACACACATAGATAATCACAAAATAAGTGAAAATTTACATAATGGGTCCAACCAAAATCATTGCAAAATCAAGTTGTCTAACAATAATTGTATCTGCTCTAATTAAGTTTTCCTTTCTGGGTTTCTCGTCAATCATATGGAAAAAACTACCAAGAGAATGATAGAGTATGAAAGAACAAGAAACTTACCCAGCGGCCATGGTTGATGCTCTAGTTTTTTTCAACACAGAAGTAGTGAAGCGCTTTGTGGGTAGAGAAGATAATAGAAAGTTTTAAAGTACTACTTTTTTTGCGATATACTCATGGTGCATTGCTTTAATCTGAGTTTGCAGAGGCTTGTTTTTATTATGTGTTGATCCCCAAATCTCATATTTTATCTATATTATAAATGGAGCCCCCTTTTAAACAGTGAAATGAACAGTTTCACAGTTTCACGCGGAGAAATTTCCATTTTGCCCTCATACATTTGTCCCTTTCCCATTTTGCCCTTAAAAAAAAAAATTTTTTTTTTTATTTAAAAAAAAAAATTAAAAGACATTCTTAAAAAGTTGATTTTTAGTAAAAATTCAGAATTGTTCTTGATATTCATTTTTATATTTGTAAATTTATAAATATAAAATGAAATATTAGAAATGGTAAATAATATATTTAGAGATATATTTCAAGACAAAAGAAAGCTATACATTTTAGAATAAAAAATATCATTCATTTTATTTATTTTGAAATGGAGGAAGTGTTTCTCAATTAGACAAAATATCATTTCAAGGGGCAATATAAAGACATCATTTCAAGGGAGTAATATAATATAGTGTGCCATGTTATCGAGTATGAATAAATAAAAGGCATGTATATTTTAAAAAAAGTTCATTATCATTAGGTACCCAGGTGTTAAATAGGGTGCGACTTCTTTGTCCCGTTTTAGGGTTCTGTCCCAAGGGGCCGTCATTGTTCTAACTATATTCAAGATCGAAATACAACCCGCTACACATGTATCACACACTGATCCAATAAGGATTTACTCATTTGGTTTAACCACAGTACATCACAGACATCCAATAGTTCAATGGATAATTTGATGTTAGGGGCGGACGCATGGCCATAATTAATTGGATTCACAAATTACATTAGTCAAAAGCTTCAAACATTAATTATTTTCTAAATGACTACCTACAACAATTACAACAAACAAAAAATATAACCAATTAGCATATTTATCAAACCAATCTCGATTAAAATGACACAATTTATTCCCAAACGTTTTTTGAGAAAAATCATGGCTACGGGTTGAATTTGACCTTTTGTAATATAGTGTCTTCTAATATCATCAAATTGATTAGGGTGATATTTAGAAATCTTTTTTCTAAGTGCGGGATCGAAGGAAGACTATTCAAATCAACAAATTTGTTACTATCAGAATCTTTCATGGTCACGGGAATAGAATTACTCATCCCAAAAATAGTTCCACCTTTCGCCGATAACTTTCTTTTCAAGAATCGCTCCATAATCAACCAATAAGAAATACCACCAATCCTAAAAACAAAATATCAATATCACCATTAATAAAAATAACAATTCTTCATTTGTAATCTCATTTGAAAAACTCTAATCTCAAACCCCAAATTAATCAATAATATAAACCCTAAATACAACCAAAAATCAAAATCTCATTTGAAAACACTAAATAAGAAATCCCAAATTACTAAACAACAAAAACCCTAAATTGAAATCTCAATTTGAAATCCCAAAAATTGAACGTAGTTGAAGCAGCAACTTGAGTGATTAAGACCAGAGGTGGAGGTGGAGGCGGAGGTCGCTGGGAGGTGGTGGACCGTGGCTGTCGTCCGGCGGAATAGGCGTTGGAGGGTTGTCAAACTCGTTTTTTTTTCTTTCCTTCGCTTTTTTCCTACCCTATCGTGTTTTTGACTTTTGATCCTTCTAGCATATGTTTATGTTCTTTTGTTTAGGCAGGAGTGGGTTGGAGCTGGTAAAGGGGTGTAATTAGTAATGAAATATAAAAAAATATTAACTGCCAGTAAGAATTGGAGGGGAGGTTCACTGCCACCCTCTTAATCCTTCTTGTGTCCGCCCATGTTTGATGTTTATTAGTAGTGTATGGGTCTTCTATATATCAAACTAAATTCCCACATATTTTTGATTTGGGATGGGAAATATCATAATCTCCCCGACTTAAACTCTTGTCGTCCTTTGCAAGGTCAATCAATACCTAGATCGTACCCCCGGTTTAGCTCGCCAGCCTTAAGGCCGGGGTTCTGCTCTGATACCATTTATAGCAACTCGATCCCAAGCCCCACTCGCTACGCACGCACCACAGACTGACCCACTAAGCACCTCCTCAATTGTGTTAACCACAGCCCATCACAGGCCTTCAATGGATGATTTGATGCTTAGTAGTAGTGTATGGGCCTTCTGTATAGCACACTAAATTCCCACATATTTTCTCCCAACTTTGGTTTTCCCTTCCTCTTTCTCACCTCTCTCCTTCACCTGGATCTCTCCCAAAACTCTCTCTCTCTCGTACTCTCCCTAGAAAAAGATATCCAAAATACTAAATTTCCACCAGATATATATTCATTAAAATCCATTAAGGTAATTTTCATATTGGACCCGCCGTTGTTCTTTCCCAAAACCTTTCAACCCAACATTTTTTCTTCCCTTAATTCTTGTTTTTTCCTTCTCTGGTCCTACTACATTCAACCTAATTCTCTTTTTCTCTTACTCTGATAATTTCTAGAAACGGATTTGTTAGGTTAGTTTTGGTTTAAAACATCAAAGCAAAGAAGAAACATTAAACGTTTTCTTGAAAATTTGTTCAAGCAAAAGCTAAATATGAAGGTGGTTTGAGAGGAAGCTTCAGATTTGGTGAAGAGGTCTGATTGTTGGGAGAGATGGAGACATTATTAGTGAGTTTATTATGTACATTCTTGCCGTAATAGTTTTACTCTTGCTATATCTATAGTTAAATATTTCTACCCACAAAAATCTCCCCAAACCAAAGAGAACAGAAATATATATATATATATATATATATATATATATATATATATATATATATATATATATATATATATATATATATATATATATATAACAAACTCACTATTTATAGTGTTGATAAAAAAATCAAAATGTGACATTTATATCCATTCCCACCCCGAATTATATGAAGTTGTGCAAACAAGTTATAGAGAACACATCACTAGATCATGCAAGTCAACTCCAAGGGTTACTTGGCTTTGATCTAAACAATCCATTTTTTGCAACAATTTTAGACACCAAATGAAGTTGTGCAAGAACTACAAAAAGCATAACGCCAAAACTAAAATTAAAAAAATTCTAGTCTGTTATTGTACCTAAAATTTACATAGTTTTATCAAACAACTGATAAACATGGCATTTA